>CM072820.1:8163607-8763607 GCA_036937905.1 Salvia rosmarinus | reverse complement strand
CAATTAGATAAAGAAACTCTGCTTACACAAATAGTTATCTAATGGAATAAGATCACCTATGGTCCCAAATCATATTGACTCTTTAAATTATACATCTTCATTCTTGCAAACTGTAGTATTTATTGTTGTTGTTGTTGTTATTATTATTATTATTATTATTATTATTATTATTATTATTATTATTATTATTATTATTATTATTTTAATATTATTATTTATTGTTACTAATTACTCCATGTCTACCAAGAGTATGTCATAATTGCTTTATTAGGTGTCCACAAAGATTGTGTCACTTTTCTTTGAGGACACCCATTCAACCTCGCAACTACTCAATATTTACCAAAAATTACTCATGGCTCACACTTAATTCTTATAATTCAATCTCAACCACTCATTTCTTACATGGTGTAATCATTTTTCCACTCAAATAATATCTATCAATATTTTATTAAAACTCATGTCGTCCATAAGTGTCACTCTTGGTGGATGAATGAGATATTATTTATTATGTTAATATTGTTTATTAATATTTTTATTATTAATATTATTATTATTTTATTATAATGATTTATTTATTATATAAATACTATTATTTTATAATTATTATATTATTATTATTTTATATTTTATAAAAAAACAGGAATAATTTTGTCGATAATTTTTTTTTGGCTAATTCTATGTTCATGGGAATAAGCATTCTTCCGGGAATAGTAATTCATGCCGTAAAAATCTTACCAATATGTAATATATTTATTATAAAAAATAATTGTCTAAGATTCAAAATACGTGAAAATTGTAATGTAAGCTAATTAGAAATGCAATAATCATAATTATTCCAAATAAACATTCCTGCATTCCAATATTCATTATTTCATTCTTGCATACCAACTACCATCTTAGTAATTGAATGATTATGCAAAATGAATGATCCAAACAATAGAACACCTATAATTGTTATCCACAATGAATCGTAATAGTAATTCCTTAATTGATTTCATTTACACTACGGTAATATGAAATGGATAAATCGAACGTATTTTCTTTTTTAAAAATAAAGAATTCAGTCTGTAATATATATTATCTAAGATTCAAAATACGTGAAAATTGTAGTTTAAGCTAATTAGAAATGAAATATTAATAATTATTCCAAATACTGAAAACAAGATTAATAATTAATCTTGAGTTGGGCAGAAAAATGTCATGTCATAAATCAGTAAGCGGTCTGAAAAGCTCTTGGGTTGGGCAAGCCTACACCACCCGAAATCTGGCCAACTCGAGTTTTTCCTTTGGCTTGATGAACTTGTGCCCGATCAGCTTGTTTGGACAATTTATTTATGCATGAATTAAATTATAAATAAGGTTTAGTTTGTCAAAAAAGAGAGTTTTGGTTTAAAGATGAGATAAAATCTATTATTAATGGAAGCGCTAATAATGGGGCATTCCGTCGACCAAATGTCCATATAATACCAAGGAGTGGGAGGACTGGTAAACCTCATGTTCATGAGAAGACTGAATCATATCCTAAAAAAATGAGTAGTTACATGTAAGCTTTAGATAAAGAAATTCTGCTTATACAAGTAGTTACAAAGATGGAATAAGATAATTTAACTAGTCATTCCAACCCAAAATCATAAAGTTTATACAAATAAGATCACCTATGGTCCCGCTTTCTCGGGCTTTCACATATTTCTGACAGAGCTATTACTCTCTTCCTCCACATCATTCACATACATAAATACCTTCATCATCCTCTTCTCCACTCATCACGAAGTCTGCAATGAATTTGAAAAAGAATCGTTATACAAAGTTAAAATTGATCAATTAACCATAATTATATGTTTTCAGTGGTCTCATATGTTTGATAAAAAGGAATCAAGAGAAAGCTTTCGTTAGCAGAGTGATTGCTATAATGTCCTTGTTATAAGCTTCGAATGCAAAACATCAGTAATCACTTGAATCAGACAAACAATTCGAAACAACAGTATATGTAATGACATTAAGACTAACTCTCCTATTCATCATCTTCCTCTCTCGACTGTATCCATCAAAGCAACACTAGGTAAACAGGCACACAGGCAACCGGTTTCAAAATCAAAATCTCTAGCCTCTTCAACCTTATTATCTTTGCACAAAACGACACAACAATAGTAACAGATTAATACTCTATCTGCCTCATTATTGTTGTCTTTTTTTTTACCGTCCCACAATTGCTGTCTCATTTTAAAATAAAGAAGTAATTTTATACTAAAAAGTGTCTCATTTTTCGCACGCCAACTTTACACACAAAACACAATCATCCTTAATCTACTTGTCAAAAGTTTTGAGACAACAATTATAGGACGGATATAGTATTAATTATACATTGCAAATTTGAAAATATATAAATAAAGCATGATTTTTCTTCTAGGATTGATTTTTCGCTAAGACTAGACAGCCATAACTTTGAAAAACTTCAAGATGATGATGAAGATTATTATTATTATTATTATTAATTCAAACCTAATGATTGCATGTGATACCAAAAGAAAGCTAATTCATGCATAACAAAAAAAGGATACTATCCTTGAATCACATATTAAAGCAAGTAATGTTTTAAACATATAAGATTTCCGTTCCATACATAATCCACTTAGGTTATGACCTTTAACATAATCCAAAATAAGTTATATTTCTTAAAATTCAGGACTAACCTCGAAAACTCGAAAGTAATGGGTTTCTTGTCAAAAGAAGAAGACGCAGTGACGAGAAGATCAGTCTATGGATTCAGTTGAAATTGCTTGGCACAAGTGAAAGCTAAAGGATTGCAGTCCACTAATTCAATCTTTGTACATTCATATTCATCCCTCCGCGGCCAGCGGATCTTTTTTAGTTTGTAGAAAGATTCAGTCCTTCTCTCCGTAAAAGTCGACCAGCACATCTCTTTTAGTTTGTAGCAATGTTTCAAGCTTAGGTAGCTAAGCATATCGAAGCTACCAGATCTTGGTTTCCATTGCACCAAATCAGCGTCTTCAATTAGAAGAAATTCAAGCCTCGAAAAACTTCCCTTTTGTGCTTCTCAAGTTGGACCCCGAAAGGCGTAGGATCGCAATTTAAGCACTTGAAGATCTGGCAAAGAGCCAATCACATCCATGTATTCCCAAGGAAAACCCATGCCACTCAAATGTAACTTTTTCAATCCACGTGGCAACATCAATGTACTCGTAGTTGCATTTAGGGATGTCAACGGACGGTCTTTACCCGGACCGATCCGGAACCGTTCAAAGCCCATTAAATTTTAAAACAACGGTTCCGGTTCCGGTTCCGATTCCAGAACCGCTTGGACCCGGATCGGTCAAGACCCGACCCGTTTTGTCCGGTTCCGGTACGACCCGGTCATTTTTTTTTTTCCCTTAAAGCAAAAAACAAATATACATGTGCATGTCATATAGAAAAAGGCAAGAATCGGTACTCGATATTCAAGAGTTTGAACGAAAACTCGGTCTCTATAATCGGGAGATGAGGTCTGTTACATATAGACATAACAAGATCACAAATTTATTAGTTAATAATATTATAGCATATATATAATTTAGAAATTAATGAAGAAAATATAAAAATTCGGACGCTCGAAGGAAGAAACTAGCATTTACTCTTCTAACATTAGGTAAAAGTGTTGCAAAGTCGTCACAGTGTAACAAAGCTGCTAATCCACCAGCTGAAGCACCGGTGAGTAGAGCCTGTATATTTATTTCGTTAACGCTACATTAATTGATTATGTAAATATAGAATAATAAATCAGAAAAATATATCATTTTGGTCGAACATTTATTTATTAATATATAACTGAGTGATCAAAGATTAATCGCAAGAACTTAAAATAAGCATACATTAGCTGCGTTTTGCATTCCTTTTGCTAGCATGTCTTCTATTACAGCACTAAAAATCTTTGACCCTCTAAGTTGGAAGTTGTATTTCCGTAGCATCCTGAATATAAAAGGAATATATATTTATAATATTACATTATATATATATATATATATACATATATATATATATGTGTGTGTGTGAAAGATATGGGCTAAATTAGATATGGGCTTTACTTAATTAATGGTTTGACTATTAATTAATTAAAGCTGACTAAAGAATAAAAGCCCATTTAAGCTAGGTCTTTAATGGGCTGCTCTATTTAATATAAATAGAGACATTTATTCATTAGGTTAAAATATACAAAAGATTAGACGTTAGACGTTTTACAGAAATCTTTTCTTAGAGAACTACCGTTAATTCATTCAGAGATTTATTGGCTTTCTCTGCTTGAATTAATACCGTGGAATTGTTCATTCTTCGGATTGGCATACACATGGATACCATAGTTGTGGAAACGCTCTCGAATGATACATTGGAAGCTTTACTACTACATTGGAAGCGTTACAAACACGTAAGTCTTCGATCCTCGTGTACATAGGGCTCATCGCATGTTTAATTATAGATCTAGATCAGTTCTTGATATTTTATTCCGCTGCGCATTAGATGTTGTCAAGAACGAATCCTAACAGTGGTATCAAAGCCCGGGGCTCGATCTATAATTAATTAATTCGTGTTCTAATTTAATTGTGGATTTCGAAAATTTTGAATTTTGAAATTGATTTTAGAAATCAGAAATTGTTTTTGTTGTGTAATTGAAAATGAAAAATCTGAATAATTTTGATTTTGGAAAATCGAAAAATTCTGGAAATCTGTTTTTGAAAATGAAACGCCGGCAACCTCCCTTCTTCTTCACCGCGACTCCGCCGCGCCGGGAAACGCAGAGGTCACGACGGTCGACGGTCGACGACGCGGCGCTAGGCGTGTGAGTTCGTCGCCGCCGCGTCTCCTCCGCACGCTTGGCGTGCATCTCTGTAAACGCCGCCGCGGTAGTGATGCTTCACGATTTACGGCGGCGGTCGATGATCTGGCGCCACGCGCGCTTCGTCGCCGCCGCGACCGTCTTTGTTGTAGCACGCCCTGTTCGTGCCGTCGCGGGAATGGTGTAGTCGTCGACGGCTTGAGTCGCCGTCGTCGAGACGACGGCGAACACGGCGAAGGCGGTGGAGCGGGTGGCGGTGTCGCTGTCACAAGCGCGTGAAACCCTAACGGGTCTCTCGCCGCCACGGCCACGGGTTTAGTGGCGCTAGGCGCGTTTGGGTGCTGGTGAGTCACGGGCTTAGGCGACGTTGGGCAGCGTTTGGGCCATTTTTTCTTCTTTGGGCGAATTGGAAGCGTTTTGGGCCGATTTTAGTTATTTTGATGACCATCAATGGTTGTTTTCAATAAAAAACTTTTCTTTATTAATTTTGAATTAATAAAATTGAATTTCAATTACACAAAATTAATTTATTAATTGGATTAATAAATTTTGTTTTAATATTATTATTTTGAAATAATAACATTAATTTCAATTTTGTATTAATTTAGAATTAATACAATCTACTTATGTACATGGATTTAATTTATTAATTTAGAATTGATAGATTTAATTACAATTTTAGAAATTATTTTATTAATTAGATTAATAATTTTTAACTTTATTATTATTTTGAAATAATAATATAAAGTTTTATTTTATATTAATTTAGAATTAATATAATTTATTAATGTACATGGATTAATTTTATTAATTTAGAATTAATAAATCTAATCACGATTTTGAACATTAATTTATTAATTAGATTAATAAATTTTAACTTTATTACTATTTTGAAATAATAGTATAAAGTTTGATTTATATTAATTTAGAATTAATATAATATTCTAATGTGCATAAATTGAAAATTGATTTATTAATTAGATTAATAAATCTCATTTGATTATTATTTTAGAAATAATGATACTAAATGTATATTTATATTAATTTGGAATTAATATAAATGTTTAAATCCACTTTTAATTAGATTAATGAATTTATTCGTTGAGCCCTATTTGCTGTTTTTCTATGATAAGTATGCTATTTGATTTTATGCTTATTTTAACTATAGTAGTTAGAGACCGCTTTTATTTTGGGTGGTGGCCCAATACTTGTAGTCCGTGTTACTATGTTTGGGCGGGGCGCGCCCAATATATGTGGTCGCATTTTATGCTGGGTAGGCGGCACCTGAGAATTGTTTTGTATTTAATATGGATATTGAATAAACAATTAGTATCACATGTTTTATTCTCACTAAATACAAGTCTTGTTTTGAAACAAAGCGTGTCGTCCATCATAATTGTTTGAGTCAATAACCTTTTCGACCAAGAGTTTTACACCGTGTTTACTCCCAAATCTACAAGGCGAGGCTCACTCATAGATGTATGGTTAGCATCGTGTGATGGGGTTAACTTGCTTAATTATTTTGTATTGCCCTCGTGATCAAGATAATTAGTGGACACATATTAATTGGATTAATAAACCAAGAGTTGAGATGTTGTTGCATTCGGATTCAAACCCACCAAGTGTCATTTTGTGGTCATCACCGCAGAGCTCGCAATGATGCGAGACTTAATCGATGCAAAAGCTGCATCGCAATGGCTTGAGACCTACTGAGTGATATTATTTGTAGTCATCAGCCCTCGCAGAGGCTACAATAATATTGACTTGGATCTTGGACTACTAAGATTTATTTTGTTATAAATCCGTATTTTGCATTTGGGGGTGCAATATATGTTAAAATTAGTGGGAGCTAATCAATACAATAAACCCTTGTTTGATTAGTGATACGATTGTGATCTTTGTTTACTTTGTTCTAATTTGCTATTTCTTTATTTTTCGTTCAGTTACGATGTCGTCTATGTTATATAAATGTTTGGTGGAAACTAATTTGTTGACTAGGTCAAACTATCCGGATTGGCTAAGTTGCCTGCGCTTGGTGTTAAGGACGGATAAGATTGAGTATGTCTTGGACAAACCAATCAGTACCATCCCCGATGAGCTTTCTCCTGAGTATGCCTCGTTTGACTGGGTTGCTCATAAGAAGCACGTTGATGATGCTACGTCGGCTGAGGGTATTATGTTGACTTCTATGAGTTTGGAACTCCAAAGACAACATGAATACATGCTACCCTATGAAATGATTCAAGACTTGAAGAGTTTGTTTGTCTCACAAGCACAAACACCGGAGTTTGAAATACTCCGGATCTCTTCAGTGCACGCTCATGATAGGAGCAAAATCTCGAACATGTATTGAAGATGATAGGATTGATTGAGAGGTGGCGTCGATTGGAACGACTCGCCGACCAATGTCTCAACAAACCCTGGTTTTGCAATCGCCACCGATTCATTTGCGAATTTCATAGTGAATTTCAATATGAACAACACAAAGGTGGGATTGACCGATCTTCACAACATGTTGAAGACTTACGAGTCTTCTACTTCGATGGCAAATCTGTGTTTCATGGTGAGCTCTTCGCTCAATCTTCCAAGGGGAGAAAAGCAAAAGAAAAGAAGAAGACATCAAATGTCTTCAAGCCTAAGAAGAGTGGAAGGGCTCAAAAGATGCCGGCGTTAGCAAAGGATAAGTGCTGATTCTGCAGTGAGAAGGGCTTTGGAAGAGAGATCGCCTTAAAATTCAAGGCACAAGGTGCGATGGGTGGTAGCTCGGTATGTTTGTTGTTGAGATAAATATGTCATAAATAATTCACATTATTGGGTATTAGATACCTATTGTAGCTCACATATTTGTAATAATGTGCAGGGGCTTAGTGACAGCATAAATGTGACTCCTGGGGAAGTCTATCTGCGCGTGGGTAATGGAGCAAGAGTTGCTGCTGAACTCGTAGGGACTTATAGATTAGATCTCCCTTCGGGATATAGACTACGTTTACATGATTGTTATTTTGTTCCTGATATTTCAAAGAATATTATTTCCATTCATATGTTAGACATTGAAGGTTTTTCCTTCCATTTTGGAAACAGATGTTGCACGTTTTCCTTAATGGAATGTTTTATGGAAATGCCTTTCTTCGAATGGTTTATATATGCTTGAATGTGAACAAAATATTCTCAATATGCAAACGAACGACCTAAGCTAAGTGTCTGAATAATGCTACTTATCTTTGGCATTGTAGACTTGGTCATATCAATGAGAAAATGATAGCAAGACGGGAAAATTGGATTATCTCACACCATTTGATTTTGAATCATATGGTACTTGTGAATCTTGTCTCAAAGAAAGATGACTAAGAAACCATTTTACGGGAAAGGGTTACGAGCCAAAGACTTGCTAGAGTTAATCCACTCGGATGTGTGGACCATTTCCAACTCAAGCAAAGCGTGGATATTCGTTTCATAACTTTCATCGATGATTTTCAAGATATGGATATGTGTATCGATGAAACACAAATCCGGGCTCTTGATAAATTTAAAGAGTTTAAGTTAAGTCAGAAATAACTTGGTAAAAATATTAAGAATCTTGATCGGATCGAGGAGGGAATACTTAATAGAAAATTTCTTAATTACTTGAAATCACATGGAATCCGGTCAGACTGGACACCTCCGGGAACACAACATATGAATGGTGTATCCGAGAGAAGAAATCAAACCTTATTAGACATGGTTCGATCCATGATGAGTTTCGATAGTCTCCATTTATTCCTTTAGGGCCATGCCTTACTTACCGCTGCTCATATTTTGAATAGGGTTCCTTCTAAATCGGTTGAGAAAACACCATATGAGATATGGTATGGGAAAAGAGCAAATCTTAATTATTTGCGGACCTAGGTTGTCCTGCTTTTGTTAAGAAAATGTTGACTGATAAATTAGAATCCAAAAGTGAGAAATGTTATCTTGTGGAAGATCACAAGGTGATCATCTCTAGGAATGTGACGTTTCTTGAAGACTCCTATGTTTCCAAGGAACAAGGTCACAACGAGGTAGATCTTGAAGAAATTCAAGAACCACAAAACAACATAGAGGACGAAAGATTGTTCAATGGTGTGAACAAGAATTCAGTGGGAGTATTTGATGATCTATTGGGAGGGGAAATGACTCTTAGAGGGTCACAACCATCTCAAGAAGATAATGAGATTCATCAAGTACAAGATGACACAATAGTTGTGCCACCTCCACCTCAAGAAAATCATGATGAAATTCTTGAGAATATCCAAAATGTTGATCAGGTCAACACGGAGGAGCCTCCTACTCACGTTCAAAATGAACAGCATGAACCCGCGCAAACAACCCGACTCAATAGGTCACAGAGGACTCGTCGTGCACCCGGAAGATTGAATCTAATGGTTGAGAACCAAGATGATGAAGTCGAATCGGATGATGATGAACCTAAGACCTATATTGAGCGGTGTCGATAATCGATTCAAAGATGTGGCTCAAGCCTTAATATCCGAAATGGACTCGATGTATTTCAATCTAGTCCGGGAACTAGTTTATGACTTACCAGATGGGGCTTACCCTATAGGCTGCAAATGGATTTTCAAAAGAAGAGAAATGCAGATGGTAAGATACGAACCTACAAGGCTAGGTTGGTGGCAAAGGGTTATAGTTTACTATGATGAGACCTTTTCACCAGTTGCAAAAATCAAGTCCATTAGGATCTTACTTGCAATAGCTGCATACTACAACTTTGACATTTGGCAAATGGATGTCAAAACTGCGTTTCTCAATGGAGAACTAGAAGGTGATGTCTACATGACTCAGCCTGAAGGTTTTGTGTCCAAAGAGAGGCCGAATGCAGTATGTAGGCTAAAGAAGTCCATTTATGGACTTAAGCAAGCATCGAGGAGTTGGAACATTTGTTTTGACAGAGCTATCAAATCATTTGACTTTGTCAGAAGCAAATAAGACCCATGCGTTTATAGTAAGCGCGAGAATGGAAACGTTGTCTACCTGGTCATATATGTCGATGAAATTCTGATTATGGGAGCGATCGATCCATGATGCAATCCGTGAAAGATTGGCTGTCTAAATCCTTTATGGTGAAGGATCTCGGTGAGGCCTCCTACATCCTTGGGATCAAAATCTATCGGGATGGACCTAATAGATTGTTGGGCTATGGTGGACAGCCAGAGCTATCAGTGACTAGGTACACTGATGCTAGCTTCCAAACAAGAACAAGCATGTTCAAAGTCGATATCATCTGATTAAAAAAAAAATAGAAATGGGCAATGTAAAATTAGAAAGAGTATCCACTGGCGATATCTTAGCTGACCCTTTTACTAAGCTATTGTGAGAGCTTGTGTGTTAGACATGTGGGATGTTGGCTTTGATTCAGTGGGAGTTTAAAGTTTGTATGTTTTAGAAACTCCTTTGTTGAGACGTACTTACTTTTGATCACAATCGAAGATAATGTTTTATCTATGGGTTTTGTACATTTAATGGAATAATTATTTTGATGTTTGTCGTTATTCTCTTATTTGTTCTCTTGAATTATCACTGTCATTTTTGTTGTGAGACATCAATGATATAGTATAATTCTAAAATAGCCCTAACCAATGATCATCAAGAATGGGATATTGATGATATGTTATAGGTTAGCATGTAGTGCGCATCACATTCTTAGAGAATGTAGTGGTTCTCACAACTACGAGATATTTGATATCCGTGATGGACACATGAATACTTTGGAGAGTATTGGTATACCCGCTATTAAATCGTTTGTTAGATGTCTACAATTTCTTAGTGTGTGGAGTATGTAATAGTCCTTAGACTTGAGGTCATTACACATTTTGTTTGTTGAGTGCCGCACTTTGACCAATGACAACGCTTGCAGTGGCAAGAATCTGACTTGGATTGGGTGCGTCATGAGGCAAATGAAAATGGTAGTTGAGCCAAGAATGGGATTCATTCCTCGATTGGAATTTCGGCGAGCACTTATTTTCTCTATATTATTCGACCATAAAGTCATTGGTAATGTAGAGATATATTCAATTAAAGTAATTGAATATGATCATATGGGTCTTATAATAAAGATGAGAAAATGGTTGAGCTATTGGGATAGACACATAGCAAAATCCTAGGCTCAATCGAGTGTGTCATGAATGAAAGGATATTACATAAACTTCATGTAAAGGTTAGTTTCTTGTTTTCCACGTAAACATCCGTCATATATCGAGTTCATTTGCAACGCATGATCCGGGAGTTTTGTGCAGACTTTGATTAGATCATCGTCGGTAATGGGGGCCTATTGGGCCACACTATCAAGTGTATTGTTAAATCCGCTCAAGGGTATGCATAGTGCACGGTAAGTTATCTAATATTAGTCCAAGTGGGAGATTGAAAGATATGGGCTAAATTAGATATGAGCTTTACTTAATTAATGGTTTGACTATTAATTAATTAAAGCTGACTAAAGAATAAAAGCCCATTTAAGCTAGGTCTTTAATGGGCTGCTCTATTTAATATAAATAGAGACATTTATTCATTAGGTTAAAATATACAAAAGATTAGACGTTAGACGTTTTACAGAAATCTTTTCTTAGAGAACTACCGTTAATTCATTCAGAGATTTCTTGGCTTTCTCTACTTGAATTAATGCCGTGGAATTGTTCCTGCTTCGGATTGGCATACACGTGGATACCATAGTTGTGGAAACGCTCTCGAAGGATACATTGGAAGCTTGGAAGCTTTACTACTACATTGGAAGCGTTACAAACACGTAAGTCTTCGATCCTCGTGTACATAGGGCTCATTGCATGTTTAATTATAGATCTAGATCAGTTCTTGATATTTTATTCATTGCGCATTAGATGTTGTCAAGAACGAATCCTAACGATGTGTGTGTGTGTGTGTGTGTGTGTGTGTGTGTGAGAGAGAGAGAGAGAGAGAGAGAATATAAACACAATGTGTTAGTTAGAATTTTCATTGATAAATATAGAAGTGGGGACTTAGTGAAGACTTCATTGGTGACTACTACGGTTTCTCCAAGAAAACACCATCACAAGAATGGACATAAACTTTATTCCAATAGTAAAAATCAAATTAACAGAAATTATTTATTGAATTGCAAGGAGTATATCCGGCGGAGGCGAGGGAGAGTAAGGAATGAGTAACTTACGGCAGCGAGTAAGAATTTAGGGTAATTAAGATCCAATGGGTACCGGTTAGAAATGGGTAATACCGATCCGGATCCATAATTTAATGGTTCGGATCGGTCCGGGTTTAGTATTTATTGGGACGGTTCGCAACCGAACCAATACTAAATTCTTGGTTACGATCCGGGTAAAATCCGCCCGTTGACACCCCTAGTTGCATAGACATACTTAATCACTGGATTTATGATACTACATTTAAGTGTCCTCAAACTTTCAAGTGTTGAAATGCAACAAAAGAAACTCAAAAGATCGTTATGGTCCTCGTAAGACATCAACTCAATCTGAACTCCTAATTTCCTTATATTATGAATTCTTCTAGAGACTTCCAACATAGTACCAATACTAGCATTCACACCTACAAGTGCTGAGAGCCTCTCCAAAGTAACATACCGATTTGGAGCTCGGAGGCTCCTTCCCAATATCTCGATATGCTCTAACTCTTGCATATCCCATATTTGTATTGGTGCATATGATGGAGCTCTACAACATCTAATGTTGATATGTGGATGGATAATCAAGACTCGAAGGTTGAAAAGTTTGGATATGGTTGTAGGGTTTCTCGTTACAAGTTAAAGCAATGTACTTTAGATGGACTAGTGTGAGAATTTCATTTGGAAACTATAGAAGCGTTGTTTAAGAGCATCTAGTTCCTAAAGCAGCGTGAAACCAACATCTATTGGGATTTGATCGGTGGTAAGTGTAGGAAAGCGTATGTTAACCTCGCCCGACGATCCATCTTGGGTGTTTAATTCACCATACATTGATTATAAACCTAGCATGCGTCTATATAATTAAATCGCAACACGTTAGGGTTTTCACGTGTTTACCTTTGGATCTGAAGAGGTCGATGGAACGAGATGAACGGATCGAACGGATCGGACTCGTGCTTTGACCTTCTGGACTGTATCCCGATTGCCCAATCTCCAACGTCGAGTGAGGACGATCTATGGAGAATGCTTCGGAAAATCACCCAATGCTCTCTCAAAAAACTCGAAAATCTCTCCTATATTTTCTTAGGAATTCTCGAAAATTGTATATGATTAATGAGCATTAACCTAGACTTTATCTCATACCTTATATTTATAATGCACTACCTTAATCCTATATGGAATATTACCATAATCCTATATGGAATATTACCATAATCCTATATGGAATATTACCATAATCTTAGGATTATTTCCATACTCTCAGGATTATTTCCATACTCTCAGGATTATTACCATAATCTTATATGGAAAGGATCTATGCATATACCATAAATATAATTATATCCTTGTGGGATAAAGAGAATAAAATCTTTCCTTTGAGAGCACATAGGGGACCGATTTTCTTGTAGCTATGGGCCTGGATGGGCCAGCCCAGGGATCAAATGCAAGGAATAAAGATGGGCCTCAAATAAATTAATTATCTTATGTTCAAACCCGAACATAAATTAATTTATAAACATTCGATCATGCCACTAGAGAAAGAATGTTGACTTACCCTTTATTACGAAGTTGAGTCGGGCTTGCACTTAGACATTCTGAATCCCGTATTTAAGATATCGAGCGTCCATTAATCATTTATAGCAATCATTGCTTAAAGCGATTAATAACTTCATTTCCTTAAGTAGTACCACTCAACCTTATTATTGTACTTGAGCTAACTCAACTGCGGGGTTTAGTACAATAAACCTTTTGAGCTCCTTAAGGGGCGTCATCATCCTAAGCGGATACGGTGACTCGTCTGAGATAACTAGCGTGACATACAAGACGCCACCACCCAAGATGCGGAGAATCTTGGGTTAGAACATATAACCCTCACTCATAACAAGTCAAAGTGATGGTGAGAACTCATACTCACCTAATACCTTATCGAGATTTAGATCATCGTAAGTCACCGAGATCTTGGTTCTTCACGACGGTCGGAAAGAAGAACTCATCTCATTTGTGATCCTTCAATACGTCGAGACGCGTGCCAGCATAGACAAGCAACTAAGTCAAGTCACTTCTTATCTATACTGCAGCCTAAACCGACAACTCGTCCTTAAGTCGTCTCAGTTGTGAAACTTTTTATATCTCATTAAGCTTGACCAATCATACAGACTTCGTGATCTTCTACACCTTTGTATGATCTAACTTATATATGAGATAAGGGACACGATATATGCAATCAAGTATTCAAATCGATAGGAGATTGTAATAGTGGTAACGAAACATTGTATACAAGCTCAACCAAACCGCTTTCAAGATACAAATCCAACAATCTCCCACTTATACTAAAGCAAACTTTTAGTATACAATGTGTCTCTACTAGCTATTACAAACAACCATCACTTTGCTTCTCCCACTTATACAAAAGTTTCCTTTCTAAGTGGGTGCCATCAAGCGCAATCCAAGTCCTCTAACGTGTCCATCGTAGACTTTTTGCGGCGAGCTCTTCGTGAATGGATCCGCTAGATTTTCCGTTGTATCAATCTTTTCAATCAAGACGTCACCGTCTAACGATTTCTCGTATGACATGGTACTTTCTCTCTATGTGTTTTGTCGCTTGTGGGTCCGTGGTTCCTTCGAGTTTGCCATCGCACGAGTTATCACGAGAAACTATGATACTCTTGGGCAAACCGGTACCACACCTAGATCCATGAGGTAGTTCTTGAACCATCTGCCTCCTTAGAAGCCTCAAAGCGGCTACATATTCGGCTTCCATGGTAGAGTCCGCAATGCATCATTGCTTTGCACTCGCTTGAGATACGGCCCACCTCCCAAGGTAAACACATAGCCGAGGTTGACTTTTTCTCATCACGGTCGGCTTGGAAATCCAGTCAGATAACCCAAAGGCATTAGACTATCTCGCATGGTAAACTAGCCTATAATCTCGAGTCCTTTTCGGTACTTGAGTATATGCTTCTCGCAGTCAATGAGCTTGTCCGAGGTTAGGCGATATCTAGCTACTATACTACCGCATAGCGGATATCGGGCCTCGTGCATAGCATTGCGTACATGAGACTTCCTACGGCGAAGCGTAAGGAACTTGTCTCATTTCCTCTATCTCCTTTGGTCATAGGTGATCGTGTCTTAGATAAAGGAACGCCATGTCCGAAGGTAGCAATCCTTTCTTGGCGGTGCTGCATACTAAAACGAGTAATTACAAAGTATCAATGTAAGGCGCTGAGATAAGCTCAACATTTTCTTCTTGCGATCTCGGTAAACCTTGATCCCAAGAATGTACGCTGCATCTCCTAAGTCTTTCATTTGAAAGCGATCGGATAGCCAACTCTTTACGTCGATATGACTTCACGTTGTTGCCAACTAGAAGGATGTCATCTACATAAAGTGCAAGAAATACCACATCACCGTTGACATCTAACCGATACACACAACTCTCGCTAGGCAATGGGTAAATCCATAGGACTTTACCACCTCGTCAAAGCGTAAGTTCCATGATCGGAGGCTCGCTTAAGTCCATAAATGGACTTCTTAAGCTTCCATACTAGATGCTCTTCACCCTTTACCACATAACCTTGTGTTCTTTGCATATAGATGTCTCTACCTTCCTCAAGGTAACCGTTTAGAAAAGCGGTTTTAACATCCATTTGCCAAACCTCTGGGTTCAGTGGGCTGCTATGGCTAGAAGAATTACGATGGACTTGAGCATTGCTACGGTGAAAGGTCTCATCGAAATCGATGCCCTCAATCTGAGTGTACCCTTTCGCCACAAGCACGGCTTTAAAAGCGAAACCTCTCCATCGGAATCTCTCTTCCTCTTGTATATCCACTTACTACCTATGGCTTCCTTGCCATCCGGTAGAGGTGTCTTTCATATACATCCATAGCGTTATGGACTCCATTTCTAAGTCCATAGCGGTGTGCCATGATCTTGCATCAATATCTTGTATCGCCTCCTTGTATGTCCATGGGTCGATTATTGCATGTTAAATCTCTGGGACTAAATCCAAGATTCACCCACGAACATAAATCGCTCGGGTTGACGAACAACCCTCCCACTACGACGAGGTTCTACAGCACAATGGCAGCGGTGGGTGCAGATACTTGTGGTTCTCTAACTTGCATAACTTGGTGTGTAGGTACCACATGCGGTCGGTATCTCCGTGAACTCGACCCACTTCAATTTCTTGAAGTATCGGTGTCGATCCTCCCACTAGACTCGACATCTCGTACCTTTGGCCTGTCGGTGGTGGAATCGATCATCTTCTAATTCTTGAAGAATGATTTCAACTTTGGACTTATGATTTTCATATAATCCTCTTCTAAGAATCGGGCATTAGTCTAATAATGACCTTCCGATCCTTAGGACTATAGAATAAACCACCTTCGTTCCTCTAGGATAGCCGATAAACGACCTTGCATCGGATCTAGCCTCCAACTTGTCGCCTTTCTTGTTCAAAGACGTGTCGGATCGCCCCATATCTTTATGTGGCTTAAGCGGGCTTGCGCCCAAACCACAACTCGAAGGGGTCTTTTCGATTGACTTGGGCGGTACTAGATTTAGCAAGTATGCCGCCGCTCTAAGGCATATCCCGAGCGAAATAGGCGATGTAGCATAACTCATCATAGATCAACCATTTCCAAAAGAGTCCTATTTCTTCGCTCGACACACCATTTTGTGTGGTGTGCCCGGTGAAATCTTGTTGGGATGTAATCCCACACTTCACTAGATAGTCCATAAACTCGTTCTTGAGGTATTCGCCACCATGATCGAGCAGTGACTTGATACTTTACCTAGCTTCGTCTCCACTTCCGCCTTAAATTCTTTGAATTTCTCAAAGCATTCGAGACTTGCGGTGAAGCGGTATACGTATCCGTACCTTGAGTGTCGTCGATGAAAGTGACAAAATACTCGTACCCTCACGAGCTTGTGTGGACATCGGTCCACACAGTCGAATGGACTAACTCAACATTTCTTTGGCTCTATAACCCTTCGCTTTGAAGGGTCCGGTCGACATCTTACCTTATCTGAGATTCGCGGGCGAGAGCAGATGTAGTGAGATTACCCAACGCTCCATTCTTAGGCGGTCTTTGGATCCTATTTAGATTGATGTGACCTAATCTAAGATGCCGAGAGAAAAGTAGAGTCATCTTCTGAAGAAAACTTTCTCTTTTAGGGTTTGATGAAGATGCTGACATAGTTATAGGTATTATGTTTTGCGAGAAATAGTATAAAGCGAATTATATAAGGTGCCAACACGGATAACTTCGTCATTTCTTATGATAGAAACACCACTATCAAAAATAACGAATATCCATGAGTAAATAATTTGAAAGCGAAACAAGGTTCATGAAAATCCGGCACATATAAAGCGTCTTTCAAAACTAAAGCTGTTGTCCCAAAACATAAAGAAACATCTCCAACTCGCAATGCTTGACTTTCGCGCGTTGCCCATGGAGATCTTTATCTCGCCATCAAACGACTCCTTGTCGCGAGGAACCCACGCAGGTGTAACAAACATGATCGATTAGCCAGTATCTACTACCCAAGAATGGGTAGAACAAGTCGCTAAACATGTTTCCGTTACTAAAGCAAACGGCGTACTTGAGCTTGAGCATAGGGCACTTGGCCTTCCAATGCCGGTCCCACCGCACTCAAGCACTTGCCCTCTCCTTTGGCTTCTTTGAGCCTCGGTGGCAACCATGTTCTTGCTCCCATTACTCCCACTATTTCCTTGCCTTTACCACCTTTGGCACCCTTTTCTATTTCCATTTTGCAACGAAAATTTTGGGCCCTTAGATGTGCTAGCAAGAGCATGTGCTCCTTTTCCCATAACTCCTTCCATGACAACGAGATCATTAAGCAACCGACTAAGAGTAAACTCGGTCTTGCTCATGATTGCATTCACGCGAAAGTTCTCAAAGACTTGGGCGGTGTGTTGAGGATGATATCGACCTGGCTTCGCCGTCAATACCTCCTCCCAACCGATCAAGACTATCCATGAGATGAGTCGTGTGGGAGACATGTTCATGGACCGAACTTCCTTCTTCCATCTTACACGCCAAGATTTCTCTCATTGTGTGGAAGCGGATCGTCCGATCCGATTGCCCAAACTTACTCTCGAGACTTGACCAAATATCGATCGCGTCGCCATCGGTCGATCTTTGCGGTGCAAGCCTTTGGACATCGTAGTCATCATATAGCATTTAGCCATATTGTTTGACTTATTCCAAAGTGCTTGACTCTCATTGTTCATTAGTCGATCGTCGATAAGGGCATCGGGTTTAGGAGTAGTGAGAACAAACATGTGTTCTCAAACGATAAGAACATATTCCATGTTTCGTTTCCACTCGATAAAATTTGGACGGATAACGGTTTTGTGCGAGCATATTGATAATCGGCGTAAGAGACATATACGAAGCGATAATGTAAACACATAAGCATACGATCGCAAATAATTAAGTAATAATAATATTGTAACCTTTTGATAAAACAATATTAATTGAAACCTCCAATCGCCAAGGAATTCCACATACAAGCCGCGCGTGTGGACATTTACACATGAACCCCCGACCGGACTAAAATATACCTTTTAGTCGTTTAATTTCAATCCATGTCAACTTATCCTTATGACAAATGAAATTAATGATTGGACCTTACTAGACCACATCACTATCGCAAGAAGGGACTTGGCGGAAGTTGTACTTGAGGTGATGTCTAGCAATGACCACAATTTTAACGATGAAAATGAATTCTTAGAATTGGTATACTCACTCGGACCATACCGCTTCCAATTCAAATTCTTTTGTTATCTCATTTTATATCTATCTCTAGAGAACTTATGAAAATCGCACATGCAAGCCACGCGTGTGGGCGTTTACATGAAACTCCCACTTCTCGATAGATTTAAAAGTTTTATTTAGAAATCTCATCTAACAAACTTATGATAAGCAATGCAAGCAAGCCACGCGCGTGTGGGCGTTTACTCACGCGCGTCTCACTTTGTTTAGAGATCAAAAGTGGAGGTCTTGACATTTTAATTTAAAAATTAATTTGTCGAGTTGCTTGCTTAGTCTTTTATTCAAAAGGTTTGTCCATGCGAGATCACGTAATCTAGCATGCTTTTCTATAGAACTCAACATGTAAAACATGCTCGCGAAATTCTAAAATATGCTTGATAAACGCGATAAACCTAGCATGCTTACTATGCGCATCCAATTCGTAAAACACTTAAAGGTTTGTCAACGTAATATAAACATACATAGCATGCTACCGCATAATTTAAACATCCACGACATGCATATGAAAGATAAAAATAAAATAAAGCGTTCATCGCGCCCAATCGTGAAACACGACATTTAAATCTAATCTATTACATAGATTTACAAAGTGCAATTAAACTTGACAGGCCTCGCGTGCCCGGCACGGACCGGAAAATCTGGAAAAGCGGTGCGGGTGGGTCATTGTCTGTCTTTGGGCCGCTAGAAGCGAGTGCAGGCCCCCACCGTTGTCACCGCGTGCTCGCGTGTCCTCGCGAGCTACCTTACGGTCGCTAAGGCGACCGCGACCGACAACGAAGCGGACACGCGGCCACCGCCCGGCGCCGACGTCTCACCGAGGCGTCGTCGCCCGTCGAAACTTCGCGACCATGAGTCCGCTTTCAAGCGCCGGGTTTCGCAGCGAACGCGCGCGCCGTCGCCGCTAGCTCGCTCGCTTCGCTTGCTTGCGCCTTATCTCGCGACCGCTAGATCGCTCGCGTGGCGCCAGGGATCTCGTCCTGGGAACGCACGCCCGTCGCCCGCGCCCTCGCGATCTCCCTCGCGACCGCGAGGCTCGCTCGCGAGATACCGTCCAGGGGACTGCCGAGAGACCTGTTTTTCCCGTCGTTTCGTTCTTCGTTCTTTTGTCTTCGTTCTTCTTTTACAGATAAGATTTACATAATAAAATCTAATCTAACCACGGATTTTCTCGTGGTGTAAAACAAAACCAACAAAAACAATAAACGAGCCACGATGAGCAGCGGATCCACAATTATTAAAACGCACGTAATAATCAAGCGTGAATTAATCCAGCAGAGCCAAGATTTCGATCCCGGGCTCGATACCGGTGTAGGAAAGCGTATGTTAACCCCTCGCCCGACGATCCATCTTGGGTGTTTAATTCACCATACATTGATTATAAACCTAGCATGCGTCTATATAATTAAATCGCAACACGTTAGGGTTTTCACGTGTTTACCTTTGGATCGAAGAGGTCGATGGAGCGAGATGAGCGGATCGAGCGGATCGGACTCGTGCTTTGACCTTACGGGTGTATCCCATTGCCCAATCTCCAACGTCGGTGAGGGCGATCTATGGAGAATGCTTCGGAAAATCACCCAATGCTCTCTCAAAAAACTCGAAAATCTCTCCTATATTTTCTTAGGAATTCTCGAAAATTGTATATGATTAATGAGCATTAGCCTAGACTTTATCTCATACCTTATATTTATAATGCACTACCTTAATCCTATATGGAATATTACCATAATCCTATATGGAATATTACCATAATCCTATATGGAATATTACCATAATCTTAGGATTATTTCCATACTCTCAGGATTATTTCCATACTCTCAGGATTATTACCATAATCTTATATGGAAAGGATCTATGCATATACCATAAATATAATTATATCCTTGTGGGATAAAGAGAATAAAATCTTTCCTTGAGAGCACATGGGGACCGATTTTCTTGTAGCTATGGGCACGGATGGGCCGACCCGTGGATCAAATGCAAGGAATAAAGATGGGCCTCAAATAAATTAATTATCTTATATTCATTGAACATAAATTAATTTATAAACATTCGATCATGCCACTAGAGAAAGAATGTTGACTTACCCTTTATTACGAAGTTGAGTCGGGCTTGCACTTAAACATTACGAATCCCGTATTTAAGATATCGAGCGTCCATTAATCATTTATAGCAATCGATCGCTTAAAGCGATTAATAACTTCATTTCTTAAGTAGTACCACTCAACCTTATTATTGTACTTGAGCTAACTCAACTGCGGGGTTTAGTACAATAAACCTTTGAGCTCCTTAAGGGACGTCATCATCCTAAGCGGATACGGTGACTCGTCTGAGATAACTAGCGTGACATACAAACCTTCGCCACCACCCAAGATGCGGAGAATCTTGGGTTAGAACATATAACCTCACTCATAACAAGTCAAAGTGATGGTCGAACTCATACTCACCTAATACCTTATCGAGATTTAGATCATCGTAAGTCACCGAGATCTTGGTTCTTCACGACGGTCGAAAGAAGAACTCATCTCACTGTGATCCTTGATACGTCGTAGGCGTACCAGCATAGACAAGCAACTAAGTCAGTCACTTCTTATCTATCTGCAGGCCAAACCGACAACTCGTCCTTAAGTCGTCTCGGTTTGTGAAACTTTTATATCTCATTAAGCTTGACCAATCATACGGACTTCGTGATCTTCTACACACCGTATGATCTAACTTATATATGAGATAAGGGACACGATATATGCAATCAAGTATTCAATCGGATAGGAGATTGTAATAGTGGTAATAGAAACATTGTATACAAGCTCAACCAAAGCGCTTTCGTTATACAAATCCAACAAGAAGGACCAAAAATAGAGAGAACGTGTAGAAGATGCAGTTCAATCTCGGGGAGTTGCAAAATTCTTTGATGCCAAATAAAATCTTATTTTGGAGACACTGTCACAAGCCGCGCTGACCTTTTAGAACTTCTTCTTCTTCGGCATCGTAAAGCTTCTTTAAGACATGATAAAATTTGTTCTTCCTAGCTTCCCCTCTACACACATGCCTCCATGTACAATGAAGGTGATATTTTTTATACATGCATCGACCCTTTACTGACCAAAAAGTGCTCTTTTTGTTGTATAAAACAAGTCTCTTACCAAAACAAAGCTCGCTCAAGCAATTCCAAACAGACTCTTCCATATATTGTGTTCTGTTTGTGTTATGATACCATCCTCGGTCAAGACATGTTGATGATCTTGGATGAGGGGTCTCATGTCTGGAGGAAAACCCCATAAGCAGAAAAGGCATTTTGAGATGTTGAGGTAAGTAGTCGTAACTTGGGTAAAGTACCTTAGATATTTGATTATATGCATCCTCACTTCAGCTACATCATTCCGAAATGGGTGCAGATTGGGAATTTGATAGAATGTCAACAACAGTGACTATCAAGAGGGGAAGATGATACGATTCTCGTTGGTGATGGAGAATCATTCGACGCAGAACGGAAGACTTGATGAAACTCGAACCAATGGATATCCCAAAACCTCTAAATCTAACCCTCAGTGATATAGGTCGATTTTACCATACCCTAACTAGATAGTTGACGTGACAACTCGGGGACGATGAATGACACACAACGAGCGGTGGTTATCTCGTGATTCGCGGATAATGAACTCGACTTGGCAAAACCAAGAGGAACTCGAAATACTCTCGAGAGAATAAAACTCACGTTTATTGATAAAAGATAGTCATCAACGTCTCACACAAAGCCTTATATAGGTGCAAACCCTAAAAGCCCAAAAGGGAACTAATTAAAACCCTAAACTTACTAATCAGCCCACTAAGCCCATAAATTCGAAAATAATATCCAAAGACTAATGGGCTAAAATTAAATAAATTACAAGTCTTCAATCTTGGTCCACTCGCATTCAAGAAGATTAATTAGACTCGGGCCCACCGCACCATCATCTCCAATGGGCTTCTTCATTAACTCTTGCTCCCAAACTTCTCGGACTAGGCCCATCAAGCTCTCCTGGAACTTCTTAGCTCGACGACGATATGTAATTGGCCCAACAGGAACACGCACCGGGTTCGGAACCAACGTGCCTTGGGCTGCATCATTCCCCTCCTCTTGAAGAGGATTTATCCTCAAATCGAAGTCGTCACCTACATCAAAAAGACTCAAATCAGTTACATTAAAAGAGGCACTAACATTATACTCACCTGGCAGGTCCAACTTGTAGGCATTATCATTGATGCACTCCAAAACTTGAAAAGGTCCATCGCCTCTTGGAAGCAACTTAGAACGTCGCTGCACTGGGAACCTCTCCTTGCGCATATGCAGCCAAACCCAATCACCGGGTTCAAACACCACCTTACGACGCCCCTTGTTAGCTTGTTTGGCGTACTGCTCAGTTCGCCTCTCAATGTTCTCCCTCGCCCTCTCATGGATCTGCTTAACAAAATCAGCTATTTTCTGGCCATCAAGATTAGTATGTTCTTGCATAGGTAAAGGAGATAAATCCAATGGAGTCAAAGGATTAAAACCATACATAATCTCAAATGGCGAAAACTTAGTAGTAGAATGAACAGAACGATTATATGCAAACTCAACATGAGGCAAACATTCTTCCCAAGACTTAATGTTCTTTTTTATTATGGCTCTAAGCAAAGTTGACAAAGTCCTATTAACTACCTCGGTTTGACCATCAGTTTGTGGATGACAAGTAGTAGAAAACAATAATTTAGTACCTAGCTTACACCACAAAGTCTTCCAAAAGTAGCTCAAAACTTAGTATCACGATCAGAAACAATAGTCCTAGGCATACAATGCAATCTAACAATCTCACGAAAGAACAATTCAAAGAACATGAGACGATCATCAAATTTATGACATGGAATGAAATGTGCCATCTTAGAGAATCGATCAACAACCACAAAGATGGAATCCCTACCACGCTTACTCCTAGGCAATCCTAATACAAAATCCATAGAAATATCAATCCAAGGTGCAGTAGGAACAGGCAATGGCATGTACAACCCATGGGAACTAGTCCTAGACTTAGCTTGCCTACATGTAACACAACGACCACAAATTCTCTCAACATCACGTTTCATATGAGGCCAAAAGAAATGTTCATGCAAAACAACTAAGGTCTTAGCAATACCAAATGTCCCATCAATCCCCACCATGAGACTCGAGCAATAATAAATCACATAGCGAACATTTAGGAACACACAACTTATTCTTTCTAAAAGATAATCATCATGCCTAAAATATTCTCCACTAGCAGAATGCTCACAAGCTCGATATATCTCACCAAAATCGGCATCATTCGTATACACTCTTAATGCACTCAAAACCAAGTAACTTAGCATCTAGAGTAGAGATCAAGGCATACCTTCGAGAAAGTGCATCAGCCACCACGTTCTCTTTACCTTGCTTATACTTGATGACGTATGGAAACGTCTCAATGAACTCCATCCACCTAGCATGCCTCTTGTTCAGCTTGTGTTGCCCCTTCAAATGCTTCAACGACTCATGATCGGTGTGAATGACAAACTCATTGGCCCACAAATAGTGCTGCCACGTTTGCAATGCTCGGACCAGCGCGTACAACTCCTTATCATACGTTGGATAGCTCAACGTTGCTCCATTCGACTTCTCATTTGAAACGCAACCGGCCGCCCCTCTTGCATCAACACTGCACCAATACCCACTCCCGAAGCATCACATTCAATCTCAAATGACTTAGAAAAGTTAGGAAGAGATAATACCGGGGCGTGAGTCAACTTGTGCTTCAAAAGTTGAAATGCATCTTCTTGTGCCTTGCCCACTGAACTCCACGTTCTTCTTGATCACTTCCGTCATGGGGCTGCAATAGTCTGAATTGAGGTACAAACCTCCTATAGAAGCTAGCAAGCCCGTGGAAACTCCTAACTTCTCCAATGGTTTTCGGCTCGCCATTCTTGAATAGCCCGAATCTTCCTCATCAACTTGTACACCCCTGCACTAACAACAAAACCAAGAAACACGAGTTTGTCCGCACAAAAGGCGACTTCTTAAGATTAGCAAACAACCTCTGGTTCCTAAGCGCATCTAAAACAGGACCTCAAATGCCCTCATGCTCATCATGACTCTTGCTATACACTAAGATATCGTCAAAGTAGACAACGACAAATCGCCAATATAAGCACGCAAAACATGATTCATAAGGCGCATGAGCGTACTAGGTGCATTAGTCAAACCAAAAGGCATAACTAACCACTCATACAAACCAAGTTTAGTTTTAAAGGCGGTTTTCCACTCATCACCCTCTTTAATTCAATTTGATGATAACCACTTCTCAAATCTATCTTAGAAAACACACAAGAACCATGCAACTCATCTAACATATCATCCAGACGAGGAATAGGATGGCGATGCTCACCGTGATATTATTGATGGCTCGGCAATCACAGCACATCCTCCAAGTCGAGTCCTTCTTGGGCACGAGTAGAACGGGTACGGCACAAGGACTCAAACTCTCCCTCACGTGCCCCTTGGCCAGCAACTCGCCAATTTGTCTCTCCAACTCCTTCGTCTCCTCCGGATTGGTTCGGTATGCTGGTCGGTTTGGAAGCGTTGCTCCGGGCACGAAATCAATTTGATGCTCAATTCCCCGAATTGGAGGTAACCCTAGGGGTGTGTCCTCGGGAAAAACATCATCAAATTCCTGCAAAACAGAATGAATAGAAGGGGGTAGAGAAGTGATATCGTTAGTGAGAATAAGGTTCTCCTTGTACATCAGCACGATCAACGACTTCTGCTCATTCACCGCCCACTTCCAATCACTAGCCTTTGCAAGAAATGACTTTTGGATCAGTCCACTCTCCTTCTTCGCTATAGGCTGCTCCTTAGACCTCACTTTCTCAGCCTCTTTTTGCAACCGCACTTGATCCTCATAAACTTGTTTAGGAGTAAGTGGAACAAATGATACCTTCTTCTGTTTATACTCAAAGGCGTATTTGTTTGTGAAGCCATCATGAACTACACGACGATCAAACTGCCACGGGCGTCCCAACAGAATGTGGCTCGCTTGCATGGGAATAACGTCACACAACACCTCATCTTCATACTTCCCAATGCGAAATGGCACCCTCACTTGCTTCGTTACCTTGATGACGCCGGTCTCATTCAGCCAATGCAAACGGTATGGCTTGGGATGCTTCACAAGGTGTAGCCCCAATCTCTCAACCATGGCTGCACTAGCCACATTTGTGCAACTTCCTCCATCAATGATGACGCTGCACACCTTGTCTTGAACATGGCATCTTGTATGAAAGATGTTCTCCATTGGTCCATCTCTTGGGTTGGGTTTGGACACTCAAAACTCTCCTAGCTACAAAAAGCTACCCAACTGGTGGTAAGATATCCTCGACCTCCTCTTCATCGTCGGGATCCTCCAAAGCTGGCATCTCTGGATCGGTAGCTTCATCATCAATCACGACTTCACCGTCGTCTCGCATGATCATAAGTCTCCTGTTCGGACACTCACTCATGATATGTCCGTATCCCTGACACTTGAAGCACTTTTTATCGCGATTACGACCCTCAGAATTGCCCGAATTTGCTAAATTCGTAGCCTCTGTTCGGGGCTTAAAGAACGGCTTCTTCTCTTCTCTCGGCGGTGTATCCTTCTTCCATGGGTTCCCTTTTGATGAAGAACCACTAGGAGCTGGTTGGGATTGCCTCCAATTGGACTGATTCTGGCGCTGGTTGCCCCTCCTCTTGAGTTGGTTCTCTATCTTTATGGCCATATGAACCATGTCCTCCAACTCAACATAGTGCTGCAACTCCACCTTATCACGAATGTCCCACTGCAATCCAGTAAGGAATCTCGACATAGTGGCCTCTCGGTCCTCGACTACATTGGCTCGAATCATGACCATCTCCATTTCCTTGAAATACTCATCCACACTCCGACTCCCTTGACTCAAATTCTGTAACTTGTTGAAAAGCTCTCTATAGTAGTAATTTGGCACAAATCGCTTCCTCATGGCTGCCTTCATCTCACGCCAAGTCTGAATAGGTGGTTCACCGTTTCGTCTCCTACCGGTCACCAACTGATCCCACCAAACAAGTGCATAATCGGAAAATTCTATCGCGGCTAACTTCACCTTCTTGAGCTCGGAATAGTTGTGACAATCGAACATAAGCTCCACCTTTGTCTCCCATTCAAGATACAACTCTGGATCGTTCTTCCCTTGGAATGAGGGAATATTCATCGTGATGTTCCCCAGATTGTTATCTTCTCTATCTCTTCCTCTCGACCGCGGCTCTTTAAAATCCGAAGCCTCATCCTCATACTCAGGCTCGTCCTCCTCATAACGAAAGTGTCCGTTACCACCTCTGCCTCCTCTGCCACCTCGTCCACCTCTTCGAAACACAATGGGATCATGGCGTCGCCTCTCCTCCGTGTTTCTACGAGGTTTCTGCTCGAACTCTTTTGTGATACGCTCATGCACCTCTTCCATCCCCTTGTCCAGCATCTTCCCCAACTCATTTCGCAGAGCCTCAAATAAGAATTTGTTCTGAGGCGTTAATTCTTCCTCTTCGTCCCGTGAATTGAACGACTCGGAATTTGTCTTCTTGGACATGGCTGCAAGAAAAAGGTTAGAAACAAAATAAACAAAAGGATCCTCACCACCTCACAATCACTCGTGTATCACTCAATATGGAATTCACTCACACTCGTGTATCAATCAAATAATTGGCTTTTTTCACTCTAATAATCTCACACTCTCTTGCCTTTTTCCACTCAAGTTCTCTCTCAAGAGTGATCGAATTCCCTCAATCTACCACTTAAGTTCACCAACAACGCAACAAATCAATTAGAATTTTTTTTTAAGAGCTACACGAACCGATTGGAAGGCTCTAAACTATCCAAAAGACCGTAGGACACGAAGACACGACACGAAAACCCGAACGTGTTGTGCGAAACTTGCTCAACACGATCTATTCTACCCAGGGGACCCAGAAAACACAACGAGATTGAACCAAATTTCAAAAAAAAGTGCTCACCGGATATGCACCAAACGACTCGAAACGTCTTAAAAACTAAAGAAAAAATTTCGACACCGTTCGAAAATTACTATATATTTTTTTTTCCAACCCTTGCTGAACGTAGATTCCGAAAAATTTATGAACTAAGCCAAATTATGTCGTATGGCTTCTCTAGGCAGATATGGATATATGATGTGTATATATGGCAGATATGATACCTAAGGAAACTCGCAGGTATTTATGGGCAAAAATATATGTATCTCCAAATAACTAGAATAGGATATGATGGACACGGATCAGACAACAGAATCACAAGAACAAATCACAGATCAGAACATACGAACCCTAGATACTACCCTTGACACGAAAGAACTCAACACAAATTCTGAACAAATAAACATTAAACAGATCGACGGAAAAATATGATACTTTCGAAACGAAAAACTGAAGAAAGAACAAACGCTACCCTTGACACGATTAATACGAATAACATGAACAGATTCAGACACTACCCTTGACACGAAAGAAAGACACGGAAAACAGAAACACAAAACCTGGACGACGAACACGGCTCTGATACCAAATGATACGATTCTCGTTGGTGATGGAGAATCATTCGACGCAGAACGAAAGATTTGATGAAACTCGAACCAATGGATATCCCAAAACCTCTAAATCTAACCCTCGAAGTGATATAGGTCAGTATTTCGCCTATACCCCAACTAGATAATTGACGCAGCAACTCGGGGACGATGAATGACACACAACGAGCGGTGGTTATCTCGCTGATTCACCGGATAATGAACTCAATTTGGCAAAACCAAGAGGAACTCGAAATACTCTCAAGAGAGAATAAAAACTCACGTTTATTGATAAAAGATAGTCTGTCAAAAACGTCTCACACAAAGCCTTATATAGG
Source organism: Salvia rosmarinus (assembly GCA_036937905.1). NCBI lineage: Eukaryota > Viridiplantae > Streptophyta > Magnoliopsida > Lamiales > Lamiaceae > Salvia > Salvia rosmarinus. The sequence continues at coordinate 8,734,890 of CM072820.1, read as the reverse complement.
CTGCAAACCCTAAAAGCCCAAAAGGGGGAACTAATTAAAACCCTAAACTTACTAATCAGCCCACTAAGCCCATAAATTCGAAAATAATATCCAAAGACTAATGGGCTAAAATTAAATAAATTACAAGTCTTCAATCTTGGTCCACTCGCATTCAAGAAGATTAATTAGACTCGGGCCCACCGCACCATCATCTCCAATGGGCTTCTTCATTAACTCTTGCTCCCAAACTTCTCGGACTAGGCCCATCAAGCTCTCCTGGAACTTCTTAGCTCGATGACGATATGTAATTGGCCCAACAGGAACACGCACCAGGTTCGGAACTAACGTGCATTGGGCTGCATCAGAAGACCTTCACATCTCTTGGCAATTTTGGTAGCGGCTTTGAGAAGCTGAGGAGGGCAAATCTCTTTATCACCAAACACCTTCTCGCATAATAGTTCCTTACTTTCTTCTTCATTCAAAAACCGCACCACTGTGCAACATGCGAACCCAATAATTGTGTCTAACTGTCGAGCGGTAACCAAGATTTGAGTAACTGTATTTTCGATGTTTGTTAAGGAATCGATCAAGGAAAGGACTACCATTCTCTCCCATACATCATCGAGCACAATGAGGCATCTTTTACCCTCCAAGGAGCCTCCTACTTTTTCATCTCCACACAGTTGAGCTAGAATGCCTCGTAAAGTTGGTGGTGGTTGAGGTTTTCTACCTCTGTGACCCACGCGCGACGCCGCTCAAAATTGCTCATGATTTCTGGATCTTGAAAAATTTGCATGGCAAGAGTTGTCTTCCCAACGCCTGCCATTCCAACAAGTGCGTTGAACTTAAACTCTGAATTCATAAGATCCCTTTTAAGTCGTTGGAATTGATCCGATAATCCCACTACAAAAAAAAACAGATATTGAGGCACTTATTTAGAGACAAATTTTGTTAAGAGCCTCCAAAATTTATTATGAGGCACTTAATTGAAAATGTTAAAATTCTGTAAACCTTATTAGACAAAATTTTGCCAAAAAAATTGGCGGGACAAAGTTACGCCCATCTTCATTTTCTCCAATAAATAAATAAATAAAATTCTCTTAAACACAAAGAAAAACCCTAGACGCCGTTCTCATCTTTATTTTCTCTCAGCCACTCCATCTTCGCCGTTCAAATGAAGAACTACAATTTGTTCGTCTCTAGATTTGCGTTGGCCATGGAGAACATGTGGGGACCGGTGTGTTTCTTAACGAAGTTCTCGTCGGCCACTGATCACCGTAGATCGACTCGCACATGAAATTGGGGCTTGCTGGAGCGGCCGATGCCCTTTTAGGCTGAAGTGCGAAAGTTTTCAGTCGTCTTCGAGATGATATTGGCGTAGAGCTCCATCACAATCTGGTCGGCCAGCTGGCCGCCAACGGTCATGGGAAGAAAACCTTAAGGTTTGCCATTTCTATATTTCTCTTCCGAAATTATCTAGATCAGTGGAGTAATTTTTTATTGTGTTTTCTTATCTTTCTTTCCTATCGGAAGAGCAAAAGCAAAAATCATAGGTACCGAAAAGAAGAGAAATTGTGCAATTGATGGTTGATATGTGATTGTTTTCAATTCAAGTCTGTAATTCCTGATTCATTAATGTACAATTTCTGTGATACAAAATATTTTCTTCTATCCAATTGCAACATCATGCGCCTCTCTCTTATGTATGTAGGCACATATAACTCTTGAAATGGTAACAATGTTTCCAAGTAATTGGTTTTGCCTTTTTGAGTGGAATCATAGTTCTTATCTATGTATTGGTGGAAAATACTTATTATAGAACACATATAATAGTAAGAATACTTATGGTCTAATACTAGAAAATGCAAAAGTGGATGGCTGAAGACCACTCTAGATTCATGAGTTTTCCTAATTGGTTCATACATAATGTCAAATTTTATAATGAAGACGTTTCAGGCCTTCTGGATGAATTTGCTCGTGGAAGTTATATGCTTGAGATGAACATCTCTATGAATAATAAGCTATTTTCCTAAGTTTGTATATCTCTGATACTGATGTTCAATTTGTTTACTGGTGATGAAGCAGAACTTGGCATTATCAGGGGAGGACAATCTATGAAAGTTCAAGTTGTTTTAAATCCACTAGTGCATCTGGTAACTAGAAGTACTTTATTGTGGGGATTAACTGTTTACTTTTCATAATATGATTTGTCTTTGTTATCAACTCTTTTTTTACTCCCTGAAGGTTCCATATCACATTGAAGGAGACCAGCCGTCATACTTAATCATAGCTAGTTTGCTGTTTACATCCCTTTCAGAGCCTCTGATAGAGTATGCTATAACTTGTTTATTTGACTCCATTGTAGTTTTGGTAATGCTCGATACTAATCATGATATAATTTGTTCCTATTTTAAGGGAAGAATGTGAAGATGATAGCATTGGGGTAATAGTTTTTTCTTCTTTTTGTTATCTGCTGACCCTCACCCTTGGCAGGTAGATGTTTTCTCCTTTGGCATCGTGCTCTGGGAGATTTTGACAGGCGAAGAACCTTATGTAAATATGCACTGTGGCACTATCATAGGTAAGTTGTCTGACTACATTAATCTTATTGTTTGTATGAAAACCAATCATGCATGTCTATAGCCTATGGGACTGCAGCTGCATGTTTAGTAGCATGTTTGAGCTTTCTCGATTTCTTGTGGTGAAGCACTGAGGTTATGAATAGAACGTGGCGTCGACTCTGTTACATGCAGGTGGAATTGTAAGTTATTATTATTCCTATATTAAAATTCCATAAAAAGGTTTTTATTCATTTTTTTTAATTTGGTATCCCGTATAGCATTTGTTATTATGGTTTTAGAGCTAAGGTTTCAAACAAAGATAAAATAGGAGAAGTTTCAAACAAAGATAAAATAGGAGAAATGTCATCTTGGACGCCTTAGGATTGAATATTGAAAAATGAGAATCTATCTTTTGTTTCTGGAATTATGTGTGCTCTGGTCTTAGTTATCTCATGCTGGACCTACCATAAGATTATTTTGTATAGTAGCAGACACTTTGTAATTATAGTAGGACTGAAACTATATTTCACATTGTTAGTGGAAGTGGACACCATAGTTAGGTGTTTTGGTGTATTGTAACCTTTAGCAGTCTTGTAATAATTCTATCTTGTTCTGATCCATGTGGCTAACAGTACATTTATACAGATGACATTGACATTGATGAGCCTGGGCCTTCGGCATCTGATTCATCCCCTGAATTAGATTGCAAAAATAAAGGTATAAAATGTTGTTTCTGTAGGTTGTTATGATCTGCAAATTGTTGGAATAAGAAAGAGATTCTTTTTGTCTTGCAGACAAAAAAACTGAACGAGAAGAATTGTTTGATGGTGCTGGACAAGCAAAAAACAAGCTTTTGGAACGCCAAGAAAAGCTTGGGGTCAAATATCTATAAAAGAATGATCATTTGCTTCAATTTTTTAGTAATAAGTAGTGATTTAAATGCCATCATAGGTAGTTTACAAAGTATAAAGAATGAAGAAATGAACGAAATAAAATGCAGGAAACAGATGGTAACAAATCATAATTATTATTGTCTGAGCATCAAATTCAATTATCGTATTGTGTTTCATAAAGGGTATTTCCGCTTCATCCATTCCATACAATAGAACTCTGAATTTAAGTTTTCTAGATTTATAATACAAGGTGCCTATAAGAGCTTTAATATGCTAATTTGGAGGCACAAATCTTTTAATACTACACATAAAAGTGAACCTAATTTATATTAAAGCTCAAATAAGTGTCTAATGCATTAACCTAAAGACAAATATAAGTGTCTCGTAATGTTACTTTATTGACATATGAGGTTTTATGCGACACATTATGTGCATCAAATTTAAAATGAATGTTGATGCTACACAATTTGTGTCCCTAAATTTATGTTTTATAGACACAAATAAGTGCTTCCATAGGTTTATCAACATAAATTTTAAATTATTTAGGGCACCTATATGTGTCTCGAAAAATCAATCTTGGGACATATTAAAGTGATTGGAAAGTTATTGATTTAGAGGCACTTAAAAAAGTGCCTAGAACCCTTTTGGGACACGATACTTGGAGGCATATATGATAAGTGCCCCGAAAATCATAAGTGCCCCAAAAGGGTATATATTGGGGCACTTTTCGGTGTCTGGAAATCACTTTTTTGTTGTAGTGTCCAATCATCTTTGACTCGGTTCCAGGAAAACCAATTATTGAGGAATTAGTCTCGTCGTCTTCAGGCATATTCAGTAATTCAGAAATGTATTCCCTCTGCGTATACTTGAGAGCGTGGATCAAGGAATGAACATCATCTTGTAGGGGCCGCAGATCAATGAACATCCTACCTCTTGTAGATTGTGAAGCGTGAGACTGATTGATGATTGTTGGCGAGGGAAGGGATTCCAATAAGCTGCTTTGGAATTCCCATACTCTCTCTTCCGTTCCTCCATCTCCATCTACTTGCTCTGGAGGAGGGCTTTGCAATTGTGAAAGAATCTGATCTGTGAGAAGGAATTCTAGTAAGTCTTCAAATTCCCACAGTATCTCTTTGATTCGTCCATCCAAAGCATTCACCTTCTTCCTGCTCCTGCTTGTGCTTGTGTGGTCCAATCTTTGCAGAATTTCTTGCAAGGGCAGCAACTCCTTGTAGGCGAGTTGTATGATGTGTAGAGAGGGCTCAACAAGACTAAAATGAGAAGAATGGAGGATATAGTTTATTGTATTCTGCAGAGAAACGGCTGCACCATAAGCCGTCATTCTTCAGAGACTGGTTGTGGTAGTGTTATAATCGTGGCCAAAGTAATAAAGTTGGAGGAGTTGGTGATGGTGGCCGATCGAGAATCTGAATGTGGTGCTCATGGTTCTGGTTGTGCTCTTGGTTTTCGCGGAAGGAATAAAGTGGGAGGAAAAATACACCAGCCAATTACCAACTCCTCCCACTTTATTCCATCCGCCATCACCACCGCATGGGACATTGCATGTGCATAGTTGTTTTTAACACCGAGGCCACATGCTGCTCGTTCAGACGTTCATTATTATGAACATATTTTGTGGGTACAATTAATTTAGGGCAATAGTCTTGAGAAACGTAAAATTAATTTTTTAATAGCTAGCAGAAACATTAGAGTTGTTCAAGAGTGCAGTAGATGTGTGTGTGAGTTGGCCTAGTGGTAGAGTGGTTAATGCCCGAGGCCAAAGGTCTCGGGTTCGAGTCCACCGTGATGCAGTCTTTAAAATTTCTGTATTAATTGACCAAAAAAAAAAAGAGTGCAGTAGATTAATATTTGAGTTGTTCAAGAATGCAGTCGATTAATATTTCCGACGAAGAAGTAGTGTGGTTCTATTAAATTTTTAATAAAGAAAATAAAAAATAAATTTCTATAAAGACCTCTTCTCAGTCCAGAGTTTGGTTGTGCCCATGTCCTTGTTTGGAGAATTGAAGATGCTTGATATTCCTTCGAGAAGAAGAAGAGAAGTATGAAAAAGGGCATTGAAATATTTATTATTATACTTGCATTTTCCATATCATGCCATGTTGAATATCTGATCATCCCACTCAGCTTCAGGTTGTATAGGAATATATTTGAATACTTTTCGATAGTTTTGTATATAATTAAATAAAATCGATAGATACGATAGATAGAATTGAAAAATTGATCATAATTTGGGATAGATTTATTTAAGTCAATAAATTGAATTTTATAACAATGATATAACTATATACTTAATTATAAGAGAAGATTACAGTTAAATACTCCAATTATTGATATTTTAACAAAAATTCCTAACTATGCACAATTATAATTAAATATCTAAACTATCAAATAAAAACATTTAAATTTGAATTTTCGGTTACTGGAAGGTTACATATATATCATGTCAGAAATTATTAGTGTAATTAAATTTTTTGGGATATTTAATTTTGTTAATTTGTTTACTGTTTGAATATTTAACTATAATTATGTATAATTCAAGATTTTCATTAAAAATCAATAGTTCACATATTAAATCATAATTTTCTTACGTATAGTATATGAGGAACTTAGATAACAAGAAATATAACTCTTTATTGTACTAGAAATTCTAAATGATATAAACAGATGGTAAAATCTAAACATGAATATCAAATCTAAATATATAATCTAATATTAATATAAAATGACCTCTCCATCAACCATTATTTTTTTATTTTTTACGTAATAAGAAATTATGATAGTCGTGTATATTTGCTATAGACGGCATAGTGGACCGGCTAAATCAAATTTTACACCCAATATCTTTTGGGCTAGAAAATTTACAACCCAGCCTAGCCCAATCCCGCTTCGCCCCATACGGGCTAAATTGCCTAAATGTTTCATATATATATATATATATATATATATATATATATATGGGTTAGTTATATGGAGAATTTCTTCTAAGATAAGAAATAAGAACTTATCATCACTTCATGCTTTAAAACAAGTTTTACTATTTTTATACTATTTTTATGATTTAAAACGTGTTAGGGCATAAAGGTCAATATAAAGATTAGTCCAACCCTAATTTTTCGTGCAATCCCGATTTTTGTCGGTTTACATTCTCTCTCGAAATTAATAATTATACATACGATATTAATGATTGTTCATATGATTGTATATTTTTATGAGAAATAAAACAATAACTAAAAATCAAACTTACATAATTGAGAATCCCTATGTGGGTAAAATTAATTTGGGGCAATAGTCTTGAGAAACGTAAAATTAATTTTTTAATAGCTAGCAGAAACATCAGAGTTGTTCAAGAGTGCAGTAGATTAATATTTGAGTTGTTCAAGAGTGCAGTAGATTAATATTTCCGGCGAAGAAGTAGTGTGGTTCAATTAAATTTTTAATAAAGAAAATAAAAAACAAATTTCTATAAAGACCTCTTATCAGTCTAGAGTTTGGTTGTGCCCATGTCCTTGTTTGGAGAATTGAAGATGCTTGAAATATTTATTATTATACTTGCATTTTCCATATCATGCCATGTTGAATATCTGATCATCCCACTCAGCTTCAGGTTGTCTAGAAATATATTTGAATACTTTTCGATAGTTTTGTATATCATTAATTAAAATCGATAGACACGATAGATAGAATTGAAAAATTGATCATAATTTGGAATAGATTTATTTAAGTCAATAAATTGAATTTTATAACAATGATATAACTATATACTTAATTGAAAGAGAAGATTACAGTTAAATACTCCAATTATTGATATTTTAACAAAAAATTCCCAAACTAGGCACACTTATAATTAAATATCTAAACTATCAAAAAATAAAAAAACATTCAAATTTGAATTTTTGGTTAGTGGAAGATTGCATATCATGTCAGAAATTATTAGTGTAATTAATTTTTTTGGGACATTTAATTTTGTTAATTTGTTTACTGTTTGAATATTTAACTATAATTATGTATAATTCAAGATTTTCATTAAAAAATCAATAGTTCACATACTAAATCGTAATTTTCTAAATGATATAAATAGATGGTAAAATCTAAACATGAATATCAAATCTAAATATATAATCTAATATTAATATAAAATGACCTCTCCATCAGCCATTATTTTTTTATTTATTTTTTACATAATAAGTAATTATGATAGTCGACGGCGTAGTGGACCGGCTAAATCAAATTTTACACCCAAGATCTTTTGGGCTAGAAAATTTACAACCCAGCCTAGCCCAACCCCGCTTCGCCCCATACGGTCTAAATTGCCCAAATGTTTCTATATTTATATATATATATATAATATATGGGTTGGTTATACTTCATCTAAGATAAGAAATAAGATTAACAATATTTTCCAAATTCCTGACTAGCTTATGCTGATGTCCTCGATCATGTATTTTTATTTCATCAACTCCATATTTGATCAATAATCAATCATATTTTATTTTATGTACTAGTATGGGATAATATGCTGGCTTTTCGACTTATTTAGAGTCCACAATCACTAATTAGAATGGTTTGGATCAACTATCGGAGAGACTATCTGACTAGCTACACTAGCGGAGGCAATTCTCATTGTACTATGAGAATGGTTTAGCCAAGTCTGTGACTTGGTTTTCAGTGTGGTTACTATCCTGTGTGTTTGCGATCATTATGCAGAGGCATGGGGTTTCACACAGTCACGTCTTAAGGTAGCATGGGTTCCACACGATATACCAAAAAAAGAAAATAATCATCAGCACCCATACTCTTTAACAAATCACCGAATATTTGATGCAATGCTGAATAATTAAAATTTAATTTTATATTTTATATTTTATTATTATTGATCTAATCCATCCAATTTAATTTACGGTTTAAACCAAACAACAAACACCCCTAATTATATACATGCAATTCGTAACACGGAATAAAAACTCATCAAATGTTATGACCAAGTGCATCACCACATCTTCCATCTATGCAACCAAATCCGCGATGATTGAAATATTGCTTGATCATCTTGGCCCAGATAGTTCTTCTTCTATTGCCAGAATAGAACTTCCTTGGACAGCTCCTCGGACCTCTCAGCCGCGCCACCAGCAGCTCCCAACATCCTCACAACCTCCGACATCCTCGGGCGTTTGTCTGGATCGTACTGTGTGCAGAGAACAGCTATTTGCACCAGCTGCTTCACCACTAAGTTCATGAATTTACGTCCACCACTATCTTTGTCAACCATCAATTCCCAACTTCTCTCTTCGTAATTTCTTTTCACCTGAGATGAGATGTATGAGATGAGGGTGGTTGTGAAAATATTAAACATCACTAAAATCATCACATAAAAGGCAAGACTCACCCAATCAGCACACATCATGTCTTTGTCAGTGGCTATGTGAAGAAGATCGATAGTTCTCTTCCCTGTGATGAGCTCAGTTTTATCCGAACACTTACCACTAGCAAGGTACTCGGGAGCTATATGACCATTTGTTCCTGTTACGACCGTGGTAATATGAGTATTGTCGCAGTGGATGAACTCGGCCATCTTGAAGTCAGCAACAACTGCGTCAAAGTTGTCATCTAACAAAATATTTGCAGCTTTGACATCGCGATGAATGATTTTCTTTTGGATTTATTATGCAGAAAAGCTAGACCCCTTGCAACACCGAGTGCTATCCTTTTCCTTTTTAGCCAAGTGAGTGGAGGCCGTGATTCGTGTCTCCCTGCTCATATAGTAAATTCAGAGACTTTGAGGTAATGCAACATGTAAATTGTAACATTGGGTGCAATAAAATAAGAAATTGTAATTTAACACTGTATGATGCTCTTTGCAAAATATCACGTCATGCAATGTTAATAGGTCTAATTTTCGATAAGTGGAAAACATTGATGTGTTGTGTGAGAGTGGATATTAGAGTTGTGCTAAATATAATATTATCGGCATGTTTGAGTTACAACTTACAAAAAGGGGAAATGGATCTCATGTACAAAATTAAGAAAACGGTACATTTCTCGTACATAGTTATTACCATGCATCATGAATCGCTATAATATACAGATTCAAAATGAACTTTGTATAAACAATCAGAACGTAATAAAGTAAGGGTTAATTGCCAAAATAAAATCACCAACTTTGACCCAATTTTAGTTTTAGACACGATTTGTGAGGTCATTATTGCATTTCTATTATACTCCAATCAAAAAGTGAGGTCATTATTGAACGTTTTAAAAGTCGTGTCTAAAACCAAAATCTGATCAAAGTTGGTGGTCACGTCTATGAACAAAATAAGCAAATAGAAGATGCAAGTATATCTCAAGAGATCACAGTAATGCCACTCTGTGTTCATAAACATAGAATCATGATATTCATACAAATATAGAAGAGAAATTAAATAACAGTAAGTCAAGCTTACCCCTTAACCATGATTCGACACTTCCATTGGCCATCAACGGGAAAACAAGCAGCCATTCCTCTGGTCTACGGCAATATCCAATCACACGAACAAGATTTGGATGAAAACAAGTTCTGCCAACCTTTAATTCTCTTTCAAAATAATATTCTAGGCTTTGAGAATTGTATCTTTTAACTGCGACAGGAGAGCCATCTAACCAGCCTTTGTAGATCATATTGAAACCATCTTTACTGATAATTTTGTTGCCAAAATCCTCTGTTGCAGCCTGTAGTTCATCTAGAGTAAAATTCCCGACATCTCCATGTTCTGGAATATCCTCCTCCCTCTCAGCCAAGTCATATTCACCTTCTAACATCCTGACAACTTCCAACATTGTCGGACGTACCTCTGGATCAATTATTGTGCAGATGAGAGCTATTCGCAACAACCCCTCCACCGCTTTATCTATGAAATCACCTTTAAGGTCTGTATCAACCATCATATTCCATTCTCTCTCCTCATAAATTCCCTTCACCTGATTTAAGATTATAAATCCATATGTAACCAAATTATAAAAGATAATAGTAAGTTTAATTGAGAAAGTAACAACAGGGCACTTGAAAATTGCTACTACAAATGCAAGTATTGCCAATATTCATTACCACAATTAGTACATAATGATACAAAATATCTCTTATCACCACAGTATTTAAGCATCCAACTATTTAAATGATTTGCAATCCCTAGGCTTTGCAGTTAAGAGCAGGGCTCACCCAATTCAGTAACTTCGTGTCAGCATCATTGGCGAGTCGAGCAAGATCAACAGCTCGCTCTCCTGAGATGAGCTCAAGAAGAAAGACTCCATAACCAAAAACATCATTTTTCAATGAACACTTACCAGTAGCAAAAAACTCAGGAGCTATATGAAAAATTGTTCCTCTTACTGGAGTGTCAATATCATTATCGCAGCAATCCACGAATTTGCCCAAAGTTAAGTCAGCAACAATTGCTTCAAAGTTCTCATCCAACAAAATTTTTCCAGCTTTAATATTTAAATGAATGATTTCTCTGGGACATTCATAATGCAAGTAAGCTAGACCCTTTGCAGCACCAAGTGCTATCCGCATCCTCGTTGGCCAGTCAAGCGGAGGCTGTGGCTCATGTCTTTCTGGAATCAGTAGGTTTATTAGAAATAATAATGTATACATAAAATTCCCAATCAATCAATACAATAAACACAAAGACTTTACAATATAACAAACAAAACTAAATTTGTATATACAAACTTTCCCTCAATAACTAACTCCTACAGTCTGAGAAAAGGCCACTCTGAGTTCTTAATGAAGCATAATATCCTTACCAAACAAAAGCAGATTGAGTTTTACCTCTTAACCAGGACGCCACACTTCCATTAACCATGCAAGGATAAACGAGCAGCTTCTCTTCTTCTGTAATGCAAAAGCCACGAGCACGAAGTACATTATGATGTGCAACAATGCTTGCAATTTCCAATTCCGTCCCAGTTACTCCTTGCCGTAGTCTTTTAACTGCCACTAGAGATCCATCTCCTAGTCGACCTTTATACACTTTACCAAGTACGCCACATCCAAGGACATTTTTGTCGCTAAAATTGTTTGTCGCAACAAGTAGCTCGTGCAGGGAAAAGCTCTCAAGTCCAAAATGATCCACTTCATCAACAGTTGAAGAAAAATAAGTTACTCTGTTTATTTAGCTATATCCAATATGTATACAAAGTTTATTTCAAGCCATTTTGCAACTAAACAGGAATACCAACCAAACCTTGGCCCAGATCATAGTCCTTTGGTTTCCTTCTCCAAAGCAAAGCAGAAATTAGCTTCCTTGTAATAGGTCTAGAAGCATTTTTTCTAGCTGGAATTCAATACCATATAATTTAAAAGAGACTATTAGCTATCGGTTCAAACTAGACAATGAGTGGTTGAGGTCAGAGGTTCAACTCCCACAGTGAGTGTAGATTGTTTTTAATTTGATATGACTGGTGATGAACCTATGTTTTACTGGGTTTCTCTCAAAGTTTATATTGATCTGATTGGACACTGATTTGTTTACGAATTCTAAAATCTTATAAGATATAAATTCCACATAAATGATAGTCAAACATCCTCCCTGTTTTATCCCATTACAGAGCACAAAACTATAATTTCCCCCAATTATACAATAACAACATGATAGCAGTTCCAAGATCATATATTCTTATCCCGCCAACGACTTCTAAATCGAGATACCTAGAATACACCTATGAGCAGCGATCGTAGACGAACCTTCAAGGATAGAAGCGCTAGCAACCGGAGGTTGATGCGGCGGTGATACGAAGAAACGCTCCGATCGGTTACTGAAACACTGAAACATTTTGTAATCGAGGAATATTTTTCTTAGAAACATCACTAATGCGGTAATTTACACCCAAAATTGACATGAACACAAAATTACCTGAGAATTTCTCCACTGGAATTAGAGTTTGTTTGACTGTTAGAAGGAGTGGTGGTCATGGAGTCCTGGTGGAAGAGTTGCCATATCTCATCTTTCTTCACCACCGCCGCAACCAGCCTCTCCCAGTTGTCTCTCGACGACGACAGCATATCTCTTCAGTTTTCAACTATATTATTACATGGGATGGGATGGGATGGGATGGGATGCTGCTAACGAAAACGGAAAAGGATATTCTCTCTCTTGGAATTTTCGCGCGATTGGGTGAACGCAAAAAGATAGAAAAAATTTAGTCAACGGCCGATTTTCGCTTACCTGATTGGTGTGTGTGAAAATGAAATAGCAAAGTTATATTTCCTCTATACAGTAAAAATATATCATTTCATGGAGACACAAATTCTGATAAAATTAGTAATTCATCCGTGTGATGCATGGAATATTTGTCTTCCAATTTTTTTTCTAAAATTCATTATTGACAATAAATTTATAATTTATCAAGTTATAATTATATATGAAAATTTATTTGATATTCATTTAGAATGTATGATGATGATTCTATTTAAAAAACGTGTATATGAAAGTGTTTAATGTACCATATTTATCAGCAAAATATGAGAGTTTGTATATGTAAATAAGTTATAGTTCAATTCAGGGCGGATCCAGAAGTTAATGATGGGGTGTGTTTGAATATGAAGAAAAGGATACTGATTTCATTTATGTGATCTCTATTTATAGAGATGAGAACAACGTACAGTACAGCACACCTTTACATTTGAGTGCATGCTTTGCATGCTCTAACTAACTAACTGTAAATCTAACAATCTAACAAACTATTTACTGAACTAACAATAAATGACAGCAATATTTAATACAACCCAAAAAATCCTATCAAGAAGATACAAACGGTAACTTTTGCACCAGAGATTTAAAACGAACAATGGATACTGGTTTGGTGAGTATATCCACCACCTGATCCGTGGAAGGGATATGACAAACGTCTAGCTCCTTTTTGATAACCTTATCACGGACAAAATGCACGTCAATTTCAATGTGTTTAGTGCGTGCATGTAGAACAGGATTCGAAGCCATTGATGCTGCACTCCTATTGTCGCACCAAATAACAGGTAGTTGAGGAAGATGATAACCGATTTCCTGAAGCAAAGACTTGATCCATACGAGATCCATGGCAGTATCAGCAAGAGAGCGATACTCAGCTTCGGTGGAGCTGCGAGATACAATAGATTGCTTCTTCGAACTCCAAGATAAGAGATTTGAACCCAAGAAAACAAAATAACCTCCGGTGGACTTGCGATCATCGACCGAACCGGCCCAATCAGCATCTGAAAATGCGACAAGAGATAGGAACTCAGATGCAGAAAACCGAAGAGAAAACTGGAGAGTCCCCTTAAGATAACGAAGTAGCCGCTTGCATGATTTCCACTGCAGTTCAGTAGGCTGATGAAGAAACTGACTAAGCTTATTAAACATATAGGATATATCCGGCCGTGTGATAGTGAGGTACTGGAGAGCCACAATCGTACTTCGATAAAGTGTTGGATCATCAAACAAAGGACTATCCGACTTGTGCAATTTGATACCCGTATCATAAGGAGAAGGCTGAGCTTTGCTCTCAAGCAGACCAGTTTTTGCAAGAAGATCCCTGATGTATTTGGACTGAGATAGCTGATAGGATCCATCGTGCTTTGCAACTTCAATGCCAAGAAAAAAACTGACGCTGCCAAGAGTTTTGAGAGCAAATTCAGAAGCTAAAGTCTGAATAAAATTCTGAACAAGCTGCGGATCATCACCAGTAATCAATATGTCATCTACATATACTAATACCAACAACAATTTTCCAGATATGCGCATGAAGAAGAAAGAGTGATCTGAACTAGAATGCTGAAAACCATAGGAGATCAAGTGAATCTTGAGCAGATCATACCACGCCGAGGTGCTTGTTTCAGGCCATAAAGGGACTTCTTTAATCGACACACCCAATCTGGATGCGATTTGTCTTCAAAGCCGGGAGGCTGTTTCATATAGACGGGTTTATCAAGATGCCCGTTGAGGAAGGCATTGTTGATATCGATATGCTGAATATCCCAATTGTAGGTGGCGGCCAAAGAGAACAACAGACGAACAGACACCGGTTTTACTACAGGACTGAAGGTTTCCAGAAAATCGAGACCTGCAAGTTGCTGAAAACCTTTGGCAACGAGGCGAGCTTTGAGTTTATCTAGGGTGTCATCAGCACATAACTTTACCCAATAAACCCATTTGCAGTCGATGGGATTAAAATCATCAGTGGGAGGGACAATATCCCATGTGTCCTTCATGTTTATAGCTTCAATTTCAGCAGCCATGGCATCAAACCATAGAGGGTTAGCAAGCGCATCAGAGATGGAGACAGGTTCTGTAAATTTGGTGGTGGTGTTGATATCTGGGTGGCCATGAGATGTGAAAAGAGTAGATGGAGGTGTACTAGAGACAGCCAAGTACACTTTTGGTTTAAACACGCCATTCTTAGATCTAGTTGTCATAGAGTGGGTGTTTGAAGCTAAACTTGGAGGTGGAGACTGAATTATTGGAGACTGAGAAGAAGAAGACTGAAACGAAGAGGAAGAGATGTTGGAGACAGAACCAGTGAGAGGCACATGAGGAGAAGTATGGGAATTTGAGGAATGTGACTGAGTGAATGAGGGTGAGTGAGTAGAAGGATGAGGATCATGACAAGGGAAAGATAGAGGTGAGTCATGAAGAGATAATGATGAGGGAGTATTTGCCACAGAAAAGAAGGAACAGGAAAGGGAGGAGTAGGGAGGAGAGGTTCAGACCTGAGATTATGCGACTGTGGAGTGAAGAGCTCATGGTATGGGAATTCAGTTTCATTGAACAAGACGGAACGAGCTATGTATATTCTAC
The DNA here is from genome assembly GCA_036937905.1 of Salvia rosmarinus. Lineage (NCBI taxonomy): Eukaryota > Viridiplantae > Streptophyta > Magnoliopsida > Lamiales > Lamiaceae > Salvia > Salvia rosmarinus. Next base: position 8,719,632 of record CM072820.1, on the reverse strand, counting down.
CCGAAGGATGCAAACACTTGTACCCTTTATGATTCGAGCTATAACCTAGGAACAAGCACTTAGAAGATCTATATTGCAGCTTCGAAGTGTTATAAGGACGAAGATAGGGAAAACAACTGCACCCAAACACTTTCGAGTTTTGTAATCAGGAGGAATTTTAAAGAGAGTAAAGTAAGGAGAAGAGTGTTGGAGAGAGGGTGTTGGTAATCTGTTAATGAGGTATACAGCCGTGGAGAAAGCATCCCACCAGAAAGTTTGGGAAAGGGAAGCAGTAGCCATGAGAGTGAGACCAAGTTCAGTGATGTGCCGATGCTTGCGTTCGGATTTTCCATTCTGTTGATGAGTGTGAGGGCAAGGGTGCCTAAACACGATTCCTAATGATTCAAGAAGGGTTTTAGTGGCCTATACTCACCCCCCCAGTCGGTTTGAACAGATTTTATGCAAGTGTGAAACTGTCTTTCTTCATACGTGTTGAATTTTTGAAAAACCGAAACTACCTCAGATTTTAGAGTTAAAGGAAAAATCCATGTGAATCTAGTGTAGTCATCAATGAAGTGAACATAGTACCTATATCCTTCATTTGAGGCAGTAGGACTCGGTCCCCAAACATCACTATGAACAAGTTGAAAAGGAGCAGAACTTTTGATTTCAACTGATGGAAAACTGATTGCATGAATTTTACCTAAAGCACACGCATCACAAAAATTGTTTTTGGATAAATTGGTAGACTTATTCATGGCCTTTAACGTAGTGTTGAGAATGCTATTACAAGGATGACCTAGTCTAGCATGCCATAAACTAACACTATCATTATTCTGTGCTACACAACAAGACTCCACTATGATTTTATGTGGAATGACAGAACCTGAATTTGAAGACTCAGTGGATGATGGTGATCTCGATAAGTCCAGGTGATATAGACCATCCCTAAGTTTGCCCTCCAGAAGAACCTTGTGATTGTGCTTGCCCTTAACAAAACAAAAATCAGAATGAAATTCCAGAAATACATCATTATCGGCTGTGAACTTGGATATGCTAAGAAGGTTTTTGGTGATATGGGGAACAAATAATATGTTGCTTAAATGAAGAGGAGAGGGGAGAGATGAGCATGTAATGACAGAAGATCCAATGTGAGTGATAGGTAATTGAGATCCATTACCAACGGTAAGAGTATCATTACCAGTATACTGAGAGTGAGTTTGGAGAGTGCTGGGGTCGGCGGTGACATGCGCAGAGGCACCGGAGTCCAGGTACCAGTCAGAGACATTGAGAGATTGATTCATTTGAGGAGAAGCTGAGTAATTCACAGAGGATGGATGAGAAATCTGAGGAGACGAGCTGTACTGTATGCCAGAGTTTGAAGATGTGGGAAGAGGATACAGATCAGTGTTTGCTATGTTGGCCTGTGGTTGAGGAGATGAAGGAGGAATGAAGTTTGGTTCAGATCCTGTGAAACTCACGTCGAATCGTTTGTAGCATTTGAGAGCTACGTGATTTGGTTTTCCACACAACTGACAAATGAGCTTTTGACCATTTGAGAACCTGCCTCCCCCTCTTCCTCGGTTACTTGCCCCTCGTCCAGGCCTGTATCCACGACCTCGAAACTGACCAAAATATTGAGGATAGGCAGCATTTGCCTGAGGTGAAAATACTGAGTGCACAGCATTCATAGAAGCAGCTTGATTCTGGAGATGCAATTCATGAGTTTGTAGAGCAAAATGAACATCATGAAGAGAAATGTCATCACATCTTGAAGCCAGCAATACACTGATTGTTTCAAATTCTGCACCCAAGCCTTGTAGAACATATGAAACTAGATCCGATTCAGAGATCGGTTGTCCAATATTGAACAATTGATCAGATATTTCATGAAACTTCAGAATATAATCATCAATTGATGAAGCACCTTTCTTCAATCCTTGTAATTGAGAACGCAACTGCATTACCCGTGCTTTGGATTGGGAATGGAAAAGCTTTTCGAAGACTCCCCAAATTTGTGCCGCTGTAGTGCAGCGACCAATGTATCCCATCATTTGAGGGGTGATCGAAGCAAGGATCCAGCTCAACATGAACTGATCGTGACGAAGCCATAAGATATAACTCGGATTAGTTGCTGATTCAGTTGATGAAGAAGATGCCAGAAATTGCAGAGGAGGCTCTTGAAGCAGAATGTCTTCGAAGCCATAGGCTCTAGCAGTGGCTAGAACTTGGATTTTCCAAAAATTATAATTGGATCGATCCAACTTTAGAGAGATAGGATTCATCGTAGGAAGATTTGGAATGGGAGGAGATATGATAGATGAATCCATATCAGAAAAAAATTAGAGACTTGGCTCTGATACCATGTTTGAATATGAAGAAAAGGATACTGATTTCATTTATGTGATCTCTATTTATAGAGATGAGAACAACGTACAGTACAGCACACCTTTACATTTGAGTGCATGCTTTGCATGCTCTAACTAACTAACTGTAAATCTAACAATCTAACAAACTATTTACTGCACTAACAATAAATGACAGCAATATTTAATAGGGTGGGCTGAAAATAAATACTTCGGAGTATTAAATATCATAAATGCTAAAATATTTCTATGTTTTCACAAGTTGTCTTGCGAGATTTCAATATACAAAATCCATCAATAATTGAGTTTATATTTATATTTTTAATAAAATTTCTTTCAATATAAACTCTTCTTTAACATAAACTTTAGAGAATCCATCAATCAAACCATCGACAAAATTTTGTCATGATTGAATTTGAACTTTGTGATTCGAATGGGCGAAAACAATATCAACAAACACTTTAGCGATGATCTGTTGAGGAAGAATATGACACCTTTGTTTGGCTAATTTTCCCGACTCGTATGAACCTTTGAGGATTCAGATAAATAGGGTATTCCAAAAGCATCAATATACGTCGTTCAAAATAGTAGGCACACAACAATAAGGAGACACAAATTTAGCGTAGAAAACATCTTAAAAGGAAAGAGAGGAAAAAAACTACGGGACTACTAGAGTCGTTTAAATCCACTATAATCAACAATGGAACAGTACACAATCTTCTCTAAATTACATTAGAGGCATACAAAATATCATACACTCGAAAATAAGCACATCAAGATGTATGGAATCAAAATCGAGCAAAGATCAAGAAAAATATTACCAGAAATTCTCCTCTATTCAGATCGACAAAACCTGACCTTCGAATCTCAAAATCCGATCTCCACCGTCCAAAACGTTGGCCCAGATGCTGTGAAGCTTCTGTCCAAAAATCACAGTGATCTAACGGTTCAATCCCCAGGAAACGGAATTTTTCTGAAGCTGCGCACTGAAAATCCGAGAGAGAAAAAAGGCTACGAATTTTTCTGTTTTGGCTACTTCAATTTCTCCCTTCAAAAATGATGGTTGACCATTTTCATTCTTATAACCTTCTCATGGGCTTTTCCCGTGGGTCAAAAATATAAGAAAATCCAACAATAACAATTTTTTTTAATTTTTTTAATTATTTTGGACTGGGCTAATTTTAAATTGAGCTTAATATAATACATAAACGGAAGAAAAAGTTTGGGGCTTGTACTGGGCTACAGCCCGGTGGAGCTACCACCTAAATCCGCCACTGGTTCAATTTATCCTAAATTGCGATATATTGGTAATAAATAAATAATATGAACTACTCAATAATTGCAAATCAAGTTATTAATCCAAGTAAAATTTAAATTTGAATATGGATACCTAAATCCTTAAATTTTGAAACACTTCCTTATACACAATATTCGTAGTACATGCACTGTCGTCATCATCTTTATCGCATATCAAAATTTTGAGAACACTATGGCTTCGTACTATTAAAACAAAAAAAGTAAAAGCTAATCATGAAGAAAATTGATGTTTTAAGAAAAAGTGCAATGTATGACAGTAATTATCATTGACTTTTGTTGATCGTCATTACATACAAAATAATAAGAGGGAATTGTTGCCATTCGAACTCAAAAGGGAGATATGAAGATGATAAAATTAGTTACATTCTCGAAATCAATACCTTTTGACCATAATTATTTCAAGTTAAAATCTAGCCTTCAAAATCTGATTTCAAAGTATAATAATGACCACCAAACGTCTGTCGTGCACAATCTAAAAGAACAAAATATTTATTAACAATATAACTGAAGCTAACCTTTAAATTCAGCCCGTGATTAGCTGATTTAATGATATGAATATATAGGGTGGTCTCCTGTGCGCGCACGGGCATAGTGAGACCTACCTCTAATTAATTTTAAATTAATTAATTAATTAATATTAAATTAATTAATTAAAATTAATTAATTTAATAAATTTTAATTGTAAATTAATAAATCTCAATTTTAAATTAAAACCCTAGTCATGAATTAATAAATATTAATTTTGGATCAATAAACCCTAATTTTGAATAATAAATCCTAATTTTGAATTAATAAATCCTAATTGAAATTTATAAACCCTAATTTTGAATAATAAACCCTAATTATAAATTAATAAACCCTAATTATGAATTAATAAACCCTAATTATGAATTAATAAACCTTATTTATGAATTAATAAATCTTAATTATGAATTAATAAATTCTAATTTTGAATTAATAAATTATAATTAAAAAATAATAAATTTAATTATAAATTAATAAATCTAATTATTTTTAATCATCATAATTAATATATAATTATTTTAACAAAAATAAGGGTGAGCTCACGGTGAGGCGTAGCTCACCCAAGTTTTTGTATAAATATATATTCAACCACGTTGCTTGGTGGGATTCAATAACGGAGATTAATTATTTGTAAACATAAACTTCGCAAAACTTAACTGTGAGACTGAGAGAAAAGTGATTTTGGATGTTGATTTGGCCGCCACAATTGCATAAATATTCAAATAAAATAAACTTGGTAATAAAGGACCACCTAGTCATCTAGTCTATTCAATATATATGATATATCAATGTTATATATAATATATAATAGTTTTCCAATACATTTTTACACACACACACACGATTATATAGATATAATAATTTTATTTTAGGGGACATATATTTAATAGATAGATTGATAGATATATTAACTATATATACGATTTAGATCATATAGGAATACATTGGTGAGAACATTTGAATATTGTATTGAATGTATAGTGTTGTTGCACTAAACGTATAAAATTATTGCACTATGATGACGTTGCACTGATGACATAAAGTTGTTGCACTGAATCTAGTACAATAACTTTATACGTTAAGTGCAACTATTTATACATCCAATTAATCGATGTTTTTACATTCTCACGATAAATATGTTTTGACAATAACTCATCCATATATATATTATATATAGTTACTACTAATTGCAATAGGTTATAAATGTATTTTGCGTGCTAAACGATAGCGTGTCAAGGAACTAAAGGCTAAACGTTCCCAGTAGGGAAAGAAAATAGTTCAGCTGAGAACTGAACTTACTGAAATCAGCCTAAAGTTCAACACACTTCACCAGAGTGAGACTTTACTGCAAGAAAGGATCAACACTGTGAACGGAGTAGCGGAGAAACTAGACTCCATTCAATAAGTTCAGAGATGTCTGTTGATAAGAACAGGATTAGGGTATGATCCAAGTTCAGCTGTGAATGGTACGTCCACCAGTGACACAAAAATTGTGTTTGTAAAGTCTACTCGAAGTTGAAGGCTCCAGTGACTGGACAAAATGATACAAGGCAAACTGAGAAAACTCAAAGACTTTAGTATAAATTACTTAGAAGAACTGATCATATCAGATAGTCAAATGTTACTCAATTGAGGCACTCTCAGCATAAGAATCCTCAGCAGAGGAAACCTATGCTGAAAGCACCTCCATCAGGAAGTATACACCAACATACACGCAGTCTATCATAGATGTTCTCAGCACAGTAAAGCTTATATTACACCTCAACAACACACGCGTGCACAACATCAGTGCAAGCAAAGACCCAACCATTCTGCCAAGACAACGCAAAAGTCCAAAGCTCAGTCGCAGAAGCCAAGGACAGTTTATATTGACTTCTAAGGGAGACAGATCAGGCCTGACAACCTTCCCGTCCAGCATATTTTGTACTTAGACAATGGATGTTCAAGACACATTATTGACTAAAAGAAGTATCTTTATGACTATATGGAGAAAGAAGATGCAAAGTCGCTCTTGGTGATAATTCAATTAGATACACCAAAGGCTATGGTGGTATTCTTTCAATCGGTAACGCTAAATTTTTAATTTTAATTATGTTCTTGGCCTGAAACATACCTACCTGTTAGCCAATTTTGTGATAATAATTTCGTTGTTAAGATTCAAAAGAATGAATTCACAGTTAAGAACAACTCAAAGCGGATCGTAATGAGAGGATCAAGACATGGAAACCTATACATCGCATCTTGGGATGATTGTCCTCCTGAAACATGTCTGGTGTCAAAGACTTCCTCGGAGATCAATTGGTTGTGCCACATAAGGCTGAATCACCTGAATTTCAAGACCATCACAAATTAGCAAAATATTCGTTGATCGAAGGTTTACCAAATGTAGGATTCCGTAAGGACCAAGTGTGCGAAACATTCCAGAGGTCAATGAAAGATCTTGCTCGTTGCCCAGGCATAGGAGAAAGAAAGGTAGTAGTCTTATCTTTTCATTAATCACAATTAGGATTTAACTATAGCAGATGCATGGGACTGTGCCTCTTTATTTACAGTTAGTACTCAGAATCATTTTTTTTCTATGATCAGGTTAGGGCTTGGAATTAGTCGAGCTCCTAAGATCTCAACGTGATAAAGCTTGTTAACTAAATGAGTTAAGCTTAACTTTGGCAATACTCAACTTAGTAGCTCGTGAGCTCATTGGGTGAGTTAACTTAAAAATATATCATTATTAATTTGGGACAACTTATCTTTCTATATTATAATTAGTAATAAGTATATATGCTATCTTCATTACTATTTTGATCACCTGGAAATGCTATCTTTATGACCTAAAAGGATCCTCTGTTGTGTCCCTGGAATCTGAACTTTGAATTCTCTCAGTTTTATATTTCATATTTCATATCGTTATAAGAATTTAGTATCAAAGAGTAAAAAATGAAAAGAAAAAAAAAACGTATTCCACAACAATGTCATTTTGGTTGTGATCCAATTACTATCTTGGGTTTAAACTAATAGAATTCGTTAAAGTTTATATATATATATATGTAAAACATATTGCAAATCCAACAAAATTAATCTCGAAACTAATTTGGTGGCAAGAGCTCATCCTCAAATTCTTCCATCATGATTCTGATCATGAGGACACTAAGAAATTATCTAAGTGGAACGAGAAACAGAAAAATATCTCTTCATGCATCCAAATATCTGACAGAACAAATTAATATATACTAGTATGTAACCCGTCAAGTTTCGACGGGAAGCCATTTTCATTACAAATTATAAGTTAAAAGTATAAATTTAGAAATAAATCTATACTTTTTTTTTTGAAGTGATAATATTTCAATAACTCATCGTAAGAAATTTTCAAAATCAAATAAAATTATAATAAAAATAGATTAAGGGAGAGTTTCTTCGATTTTTTCCACTTATATGTTTAAAAGGTTGATCTATATGTTCGTACTCACAACAAATCTGATTAAAAAAATTATTACTCGTTCTCATTTTAAACTCGTATAATTTTATAAGTTGTTACAGTTATTGGTTATTTGTCTCAATAAAAAACTTGAATAGTAACTAAACATTAATAATAAATAGTATAAATAATAAAAAGTTAGAAAATAAAAAAAATTCCCCTTGGGCACGTTGATTAATATTTAGACTTAGAATTTATATACTTGTACTTATCCTAAATCGAATTAAAAATTGATTTTACTATGGATTTTCATCTCAAAATCGTATATTAATATCAACTAATTATTCAAGCACATAAATGTAATTTTATTTAGATTTTCAATTAATGAAGTCTCATGAAAAAATTATGCACAATTCCAAATAAAAAAATGAATGAGAAGTAATTAAGGAAATTCCATACTCTTTAATTAAGAAAATATTGAGATAAATAAAATTAATAAAAATTAGAATGTAAGAGTTTAGAAAGTACAAAATTCGTATCCAAGATAAATAAGAATAAATGATATTGGAGATGCCACGCAAGTGCACGAATTAAGGTGATACATTCGATATGCAATCACATTATATAGAATATATATACCCGTACCCGTCTCAAGTTCGATTAAAAAGTTATTTTACTATAAATTCTCGTCTCAAAATCATATAGTAATTCCACTAATTAACTGAACTCATTCAAATTTAATAATATAAGTTGTTACAGCAATTGATTACTCGTCTATGGTGTATATAGATGTACATGTTCCAAACTCAATCAGAAATTGATTTTACTACCCGTTCTCATCTCTAACTCATATATTAATACTCAGTGATTACTCAAACATGTAAACACCATTTTATTTATATATTCATTCTATGAAGTCTTGTGGATTTTTGAAATAGTGAAAATAATTTTAAAAAAACTTTTAATTAATAAAATTTTTAGAATATTAAAATATATAAAATTAGAATATATGAATTAAAAATACAACAAAATGAGCCTTTAAGATAAACCAAAATAGAGTTTAAATATTAATCTTAATAATAGAGTTCAAACCATCAAAATATGATGGTTGATTTCTTAATAATCTTACAAAGTTTAAATATTAATCTTACAAAATTTATTTTAAAAATAATTATTAAACTTAAAAATATTTTTGTGGGAGGTGAAAATATATGAATGATTTGATAGGATACATTAGATGATAATTAAATTATAAGAAATTTAAATCAAATTTAAATTAATGAGTTTTCTGTAAGATTATAAAATAAAATTAATAAATATATAAATAGAAATAGATTTTTTAAATCATTAATAATTATGAATAATCAATACATGTATGTATGTATATATATATATATATATATATATATATATATATATATATATATATATATATATATATATATATATATATATATATATATATATATATGCATAAAACATATTTAATATTAACATAAATAATCAATCAATATATTAATTGATAAGATGTCAAATAAGAAAACTTGTGGAATTTTAGAAAATAATTATGAAAAATCATGAAAATGTCACATAAGATTCTATATGTGTTTAGATTTATATGTTCGTACTCACAACAAACCCGATTAAAAATAATCTTAATACTCATTCTCATTTTAAGCATATAGTTTTATAAGTTGTTACAATAATTTATTATTTGTCTCATCAAAAATTGAATATTAATTAAACACTAATCATAAATAGTATAAATAATAAAATTTTAGAAAATGAAAAAATTCCCTTGGGCAAGTTGATTAATGTTTAGACTTGTTTAAAAATTATGTACTTGTACCCATCTTAAATTGAACTAAAAAATAATTTTACTATCAGTTTTCATCTCAAACTCGTGTATTAATACTATCTAATTAGTCAAACACATAAATGTCATTTTATTTAGGTTTTCAATCGATAAAGTCTCATAAAAAATGATGCACGATTAAATAAAAAAAAGAATGAGAAGTAATTAAGGAAATTCCATACTATTTAATTAAGAAAATATTGAGATATATAAAATAAATAAATAATACTCCCTCCGTCAACCAAAATCGTTAATTGATTTTGGTGGCACGGGTTTTAATAAATTGTAATGAGTATAAAGTAAGTGAATATAAAAAGGTGTGTCATGGGGATAATAAATGAATATATTAATGGATATTGAGTGTAAAAAGGTGGGCCATAGGTGATTTTTTTGTAAATAAGTAGATATGTTTAGGGTAAAAATGTAAAGTTGATGTTTCCAAAAAATGAAAGTGAACATTTTTCATGAATGGACCAAAACGGAATTAAATACACGAATTTAGTGGACGGAGGAATTTAGAAAGTACAAAATTAATATCCAATATAAATAAGATTGAAGATGACGTATGCGCACGAATTAAGGTGATGCTTTTGATATGCAATCACATTATTTAGAATGTATATATTCGTACTCGTCTCAAGTTTGATTAAAAAGTGACTTAACTACAAGTTCTTGTCTCAAAACCGTATATTAATTTTACTAATTAACTGAACTCGTTCAATTTTATAAATATAGAATGTTACAATAATTGATTACTCGTCTAGGATGTATATAATTGTACATGTCCCAAACCCAATTAGAAATTGATTTTATTACATGTTTTCGTACCAAAATCATATATTAATATCCACTGATCACTCAAACATGTAAATACCATTTTATTTAGATTAAAATATATAAAATTAGAATATGTAGGTTAAAAATGCAATAAACGAGTATTTAAATTAAATCAAAATAGAGTTTAAATATTAATCTTATTGCAAATAGATTTCAAGCTATCGAAATATGATGGTTGATTTCTTGACAATCTTGCAAAGTTTAAATATTAATCTTGTAAAATTTATCTTTAAAATTAAATATTAGACTTAAAAATATTTTTGTGGAAGGAGAAAAATAAATAAATAATTTGATAGGACACATTAGATGATAATTAATATTACAACGATTTTAAATCAAATTGAAATTAAAGATTTTATTATAAGATTATAAATTAAAGTTAAATAAAAGTAATAAATATATAAATGTAAATATACAAATAGATTAGTTTTTTGGAAATTAGTAATCATGGATAATCAATACATGTGTATATACTATATCAATTAATTAATATATTAAATGATAAGTGGTCAAATAAGGAAACTTGTGGAATTTTAGAAAAATAAGAATGAAAAATCATAGAAATGCCACATAGGATTGTAGATGAATATGGTGTCTCCAATATGTAATGGATTTATATATAATAGATTCTGCCACCCTTACTATATATTTATTTATTATATTTTTCTCGTTTTTTTTTTCCAAAAAAATATCTTTTTCTGTTTGAATATCATTAAATGTGAGAGATCTTTCTAGTTTAAGAAACCAGGCATGAGAGAGAGAGAGAACTTGGTAAAGAAAAAAACCATTAGATTACTTCTACTCACAACCTACTTTATATATAGGAAGATAACATTCAAGTTTTCCGACACTGTTTTTCAAAAATAAAATAAAATCCGACAATGGATTGATGAAAATAAATTTTAAACAGCATCTACCGAACAAACTTGTTTTTTATTTTTTTACACAGGAAGAAAAAAAATCAAGAAAAAATTAGCTTTTATATTATTTTACAATACAAAGTACGAAAGTAAAAGTAAGCATTTTATGGGTCTCCCAAATCTATGAGAAAGTAGAGAGTATCTGCTGCTTTTGCATTTTGGTCCAAAAAGTGAAGCATCAAACAAACAATGCTCATAAAAAATTGTATTCAAAGAAACACCTTTTGTTGTTTTTTCATACTGTTATTTCATTAAACAACCTTTAAGAAAATGATTTTGCACTCAATTGGCAGCTCTTTTCATGATCGAAAAATATGTTTTCACATTGAAATTATTAAACATGCCAAACATTAACAATACTTTTCAAAATTCCTGACCAGCTTATGCTGAAGTCCTCATGTATTTTATTTCATCAACTCCATAATTGATCACTGACCAGTTATATTTTATTTTAGGCTATTGGCATATAAATACATTAACTTTTTTATTTTGCATATGAATTTTAAAAGTAATATATAAATACATGAACTTATATATTGTAGTAAAGTTACCATGATTTCTATTTTATCCCAAATTGAAAACAGATGTTGTAAGCCGGATTGTTGATATGGACAAATTGAACTTTTAAAAAAACCATGATGTACATATAATTTTACAACATCCTAGTTTTAATTTGAGTTGTAAACAATTAAAAATCAAAACTTTTGAAATAATTGAGAAATGGTTAACTGTGACACATATAATTTTACAACATCGTAGTTGTTACAACATCGTAGTTCTCATGGAAGGAGTCTTCACTCCCTACGTAACAAACTTCATATACCTAATAAAGAGGGCATTATTTAAAGATTTTCAGAGAAAGGATGGGTAGAAAGGAAAACTTGAAAAAGATGGAAGATGCAAGTTGGCTTTTTGACTAATTTAGAGTCCACATTCACTAAATGGTTTGAATCAATTAAAAAAAAGTAAGTTTAAATTGATTAGAAAAACTTCCTCATTTTCCAGTGGGAAAGTAAAAAGTGACTTTATTTGGAAGATTACATTGATTAATTCTGCAATTGTCTTGACTTGTAGATGTAAATAGTCTCCGTCGCATTCAGTTTCCACTAATTCTTGGCTCACCACGCTTGTTTTAGCTTCCAATATAAAGGGCATTAAGTAGGCTTCTTGTTAGCCCACACAATTAGCAGTTACCAATATGGAGAGATATTCCCCACTTTTCCTTCTTTCGATACTCATTTTGTTTTCTTGCCTTAGCGTTGCTACTACAGATATCATAACTCAAATCAAAAGTGATGAATCGTCACTTCTTGCCTTCAAATCCCTCATCACTTCAGATCCTCACGATATTCTGAAAAATAATTGGACCACCGGTACCTCTGTCTGTACATGGATAGGAGTTACCTGTGATCCAAGTTTTAAAAGGGTGACTGAATTAGATATTTCAAATATGGAAGTTGTAGGCAGCATCCCACTAGAAATCGGAAATCTTTCTTCTCTTGTTTCTCTAGATTTGAGTGGAAACTTTCTTCATGGTCCTATTCCTCTATCCATTTTTAATATGACGTCAGTGGTATATATTATATTATTCAATAATAGCTTATCTGGTCGGCTACCAAAAGACATTTGCAGGCATTATAACCTTCGAAGTCTCAAAGTACTTGACCTATATTCAAACAAATTGGAGGGAGATATACCATTGAGCTTGTACCAGTGTCGGAATCTTGAAAATATTGCCTTGTCAGACAATAATTTTGGTGGATATGTTCCAAGAGAAATTGGGAACATCACACAGCTTAAGGAATTATATCTTAGGAGCAACAATTTAAGAGGTATGATCTTATCTCTATACTCAGAATTTAAACTAGTTCCATCCCCTTACAAATTAGTAGATAATTTTGTTCAGTCCCATGTTGCAATTGTGATAGTTATATCCATTATTGTCGTCTTGTGTGTGTTTCCAACAGTTTACATTTGCAATGGAGTAGTCTCAATTCCTTATCTTACAACTAAAAAAGATAGATAAGAAACGATCATGTATGTATTGTATGGACATCGTATATAGCTTTAATTTGAGTTTGAGTTGTTTTTGGCAATTTATTTTCACCCTCTTTCGTGCTCAAGGAAGCTCATGTATGTATTGTATGGACATGTGTATTAGCCTTCCATCTATATAGGATAGGTAAATCGCTCAGCGCCCCCAAATCTATTACTTTTTACTAATGGCTGAACTCGTGTGGTCAGATTTGCAATTTCTTAAGGTGTGCACAAGTCATTTTTTAGACAAGCGAATAGAGTTGAATCGTGAGTCCCATATTTATATGTACTAGCCCAAGAAATGATGGAGACTATTTCAAGGCTCAAAAATTTATTTTAGTGTTTTTATGGACCTTTTTCATAATTTTCCTTTTTTATTTTTATCACGTTTTAAGGTTTGAGACATAAAACTTCGGTTTCCTTTGTTGGAATTCTCAGATTTGATTTTGAATACATATTGAAGTTTTATATAGTTTCCCAATTTACAATAATTTCTAATGATGCTCAATTTCTGGTGTCAGATTCAACAAGTTTTGAAAGTATGGTGCGCTAGCTATTGAACTTGATTATGCACTACCAATTTGATATTAGCTACAAATTTTAAGATCAAATTGAATTTTTATGACTTGGCAATATTGCACAGGTGATATTCCAAAAGAGATTGGCTATCTTTATTATTTAGAGATATTGAACTTGGGTTTCAATCAATTAAGCGGACCACTACCATGGGAAATTTGGAACATCACGACTCTTCATGAGCTATACATTTCGAACAACTCTTTAACCGGTATGCCATCACTCTTTTCGCTATGTCGGTTCTAATAAGGCCTCACTAAATTTATTGTTTACTTGTCATATCTTTTCTAAATCGGTTATACCATAATGAGGATCAATCAATGCATGCAGTTAGTGGCGGTGCCAAGACCTTTAGGATAAGGGGTTAAAACTTTCTTACAATAACTTTCTATGATTACTAGTATTTCAAAAATAACATAATATCAACTCATATATTATCAATTGTATATATACAAAAAAATCATTCTTAATATAAGTAACAAAACAATCATTCATCCAACGATTATATCTCTTTAACACGAGAAGAAGAAAAAACAAGAAAAATTTACCTTTTATATTATTTTACAATATAAAGTACCAAAGTAAAAGTAAGCAGGGACCCTAATTTTATTAATCAATATTGATTTAATTTTATATTTATCTCAACTTTTAAAATTTTTGATGGGGAAAATAGTTAAATAATTATGTAGTTTTCCACATGAAAAGGATATATAATTATGTATCTCATTGTTTTTTATAAAGTACCTCATTTTATAAAGGATATATAATTATGTATCTCATTGTTTTTTTATAAAGTACCTCATTATATTTATCTCATTGTTTTTTATGTATACCTTATAAGGTATACATAAAAAACAGTCGTGTGTGGCTCCGCCACTGCATACAATAGTTGGGTTCCTTTAGCTATTCACAATGTTACCTCATGTTAATTATTTATCAATTTCTATGTTATACATTTTATTTTGGTTCAAACTGAAATGTCACGTCATATTCAAATTATTTTGACAAAAAATTTGTTTATAGTAATAGATTTTCTTGAAGAAGGTTAATTAAAAATTATTAGTTATTTTTATTTATCATTTTGATCTGTCGTCTATTACTTGCCCTCATTTGCTTATTTCATGTTTTTATATTTTAATGAAATGCAATTCTTCTTATTTAAATAAATCCAATGATTTTGTGTTTGTATTCCATATCTTTTTCATTATATGCATCTTTCCAAAAACTAATTGTTTTATTAAATAAAATTTGGTTTGCAGAACAAAATATATTTGTTTGTACCTTAAATTTATAAATACTTTAAGTATTATGAAATTGACAAATGACACATTAAGGAGATTTTTAGTTTGACTGAATATTGTTTTGTGAATTTATAGATATTGTTTTGTTTATTACAAATGATATTAGTAAGTTGCTTTTATATTTTTTTAAAGAGTAAATATCCTTATAATCCAAGCTAGGAAGGCATCCCGTTTATCCCAAAATACCTTTACTATCAAATAATACCCACTTTAATTTGACCTCTGTTCACTGCCTCCATTCTCCATCGATCCTTTTCTTGTTTTCTTAAATACTTGTTATTTTATTTTTAGTGTTTTGGTGAGAATTTGGCGTAGATTTGTTGGTTTGGTCTAGTGGGTAGGGCTAGAGAACTGATAAAATATGAAAAAAATCATAAATAAGTGGGGATGCACTTAAAGATTGCCAATCAATTGCACTTTGTATTTTGTTCAAGTTCATAAAAAAAATGGTATTTAGGATTACTTTTAGAGTATCTGCTGCTTTTGCATTTTGGTACAAAAAGTGAAGAAAAACTCCGCGAATCGGCAGTGTTTTTGTATTCTAAGAAACACGTTTTTGTGTTTCTTAGAATATGTTTTGGTACAATTGCATCCGATGGGCAGCTCTTTCGTAATCGAAAAATATGTTTTTCACATTGAAATTATGAAACACATCAAAGACACAATACTTTTCCAAATTCCTAACCAGCTTATGCCTTAGTCCCCATGTACTTTTATTTCATCAACTCCATAATTGATCATTGATCAATTATATTTTATTTAAGGATTATTGATGTATAAATATATGGAGTTGGTACATATTCTAATTTTGTATACAAAATTTTAAAAAGTATATATAAATACAAAAAATTATACTTCATCCGTCCATCAAGAGTGTGTCACTTGGTGAACATCATAAGTTTTAATAAAATATTTGATAGATTATTTGAGTAGAGAAAGAGTCCCAACATATAAAAAATGAGCGGTTGAGATTGAATTATAAGAATTAGGTATAGATCATGAGTTTTTTTTTTGTAAATAATGAATGGTTGTGAGATTGAATTATATGGATTGAATATCCCAAAAAAAAAAGTAACACACTCTTTGTGGACAGGGAGAGTATATTGTAATAATTTTACCATTATTTTTGTTTTGCCCCAAATTAAAACATACGTGACTAGGGATGTCAATGGGTGGGTTTTATCCGGATCAGAACCAATAAATAAGTAATGGTTCTGGAACCGACCCATTAGACACTGAATCCGAACCCGGACCATCAACTATGGGTCTTAAGCGATCCGGATCTGAACGGGTCTGGAACCAGAACCGGACCAGAACCGAACAAGAACCAGATAAGAACCAGAACTGAAACCGAAATCGTTGCTTTATAATTTAATGTGTTATGATGATTTCAAATCGATATGGATAAAACTAACTCATTGAAAACCTATTTAAACTTAGGCTTGTCAATAGACGAGTTTTACTCGGACCAGAACTAATAAATAAGTATTGGTTCTAGTTTTGGAACCAAAACCGGATCCGGACCGGACCGGATCATCAAACTATGGATCTAAACGGTCCGGGTCTAAAGCGGTCGGAACCGAACCAAAACGAATAACTTCTTTAAAATTTAATGGGTTTTTGAACGGTTCCGGTTCGGTTCGGGTAAAACCCACCCATTGACATCCCTATACGTGACAACCTGGATTGTTGATGTAGATAAATTAAATGTTTAAAAAAACAATATTGTACATAAAATCATAAAACATCGTAGTATTCATTCAGGTTGTAAATAATTAAAAATCAAAACTCTTGGAATAATTGTGACAAATGCAATTCGAATATGTGATGCTAGTTTCAAATGCAATGTGTCACAACTAACTCTTTCTCAACTTTTTCAAGAGTTCTGATTTTTAATTTTATACAATTCGGTTAAAAGTGACAATGTTTAAAAATGATATGTACAATATTATTTTTTTAAACGTCGATTTGTCCATATCAACATTCCGGCTTACCACGTATGTTTCAATTTGGAGAAAAACCTACTACAACATAAAAGTTTATGTATTTATAACTCTTTTTAAAATTCGTGTGTAGAATCAATATTTATGTAAAGTTCGTGTATTTATATACCAATAACTCGTATTTCATATACTTGTATGGCATAATATGAAAATAGTCTCATTGACTATTTCATCACTTGGGGTGCTTGTTATCCTGTCCCCAATTATTTGGCTCAATGGACCTACTAGACACTAAAATTGACGGAATCGAGGAAGGAGTCTTCACTCCACCAGTGACAAACTTCATATACCTAGGGGTGTCAATTGGGTTAACCTGCTCAAGTTTGGGCCAATCCATTCGAGTTGTCGGGTTATTTGATTCGGACTATCCGGGTTGATATTTTTTTCGGATTAGAAATATTCAACTATAACCCTAATTAAACTCTCGAATTTCAGACTAACCCATCGGGTTAATCGGAACAGAAAGTTGAAGGGAAAAATATAAACTATATATTTTTTTTCTTGATAATAATATATTTATAAAAAATATTTTATATAAAGTGTTGGAGTAAAAAAACAAATAAGTAAAATAATAAGTATAACTTTCAAATATTAAACCAAAATACATTCCACAACTATATATTTTTTTTAAAATTATTATACTAATTTGCAAGAGCAAACAACGAAGTTTGAAAATCATGTAACGAAAAAAATTTAGTTTATTGTGGAACCCACTCAATTTTTGGGGCAGTCCATTCGGGTTGGGGCTACTTACGGACCAACCCACTCGGATTGTCGAGCTATTTGGGTTGATATTTTTTTTGAATTAGAAATTATCAACTCCTAACTCTATCGAGTTATCAATTTATTCGGATCAACCTATGAATTTCAGGCTAGATTGACATCCCTACATATACCTAATAAGAAGGACATTATTTAAAGATTTTTAGATAAATGATGGGTAGAAAGAAAACGTGAAAAAGATGGAAAATTCAAGTTGGCTTTTCGACTTATTTATATTCCAGATTCACTAATTTTAATGGTTTGAATCAATTAAAAAAAAATAAGTGTGAATTGATTAGAAAAGCTGTCTCATAATCGGTGTTTCACCTTGTGTTCCACTTTTAATTTTCATGGCATTTTTAATCTTTTTTTCTTCAATTTTAATTTTGTATGTTTTAGTTTAATTTTATAATTATTTTCTTGGGTTTATTACATCCAATTAGAGTATATAATTATTTTTATCATTTAATTTCATTTTATTATTTGATAATTCATTATTAGGGTTGATAACTCTAAATTTAGGGCATATGATTTTAAAAATTTTACTTTTGAAATAAAAGTTATATATGATGTATAATATTATAATAAATTTATTTTATAAAAAATATTATTAGAATAATAGATATTATAATAGGACAAGATGACACACAAAATTATGGGACACTTGCATTTACTTGTAAATAGGCTCACCACAATTGTTTTTTGCTTTGAATATAAAGGGCATAAGTAGGCTTCTTGTTTGCCCACACAATTAGCAGTTACCAATAAGGAGAGATTTTCCTCATTTTTTCTACTTTCGCTTCAGACTCTCACAATATCATATAAATATAATTGGACCACTGCAACCTCTGTTTGCATATGGATATGAGTTAGTTGAGATTCAAGTTATAAAAGGGTGACTGGATTGGATATCTCAAATATGGAGGTCGTAGGCAGCATTCCACTAGAAATTGGAAATCTTTCTTTTGTTTCTCTAGATTTGAGTGGAAACTTTCTCTATCCATTTTTAATATGACGTTAGTGGAATCTATTGTATTATATAGTAATAGCTTATCTGCAGGTCGGCTACCAAAAGACATTTGCAGGCATAATAACCTTCAAAGTCTCGAAGTACTTCACCTATACTTCAACAAATTGGAGGGAGATATACCATTGAGCTTGTATCAATGTCGGAATCTTGAGAATATTGTCTTGTCAAGCAACAACTTTGGTGGATATGTTCCAAGAGAAATTGGGAACATCACACAGCTTAAGGAATTATATCTTGCTAACAACAATTTAAGAGGTATGATGATCTTATCTCTATACTAAGAATTTAAACTAGTTCCATCCCCTTACAAATAGATAATTTTGTTTAGTCCCATGTTGCAATTGTGATAGTTATATCCATTATTGTCTGTCTTGTGTGTGTTTCCAACAGTTTACATTTGCAATGGAGTAGTCTCAATTCCTTATCTTACAACTAAAAAAGATAGATAAGAAACGATCATGTATGTATTGTATGGGCATAACTTTTAGCCAATCTATTATACCTTAATTATTAAATTTCATAACTTTTATCCAATCTATTATACCTTAATTATTAAATTTCATACTCTATTAATTCAAATCGAAAACTTGAAGTTAGAATCCTTATAGATTCATTGGTATTTCGCATGCACATGATCAAAGTTCACATGATTGGTAAACACACTATTTTAGCCCAACAATAATTTTAGCCCATTTAAATTGATAATAAAGTTACGGGCTCAATAAAATAACTTGTGTTCATTTTATTGTTTGATGAATTTCTGGCATCAGAAAATATAACTGGTAATTGGAGATGACACGTGGCATCTCACGTGAATGCAAAATATTGTTTGAATGCAAAATAGTTGATATCTCAACTATTTTCTCAACCAACAATCAAACAATAAATAAATATATATATATATATATATATATATATATATATATATATATATATATATATATAGTATTGACCATTTAGAAATAAAATAGGAGATGTGTTTCAAAATCCCAAGATTTATATATGATGTTCACATCATATATTAAACACCATATCTCAACTATTTTCAACAAAAAAATTAAAATCAAGCCTTAAAATCTCAAATACCTCACGGTAATTATAAAAATTTCCAAAACTATTCTGAAAATTATGATATTTTACTACATGCTTATAACACCTTAGCAAGTAATAATATCAAATAACATTCACAAAATCATGCTTTAACATATTTAAAAATAAATAAAGCATAAATAAAAAAAAACAAACATGCTCCAAAATTATGAAATTTTACAGTAGCCTTAGAACATTATTCTAAGCATTTTTCATTCATAGCTTAAGAGAATTTGAAGGCTCTAAAGTCACGAAAATAAATGAGGAGCAAACTAGGGTTTTAAACCCAAAATCAAAATAAAAATTCCACTCCATTAGGATGTAAGAGGATGATGAATAATACCTTCTTATGGTCTTAGAAGGATTATTTGAGTGTGGGATAGGTTGGGAGGAGGATTTAGTGTTGGGAGTTTGAAAAGTGTAGAGAGAAATTTGAAAATGAGAGAAAAATGTGAAAGAGTGAATGGGGTCTGGTTGGGAATGTCTCCCCCTTGTATTCCAGACCTAAAGGCTGTCTTTTCCCATTTTGGAATGGTCTTGGTGGTAGTTGGGAGGTGGATTGGTCAAATTACCTGTTTCGGTATGTTCTCGGAACCTTAAGGTGCTATCTTATTAAATAGCCTTTAAAAGAATTATTTTAATGTTCATAAAAATTTCACAAAGTTCGGACGTCCTCAGATAAGTCAATTCCGAGTTATCGCGGAAAAACAGCGTTCGGCGATTAAAAATATGCTCATTCAAAATTCTATTGAAATCTTAAGCTTTCATAATTAATTTGAGTCTTATAAATCATATTTTATTGATTAAGACCCTTGGTTCGAGTTTCGGGTCGTTTGGATCAATTTAGGATTTTCCCGGTATATTTTACCCGGCGTTCGGTTAAGTTCTTCAGGAATTCCCTTCAGAAATTGATTCTTATAATTTCTAAATTCATAATAAATTATTCCTTCATGATTTTGGTTGTTATCACCATTTATTACGATTAGCACAGATCGGAAGTTGTTAGGCTCGTAAATAGTGTTTTAAGGCCGGCCAGGGCAAGTATGCCCGAAAATTCTCATTCTTTGCATTCTCACATGTTTTCGTGTGAGGATTCTAAAAATGAAATCCGTTCATGGAGATTCATTCTCGATCTTTCATTCTATGTTCAGGCTACTCAGAAAACCCTAATCCGGTAGGACTAGTTATCAGTTTTTGATTTCTTTAGTATTCGATCTCCGAATCGATTCTAATTCGTTTCATTGGTTTTCTTAAACATAATTAAGGACTAACTACTACAAATAATTGGTCTAAGCATCACCAATTAAAGTTTTAAATTTTTCGGGTTATTACAGCTATTTTTTTTCTTTTCTTTTCTTTTTTAATTTTTTTTTTCTTCGTGGCGTATGGTAGGCATGATACTTCTTTAGATCACTGTACTATTTCGTTGTTTCTTTAAGTCCTTATGATTCTATATTTTATCTATATCTTTTCCTTTGTTGGACGAGTTCCCAGATTTGATTTTGAATACATATTGAAGTTTTATATAGTTTCCCAATTTACAATAATTTCTAACAATGCTCAATTTCTGGTGACATCACATTCAACAAGTTTTGAAAGTATGGTGTGCTAGCTATTGAACTTGATTATGCACTACCAATTTGATATTAGCTACAAATTTTAAGATCAAATTGAGTCTTTATGAGTTGACAATATTATACAGGTGATATTCCAAAAGAGATTGGCTATCTTTATTATTTAGAGATATTGAGCATGGGTTCCAATCAATTAAGCGGACCATTACCAAGGGAAATTTGTAACATCACGACTCTTCGTGGGCTATACTTTTTGGACAACTGTTTAACCGGTATGCCATCACTCTTTTAGCTATGTCGGTTCTAACAAGGCCTCACTAAATTTATTGTTTACTTGTCATATCTTTTCTAAATCGGTTATACCATAATGAATGCATGCAGTTAGTGGCAGTGCCAAGACCTTTAGGATAAGGGGTTAAAATATGTAGACCAATTAAAATAACTTCTTACAATAACTTTCTATGATTACTAGTATTTCAAAAATAACATAATATCAACTCATATATATTATCAATTGTATATATACAAAAAAATCATTCTTAATATAAGTAACAAAACAATCATTCATCCAACAATTCTATCTCTTTAACACGAGAAGAAAAAAAACAAGAAAAATTTACCTTTTATATTATTTATCAATATAAAGTACCCAAGTAAAAGTAAGCAGGGACCCTTTTATTAATCAATATTGATTTAATTTTATATTTATCTCAACTTTTCAAATTTTTGATGGAGAAAATAGTTAAATAATTATGCAGTTTTCCACATGAAAAGGATATATAAGGTATACATACAAAACAATGAGGTCGTATGTGGCTCCGCCACTGTATACAATTAGTTGGGTTCCTTTAGCTATTCACAATATTACCTGATGTTAATTATTTATCAATTTCTATTTTATACATTTTAATTTGATTCAAACTGAAATATCACGTCACATTCAAATTATATTAACAAAAAAATATGTTCATAATAATAGATTTTCTTGGAGCAAGTTAATTTAAAATTATTAGTTATTTGAATTTAACATTCTGATCTGTTTGCTTGCTCTCGTTTGCTTATTTTCATGTTCTTATATTTTAATGAAATGCAATTCTTCTTATTTAAAAAAAAATCCAATGATTTGTGTTTGTATTCCATATCTTTTTATTATATGCATCTTTCCAAAACTAACTTATTTTATCAAATTAAATTTGGTTTGCAGAACAAAATATATTTGTTTGTACCTTAAATTTATAAATACCATCAGTATTATTAAATTGATGGGAGATAATTTAAACATTCGAGTTATACCTTAATTATTAAATTTCATACTCTATTAATTCAAATCGAAAACTTGAAGTTAGAATCCTTATAGATTCATTGGTATTTCGCATGCACATGATCAAAGTTCACACGATTGGGAATCACCCTATTTTAGCCCAACAATAATGGTCAGGGTCAATTTTAGCCCATTTAAATTGATAATAAAAGTTACAGGCTCAATAAATAACTTGTGTTCATTTTATTGTTTGACGAATCTCTGGCATCGGAAAATATAACTAGTAATTGGAGATGACATCTCACATGAATGCAAAATATTGTTTGAATCCTATGTAAAAGACATTATTGGGATAAAGTTGTTGTTATCGATTTAGAGGGAAAAATTGACTGACATTGAACCAATTTTTGGGATAAATAAGCAAGTAAATTACCCCTTTATAATTAGATTATAGCAACATTAGCTAATAAGTCTGCTTATTCAAGAAACCACTCTTATCTGCTGAATGCATCAAAATATTCATGTTCCGACAAGCTTTTTCTGTATGCTGATCTTTGGTCATCCCCTTCCTGCAAAAGCCTCTGGATGATTCTAAAAACTTAAGGTTTGATTTGATCTCTCACATACTCTCGGGTCAAGATAATTATATACTCCATACCTCCTGCAAACACCTTATCTGATTTTGACACGAGTTTTAATAAATTGTAATAAGTATAAAGTAAATGAAGATAATAAATGAATAGATTGATAGGTAGTGAGATTAAAAAGTGAGTAATAAAAATAACAAATAAATATATTAATAGATAGTGAAAGTAAAAATACGGACCATGAATGTTTTTTTTAAATAAATGGATTGCTTTAGATTAAAAATTATGGAATTGATGTTTCCAATAAAAAAATATAATTATTTTTTGTGGGTGAGCTAAAACGAAATTAAATAATCTTAATTCTTTTGAAAAAAATAAAATAATAATATGATTTATTCTTATTTGAGAGTACGAGACACAGCATCTGTAATTTCCCGTGCACATGGTACATTGATCTATATAAAAATTTGAAAGAAGCCTAATAGTGATCCAGCCCAAACCGCTAGCGTGGTGAGGTGTCCAATACTTATTGGACTCCATAATTCAATATTGGAGTAGCTGGCACATCCCAAAAATTATTTTAATCTCCTTAACTTAATCTGAATTTGGAAGCAAGACATTTTTCTATCTACTTAGAATATCAAATGATGTCATATCAAACTGCTTGATAATGATGTACAGTTCAACCTCCCAACTGGAACATGAATTTGTCTTGATAATTATACTAAACGATGGAATGACTTCGATGGTTATATTATTTCACAGGTAATATTCCAAAAGAAATTGTTCGTCTTCATAATCTAGAAAAACTGTCTTGGAGTCGTAACAAATTTAGCGGGTCAATCCCAAGGGAATTGGGGAACATGACAGCTCTTCGTGGCGTATGGCTTTACAATAATTCCCTAAGTGGTATGATTTATATAAGCCTATTAGATCAACGTTATTTGATCAGAATCACTGTACTATTTCGTGACGTCCTTTTCAAATTTTAGTGCCGCAAAATGTGTTTTTCTTTTTCTTTCTTTTTTTAATTTTTTTTATGGTAGGCATGATACGTCTTTAGATCACTGTACTATTTCGTTGTTTCTTTAAGTCCCTATGATTCTATATTTTAAATTGATTTGTCTAAATCGTTTAAAGAATGTCGGTTAAAAAAGGACTTAATTATTGAAACCCAAATTACATGTGCTACTTATTCAACGAGAAAAATAAAATGGTTAGATAGGTTTATCAACTTTGTAAACGCGAATATGTTTCATGAGTCCGTAAATTTTACTATTGAATTGGATTATTACTACATGCTCTTAACAAACAAAAATTAATGATAATTTTCATGGACTCTGGCGATGATATTGTACAATATAGTTATGGTTGGAAAGTTGTCGATATGAGATTGTCTTTCAGGATTTAATTTTCAAATGATTTCTTTGAAGGTCCAATACCATCCACCATTGGGAATCTATCAAATTTGATGACTCTACAACTCTCTGTCAACAAATTAAATGGTGAGGTTCCATCCTTCATTTGCAACTTGACATCCCTTGAATTTCTTCTTCTTTCAAGCAACAGTTTAGAGGGAACAATTCCACAATGCCTTGGAAACCTGAGCAAATCTTTGGCCATTTTCCATTTAAATGGAAATCAGTTTAGTGGCCCTATTCCATCAACATCTAGCAAGGGGTGTAGTCTTTTGTCCATCAAATTGAATGATAATAATTTGGAAGGACGACTACCTAAATCTTTAATCAATTGCAAAAGTCTAGTGGATCTAGACATTGGAAATAATGGAATAAAGGATAAATTTCCATTTTGGATGGAAGACCTTCCACAGCTTCGAGTGCTACTCTTGAGAAGTAACAAGTTTCATGGTACCATGTCTCTGCCTTCAACGACTAAGTTTCCATTTCCGAATCTGCAAGTTTTGGATATATCTAGGAATGCATTTGTGGGCTCTCTACCTGAAAGGTATTTCAAGAATTTCAAAGCAATGATGGAAGTGAAGGAAAATGAAACAAAAAGATTGACTAATGACACCTTTCTAGCTTATGTGGAGATAACAATCACCTTAAAAGGTTTGGATCAATTTTTGGAAAGACTATTGGCAGCCTTTACAGCAATCGACTTATCCTCCAACAGATTTTCTGGGACTATTCCACCTTACGTAGGAAATCTTAAGTCTCTCAAATACTTGAATTTGTCGCACAATAACCTCATAGGGCATATACCTGCATCTCTTGGAAACATAAGTGCGCTTGAATCATTGGATTTGTCTTCTAACAAATTGGGTGGAGAAATTCCAAGCGCATTGACAAGATTGACATTTCTTGCGAAACTAAATCTTTCAATGAATAATCTAGTGGGGCAAATACCACAATCTACTCAACTTTCCACATTTGAGAATAACTCATACATGGGAAATGTAGGATTGTGTGGAGTTCCTTTGAGGAGGAAATGCAAAGAGGAGAATGGGGAATGGAAGCATCCAAAAGAAGAAGAAGATGATGGTGATGAGTTTGTAGATGGATTTAGTTGGCAAAGTGTTGCAATGGGGTATGGATGTGGATTCGTAGTTGGAATTGGTATTGGATGGTGCATTATTAAGTTTGGAAGGCCAAGATGGTTGGTGGGATTCGTTTTTGGAGTCGGATATAATAAGATGAAGACAAGGAGTAGAGATAGAGCAACACAGAGAAGAAGTTGATTCAACACAAAACTTGCTCTGACTTGTTTCGATCTTCCTTTTTTACTTTTTACTTTCATTTGTTCCTTTGTTGGACGTAGTGCTTCTGCTTCAACTGTTTCTTTCTCCTTTTTACGTGTTTTTGGTCCATTTCTGCTTTAGACTACATAAAATGTTGCGATATGTTTTAATTTGTTTAGTTTTAATTTTATCTCGATTATAATAGATTTGTTGTTTTATTTGAATTTTCCGGTTAACTAATATCTATATCTTCTCTTAGTACATCTTAGATTTATGTATTTATAAAGTTTTGAGATTCTTTTTTGTTTATCTAAAAATGTCATTTGTTGTTATATATTTTGGTCTAATACACATAAATTTATTGAATATATTTATATTTTATTTGTTAAGGATAGACAATGGTAAGTAATATAGAATTGACATTAGATAGGAAATAAATGAACTTAATAAGCAATCGATGTGGGAAGAAAATGAGCTATCCACAAGGAATGGAATTATGCACAAAACTGTGAAAACGATTTTGGTTAATTTTGTGTAGGTCGGATCATGTACTTATTAGGCTTGGAAAAAGTTCAGGTTGGATCGAGTTGGCCTGTTTTAATGCAATGGCTTGGTGTTAGGGGTGAGCAATCGGGCGGTTTGGTCCAAAATCGATCCGAACCCGAAAAAATTTAAAATCGAATTATTTTTAAAATATAAACCAAAGCGCACCGTATTATATATCCAATCGAACCGAAACCGAACCAAAATATTCGGTTTGGTTTGGATATAATCGATTTAAAATTATTAATAATATAAATATTATTAATATGATATATATATATATATATATATAATCAATTTTAATTTCATTTCATCCGTGTTAGTTTTATTACTATTTACATATTACATTTAGAATCATTAATAAATATTATAAATATAAAAAATAAAAAATAATATATTTCGGGTGGTTTGAGTTGAAAATCGATTTTTTTTCTCAACCCAAAACCGAACCGAATAAATTTCGGTTTTAAAATTTGAAATTGAACCGTATAGACCGAACCAAACTACTAATTTCGGTTTTGTTCGGTTCGGTTTTTCAAATTTGGTTTGGTTTTGCTCACCCCTACTTGATGTAATCAACTTGCCTAATAAAAAAAAGTACATTCATCGTCCCCCATATTTGTTTCTAGTTTTCTTTTCTGCTACGTCTTTTAAATTTGTTTCTTTGTCATTTATGAGAATAACCCCACAAAATACTTTCTACTAACTCCAACAACACTATTTATTTATACTTTTTACCACCACACGACTATCCCTACTTATTACCCTCAACAAAATCACTTATTTATATATTTTACTACTCATGATCCATCACTAATTAATTTAATACTCACTAATATGAGACTCTTATTTTAGTTTAATTTGTCAAAAAATATAAATAAAGTTTGTGATAAAATGAGATAAAATCTATTGCTAATAATTAGGAATTCATGATACGAGTGAATCCCACACATTGTAAAATTCTACTGGTTATATTCAAGAGAATAGTGACTTCTAGTTTTATAATTTAAAAATTATACCTATTATAAGATCATTAGAAATGCACCTATGGATTTTTGAAATAACTGGATAATAGTTCTTAAGATATGAAACCTGGATGCTTTTGAATATTTGAATACACAACATTTCGATAGATTTCAAAGGTTGGATCTAGACGTTTTTATAAAACGGACAATGAATAGATCTGTCACACTCATTAAAATTAAATCATATTCAAGTTTTTTCCAATATGCTCTATTTTGTTCCATTTCATTCTTATTCATTCATGTATACCAACCAAACCATTTAGATTTATTTAGATAATTTTATCCCACATTCTATGCGGATGTATATTGTAAATTGAATTATCTCCTCTAATATGCAGAAAAATAGTAGAATTCTAGAGAAAGCGTAAAAATAAAAAAATAATTGAATTAATGTTAATATATTAATTAATCAAACTGAAAAACGAATATGATTAACTTAATTGAAATGCACATCTAAAACACAATGCATCATTTGTTGTGATCCTGAGAAGCAGAAGCAGCAGTACGACAATCAGAATAAAAATAATGCATCATTTACACCACCCCGCCATCTGCACCAGTGCCTCGCATTTTGTCAACAAGCATTTCGAGAGCAAGGTTGTTTCAAATTAATATTTGATGAAGAACGACATAGGCTTCTTTCATTTATTAGTTTACTTTCATTATTAGGCCTTTCATTAATTTATATCTTATGTAAACTGAAAGTCTAGTACTTGGATTTTGATAAATAAAAAATTAGGGTTCGTTTTCCTTCTTCTGTTGTTTTCCTGTATTCGTCACTAATTTAACTCCAATGGACCAAACGCTTCCTGCATCAATATTTTCACATTTAAATTAGATTTTTTGGACTTTCAGTTTACATAAGATATGCATTGTATAATTTGTCTTATTTGTTAATATAAATTATAGATTAGTATATACCATATACTTTCCAGACTATATGATTTAGCTTTGAATAAGATTAATGAATATATAGTTTATTATATATATTCATGGAATTTGTTTTAGTCTCCAATACACCCAAGAGACATGAATAATTAATAAATCAGAATCTTGACTTGAGACTTCTCACAAGTTTTTGTGAATTTAAATTGGTTGATTTTTAATTCCTAATACTAGTGTGTAATCCGTCGAAATTCGATGGAAAATTAAATTACTTTGTTTCTATGATTTTAAAAAATAAAATATTTATATATAAAATAAATCTTAATTATCAAAACACGTATAATAATATCCAAATATTATAAAGTAAACATTAATAGTACATAGTATTAAAAAAATTGAGCACCACTAATTGCGAAAATATTAAAAATGGTGAAAATAACTAAACATTTAAAATATGATGAAAATTAAACGTAGAATTGAAGATTAATGGTCGCAATCACTTTAAACATTCATAAGCATGTTGGTAAATATTTATACCCGTCTACAATATATATACACGTACTGCGTCTTAAATCGATTAATTATCCAAACTCGTTTAAATTCATAAATATATTGTTATAGTGATTGGAATTTATATGCTTGTACATATCCAAAATCTGATTGAAAAATGATTTTATTACTCGTTCTTATCCCAAAAATACGTGGTAACTACCAAATGTATTTAAATTTATAAATATAAGTTGTTATAGTAATTGTTTATCTATCTCAGTAATGACTCAAACATTACAGAATAAACATTAATAATAAATAATATAAATAACAAAGATTTAAAAATAAAGAACATGTCTAGCATATACATAACCACACCGTCCCACATTCGTCTCAATAAAAGTTGAACATTACATGTTTAATTATTAATAATAAATCATATAAATAACAAAAAGATTAAAATTGAAAAAAGTTAAATAACGTAGACATGTCGATTAATGTTTTACATGTCAATAATGTATATTTTTGTATCAAAATAAATAAAATAACAAAAGACCTACAAATATAGAAAATCATGTTCTAGTCTCATTCTCGTATAGTAATATCCGCTAATTATCCGAATTCGTTAAAATTTATGAAATATATAATTAATAAAATTTAAATTTCTCCAATAGATTAAAAATTGAGGAATTTCTATGCAAATATATCAATCAATGTGGGGACATGTGAAGAACTTATATACATATATACAATTGTCACAAATAAAAAACTATTTTTACTATTTGTTCTCGCCTCATTCCCGTATACTAATATTCACAGATTATCTGAATTCTTTTAAATTTATAAAATATATATTATAATAATTGGTTATCCTATCAATGAAAATTTGATCAATACTATTTATTTCAAAAAAAAAAATTATCAATTTGTGAAATCTCATGAAAAATCAATGAGTATCAAAATTTATTTTAAAAAAGTTGTACAAATATATCCATTTATTTTAAATTTTCAATTTGTGAAGTTTATGAGAAATTGATGCTAGATTCGAAATTTGTTTTAAAAATTATAAAAAAAATTAATTTAATTTATGTCTTGAATTGGTAAAGTCTCATGAAGAAAATTAAAAATAATATTAGAAAAATCAAATAAAATTTCTCAATTAAAATATATAACTATTTATTTGACCAACTAATTAGTTAATTGGCCAAATTAAATTGATAGTGCAAAATAATTTTGAATTGTGAGATGAAAAAATACATACAACTATTTATATACGTTTGCCTCGATTAGAAAGAAATTTGCTAATTCATTGCTCTAACCTATAAGGACTCGCATTATTTGACAAACTTAAATATTATTGACAAAGTAACCTTAAGCAAATTAAACTTTCAAAATTAAATTTTCAATAAAAAGATAAGCAGATTAATGAATATATAGTTTCTTATATATATTCATGGAATTTGTTTTAGTCTCCAATACACCCAAGAGACATGAATAATTAATAAGTCAGAATCTTGACTTGAGACTTCTCACAAGTTTTTGTGAATTTAAATTGGTTGATTTTTAATTCCTAATATTAGTGGAATACTAATCTGATGACCTATTTCGAATTTTTTTTTCCCTAATGGATTAACTAATCATCAAACCCCTTAAATAGCCCATGGAGGACTGGATAATTTTCGATGCAGAATTTGAAGTGTGGTTTGGGAATTAATTGATACCACAACTTAATTAAAAGTAAACGTTACGAGATATGACTCATTCTTCTCGGATGATTACGAGATAAATAATCAGATTGAAAATTCTTCAAAAACTATATTATTTTCACTTTGTCAAGCTCACGATATATCTTCGATCACATTCCAATTAACTACGATATATGTTTAAAAAATGGTGGAGTTCACATTGACATGTTAAAATAAACCATTTCTTCATGGCAACATATGACAATTGTCATTTTTTCTTCTTTCTTTCTTTCTATTCTTTTAATTTAATTGATTTGGTGTCCAACATAAATTAGAAAGACTAATTATAGTTGGACGACTCAAAAGAATCTTGATGTCAGTTGACTTATATAATTTGTTATGGTTCGTTGTCACGACTATTTCTATGTACGTGTACTTCTTAATTCTTAGCTTTTCTTGATTGTTGTTTTCTTTGTGGTGATTTTGCATTTAATAGAATCTCAAGATAAAATTTTGTAAGAATATTTATAAGTAGATGCTATTATTTTGTCCTTCATACACTCCAATATGGAATAACTACGGTGTTTGTTTTAATAAATGAAAAAGATTGTGGTGTGGAAACCTTAGCTAGTGGATATATTTCAAAAAATTGCAAAATTAAATAATACTCCATATGTCCCATTATTGTTGACTCGTTTTTCTTTTTGGGTTGTTCTATTAAGTTGGCCGTTTCCAAAAAAAGAAACACCTTTTACACTAAAAAGTGTCTCAAATTTCGTATCACACACTACTTTACACACAAACACAACTCTTCTTAATCTACGTGCAAAAAAGAAAGGGGACATGAATATTGGGACGGACGATACATACTAGTATTGTCATACCGTTTAATGTGTCAAAATTAGTTGATGTATTCATTCCTAATTTGAAAATACAGTATTTAGGTTTTCAAAAAAATGACGGCTATACCATAAAGCGATATGATATAACTTTTTTATCTAATTACATAACACAAGAGAGTAAAATACTTGAAATGTCAAGAAATATGGAGACAATAAGCGGACATATTATCCTATTAAAATTTTGCAAATACACAACTTACAATACATATTGCCTCTCAATCACACCAATAGGAATACTCATATTCAACTTTTATTGTTTCTTTCAACTAATTGATACTATTGTCATTTAAATATTCTCATTTTAATCTTATAGTTGGTAAGATTTTTATAGCAAGGTAATAAAGTGGAAGGAACATTACATCAATCTTTACCTTCTTTGCCAAACTCTGCAGGTTGTCGACATTGGTGGTAATGAAATATGAGGCTCGTTTTGTAACAGCCCTCTAGTCCTAAGGACGGATTAGCAGAGACTATTACTTGTAATGGTAATTAAGAAACATGAAAGACAATTGATTATAGACTTGTGAGACATACACCAAGCAAACTTTAGAACTTCAAACTATTTGAGATAAATCACACGTAATTTACATGGGGAACTAGACCATCAGATCTTTAACAAAAGGGTTCAACTGATCTGAAGGTATTTAGTAGTCAACTTCAAAATATAAGTTAGTGTTCATTGCAGCGGAAAAACATGTGAGATACACATATGACGATATGTAGTCAAGGTTCTACTCATCAGCGACAAAAGGTTCCGACTGCTCAACACACCTTCATCCCATCATCAGCTCAATCTGCACATTTAAAAACAAACATGCAGGGCTGAGTACAAGAATGCACTCAGTGGACTCATGCCAAAAACATTTTATCATAACATTGAATTACACTGCGCCCATCGAATAACACACGAGGTTTTAGTTGAAATGCTCGTGCTTACTAACTTTTTCTGCCATTTCATAAACATTGTCTAGCCGGATATATTTTCTTGGTATGTATGATCCGTATCCTTTCCTTCCTTATATAACATCATCTTACGCCGTAGAATGAGGCCTCCTTCCACGACGCTGTGACCGGCCGAGAATTGTCCTTTCAGCACACAGTCACCCTTAAGTGTACACGTTAATCCAGGCTAGGAATTGTCCTTCTAGCATAGGATCCAAATTCGATTTTCATTCATACATTGGTAGCGAACCAACAACTTCATTATCATTCATAGATAGGATCCATACATAAAATATAAACATTTTGGACAGGTAATTAAATAAAATATTTCATCATCATTTCTCGAAAGAAAGCATCGTAAATAAAACATTTGATAAGCATTTTATCTTTGAGGAGTAAAGTAAAGCCCACCTGGTATGTATGCTTCTTACTTAGACTTTCTTTCACGTCAACGATCAAGTCGCGTCCCACCTTTACGTAAGAAACTAATTTAGTACGTCGGTCACGTGTTTCGAGAACATCAAAGTCTAATAAGCTTTGATAACCCTCTAAAATAATACTTCGCATCTTTTAACTAATTTAGTACGTCTTTTCATCGAACATCTTAACTTATAACTTTCCGTATTTCGATAGAGACGAAATATGATTTAAGACCTCATATAAATCATTTAGGTCAAACATCGAACTTATACTAACGTTTTTCGATAAAGTAATTTCATTTATGAAATCATCTCTTAAAAAGAGATATTCCTATAATCTTAATACGTTTTACACGTATTAGTGTATCTATTCAACGTATACCATATTTCTATTAGACGTACAACATAACATTATTCATGTATTAACGTATTTCATACGTTTACACTTTAGTCAACGATTGTCACAACCCCTCAATCCTATGTACGGATTAACAGGGACTATAACTCTAAACAGGGATAAAAATACAAGGAGACTCTTTTTAACAATAAACGTAATACATATGTCATTTATGTTCTTGGACTATATTACATAAATTAAGGTTCTTGCAGCGGAAAGCATGTGATATGTACATATGACGATGTACTATCAAGGTATAAACATTTCGGTGACAACATTCCTATTGCTCAACCTTTGCTCCATCCATCATCGCTCAACACGCACATTTAAAACAAACATGCGGTGAGTACAAGAATGCACTCGGTGGACTCATGCGAAAACATTTTATCATTTGAAGATTACTTTGCCACATCATGGTAAGACACAAGGGTTTTAGTTGAAAATGCCTTGTGCTTACTAAAAGCATTTTATCATTTCATAAAATCATCGCTGGCGGGCATTTTTACGGTGTGTATGATCCATATCCTTATCATCATTCATCATAACATCATAGTCGAGCGTCGTGAAGGAGGCCTCCCTCAACGCCGTGACCGGCCGTGAATTATCCTTACGACACACGGTCACCTTAGGTGTACACGTTAATCTAGCGGTATTGTCCTTCCGGCATAGGATCCGATATCGATTTTCATTCATAAGTTGGGAATAACCCAACAACATTCATAACATTTCATAACATCTCATAATATCTCATGGATAGGATACATACACAAAACATAAACATTTTGGCGGTAATCATGTAAACATTTTATCAACAGTTGAAATAAGCATCGTAAATAAATATTTGAAGCATTTTATTTTTGAGTAGAGTAAAGCCCACCGGGTGTGATTGCCTTAATCCCATTTCTTGGGTGTAAGTCCTAGCTTTAACCTATCTATTCTTGGCCTTGAGGTTTTGGGTGGAAAAATCCATTGGGTCTTAGAACCCATATTTCTACTTTAGTGTATATCATGGTATGATATACACTCGATTAACCATGTGGTAGCACCTAGTCGAATATTTCACGTTAAGGTATGCTTTCGTGAAAATATCGTATCATGATGTTTTATCATAATTCGTACATCTTATAGTGCTCTATCGTACCTTGCGACATAACATAATGAATGCATCGATTAATAGCATGTTAGTCACATAAGGCATACTTCACATAGGGGTTTCCAACACTTAGTCAAATTTCAAGTGTTTTAATTTCAGCAAAAACAGCTTGAAACAACCCAAGTGACGTACTTTGACGACCCATAACTCTCGATTCAGAATACGTATGGTCGCACAAAGATACATTCTGGAAACCTCTAAACATGTACTACAAGTTCTAAGAAGGAATTAAATCCAAATGAGTCGTGGTTCTGAAGATATAGGGTCTCAAAGTGGGCAACTCAAACTGACTTCTATACTTAGAAACTTTTTCAGAATTTTCAGTTTTAGCTTAACGACGAGGGGTTTTGCGAGGCTCGTAACTTTTGACTCGCAATGCCAAAATGTCTGCAGGCTACCAATTTAGAAACCTTGTAACAAGTACTTCATATGTCATGAAGACCATACTGGAAAATATCTAACTCATAGAAAAATACATAAGTCCAAAGTTGACTAGTTGGAAATGGACAGTTTCCAGTAGGTGACTTTGGGTCGATGAAAGGTATACCTATAAAACTTGGTTTGGGATCAAAATTTCCAGATCATAACTAGACATGGTGAGGAACATTTCTTATGAAGAAACCCAAGTCCAAATAGGACTAAAAATGGCTTGAACACCTCACGTAAAAGTCATACTCGAACAGCCTATTAACATAGAAATTTTCTAAGGCAGTTTGTCCAAAAAGGCTTACTGAAATGCGTCAACTTTAAAAATTCACCGTGAGTTCATTATAAGGAATCTGGAAATGAAACCAATCATATTGAAAAGCCACTTAAGTCGAGTTTTATCCAGAAAAAGCCTCACTCAATGATTCACCATAGATTGGGAGATAAAAATGTTTTACCACAAGCTATCACTCCCGTGAAAGTTTTGTGCAGTTAACTTGTAAAATCTGGAATAAATAGTAAAGATTTTTAGAAAATTCTGAAAATTTACAGGAATCTTCTAGACATGCTTAATTATGTTTCTGAAAAATTTTAGAGTTTTATCATTAGCCAAACTTAAAACGAAAGCCACGCACTATGGGTGATGAACACGGAGATTTCACAGATTTGCGCGATGCTTTCGAAAAATACGATTAAAATAGAAAATCATGTTGGATGGACTTGAAATTTTACAGAGGCATATTAGACACATATATTTTCAACATATCAAAAATTCACAATCATCGGACCACTGAAACTTAGTCTAATAAATTCGTGAAGTTGCTGTTCGTCCAGATAAATCAACATGCAATGATATAAACACACAATCTAAACTACTTCAAGCATAGATGTGTACATGCATGTGTGATTTGGCTATTATGACGAATTGAGATGTGTGGATATCTACCTTAGGCACGACGAAGCTTGATGTCCGGTTTTAGCTTCGGGAAGAGGGTGGACTGGTGGCTGCCCTTAGAATCGAAAAGAGAGAGCGAGAAATGGCTGGAGCTATGGCTGCCGTGTAGAATGGGAAGGAAGGAGAAATGAGGTGGTGTTGGGTGTTAGAGAGGAGATCAATCTGGACATTTCATTAGGCAAGTGTCCCACATGCCTTCCTATGTGTATTAAGTCTACACTTGTCACCCTTTGTCCCTAATGCAAGATCATCAATTAACTAAGTGCACATACACTCTACCCATAATACACGACACATACACAAATACAAAGTCACACTCACAATCTCACTACCATTCATATGTATATTAGCACACACGGTCCTTATATATATATATATATATATATATAGTTATTTAATTGTTTAGTTATATAATTAATCACATTGCCACTTAATAGATACATGTAATAGTTTTGGCTATTACACATTTAATAGGTCCAATTTTATTTTTCATGCCATTCATAGACATATATGTCATAACATATAGTTTAGATGACAAATCATTTCATAGGATAAATTAATGGCCTCATTTTATGCGATAAAAATCGAGTTCGAAAATTAGGGTTTCGAGCGTTTGAAAAATTGGTAACTATCGAATCTTGATGATCTAGCATTGATTTAATGCTAAATCATACTGTAATTACATATACCAATCATAGGAAATTAATTCCTATAATTTCTTGATCGATTAAAAGCGCTTTTCGTTTCATCTCAAAGCGTTAACGTTTGAAAGCGTTGCAAAGCGTTCATTATCGACTCATCTCGAAATGGTCGTCATTACTTAAATAAATTATTCCATTAATAATGGAATTTAATTCTAAGCAATTTCATAGAAAATTTCGACGTTTAACTATCGATCTGAAATCGGCGTTAAAGTAAAATCGACCTATATACTTCATATACTTTTATTCCTTAATTCACAATTCTCAGTGAATATAAAATAGGAATTCATTCCTTCGTAAATAATCGAAATCATTATTCGATATCTTATGGATTGAATCATCTCAGCGAATTTCTAATTTACGGGTTTTAAATACCGTAATTGGGCATCTAATTCTGCGGGGTATTACATCCTACCCCCCTTAAAAGAAATTTCGTCCCGAAATTTGCATACCTCATAAAGTATGGGTATCTTAACATCATAACATCATAACTTTCTATGTGCTTTTCTTTCGTCCATGGTTCTTCCATTGGACTTTCATTATAAGACCCAAACTTGCTTCTTTAATCGTTGAATCGTACGATCAAATTAGTCGTAGATTTTCATCATAACCCATCTGAGTCAAAGGTCACATCATCATGTTGGTTTACGTGAATTGGGTCATTTTCGTATTTCCTTAAGCTGCGACATGAGGAAAACATTTCGTACTTTCCCCAAATGTGGTGGAAGTACGAGCTATAGGCTACTAGGCTATCATTTCTAGGAGCTCGTAAGGTCTATAAAGCGTGATCTCAACATTCTTGTATCTAAACTTATAATTCCTCTAGATGGAGAAATCTTAAGAAACTTTAATTCGCATTCAAGAATGCGGTTCGGGTTCTGGCGTACCTGCGTAAGACTTTTATCGTCTAAGCTTTTCTTATTCCTTGCCTCGTTGGTAGATATCTTAATCGTTTCATTTACAACGTCGGGACTTTATACCTTTGATCACCTACTTTGTTACAATAAAGTGGTGGTCAACACTTCTTTTCATGTCGCCTCATAAGGCTACATTGATCGTTATTTGGTAGCTATGGTCGTACGTAAACTTACTAAGTGGTACAATCGTTCTCACTTGCATCTTGGTTTAACACTTGTGTTCTATCGTATCCTTAAACATTCATATTGTCCCTTTGATCGCTCTCTTACGCTGTGGTGGACATCTATGTTAAGGCTCAACCTCGTATCTAACTCCTTTTGTGAGTTAGTTCAAAATCTAGGGTACTCTTGAAGTCTCTATCTGAGCGATAGGTTTTGGTACTCCTTGTAAATATCTGATTTCCTTTATATACGGTGAGCTAACTTATCGGATCTATGAGTCATCGAATAGGCGAGACAAAACATAATTGGTGAGTCGATCACTATTACTAGTCATTTCACTATTATATATAGTGCAACTTCTTTATGACTTTGGTAAAATCATCACAAGATCTATTTCTATATCATTCTATTTCCATTCTTGTAGTTCTAAAGATTATACTCTCTTATAAGGCCTTTGATACAATGCCTTTACTTATTGGTAACCGAGACATTGCTCGACAATATGGTTATATCTCATTTCATTCCTTGCTATCTAACTTTTCTCATAATTCACAATACATCTTAATAATGCCTGGTTGGCGGTATGAGAAGGATCATGAAATTCATTCTTGGTTTTATTTCTAAGCTTATTATTGCTTGGGAATATATGTATATATCTATCTCTTAGACAATATAACACTTTGTCAGTGCTCCTTAAAATATCCTTTAGCTCTTTATTCCTTATTTTAATTTGCATTCTATTCCATCTTCATTTCTCTTTTTAGTCATATTTCACCTTGGTTGTGGGAATACTACTTACATTCGTCCTTGATTTTCCGACTATTTCTGTTCTCGTTTTCTTAACTTTTCTGATGAGTTTTCCTTTTCTATAAGGACATACCATAATTTAGACTGAATTTTATATCTTAGGCATTAAATTCTACATTAACCGTTCATAGGTGATCATTTATCACATTTATAATCTTTTACTGATTCGTGCCATCTTTCCTATCTTGTATCCAAGTTTCTTTGCTCGAAGAATAAATTCAAACTTTTGTAAATTGTGAAGGGTTCTTAATTTATTGATATAAGAGTGAAATTTCCAAGACTTTGGTATTTATACTACTTGTTACTATCAGAGGTAATAGATTTTGGCACTCCGTGAAGTCGTATAATTTCCTTTACATACAACTGGGCTAACTTGTCAGATCCATAAGTACTTTGAATTGGTAGGAAGTGAGCACTCTTGGTGAGTCTATCAACAATTACCCATATGGCGATGTTCCCTCTTTTTGATTTGGGTAAGTTCGTAACGAAGTCCATCGTTATTCCATCCCATTTCCACTCGGGTATTTCCAACGACTGTAACTTTCCGTATGGACGTTGGTGTAACGCTTTCATCTGTTGCAAACAAGACAGTGTTCTACGAAAGAAGCTATGTCTCGTTTCATGCCTTCTCACCAAAACTTTTCTTTCAGGTCTTGGTACATCTTAGTACTATCTGGGTGAGCGGTGTAGGGTGTATTGTGAGCCTCACTCATTATTTCATTTTGAAGTTTTGCGTCGTCTGGAACGCATATTCTTCCTTCAAACAATAAGGCGTTGTCCGACGCCTCCTGGAAGTTCTTAAATCCTCCAGTCCTTACCCTTTCTCGGATCTTTTCTAACTTTTCCTCCATCCTTTGTCTCTCGATGATCCTTTTTCTTAAATCAGATTCTGTCACTATTTCAAGTCATGAGTTGGGAAATTCTGTTCATGTGGCCTAAGTCATCGTGACACATAAGTTATTATTTATCTCATATTAATACATAGCCTTACTTTTATTAATCCGTGAGAATTGTGACTCTATTTTGGGGTAACTATCTTATTGGTCTTGTTACCTTAGAGAGTTCTTAATGGATCTCTAAC
Organism: Salvia rosmarinus; assembly: GCA_036937905.1. Taxonomy (NCBI): domain Eukaryota; kingdom Viridiplantae; phylum Streptophyta; class Magnoliopsida; order Lamiales; family Lamiaceae; genus Salvia; species Salvia rosmarinus. The sequence goes on along the minus strand of CM072820.1, from coordinate 8,680,011 downwards.
AGTAGTTAATCAATCTATAAAATTTCTGATCTTATTTTAGGTCATTAACATCTTTCATCTTTAATTGTTTTGTCCTTTGTCAGATCTACATTGTTTTCTTTTAAAGACACTATGTGCCTGAGGAATATTTCTCCTTTAAGTGAGATTTACAAAGCGTATTTGGCAAAATTTGCCGGCTCTTAAAAGTCGTAAAATGACCCTTGATTTTCTTTATGTTCTTTCTCGTCCTTTGAATAGATAAGAACATCATCTATGAGGATTGAGATAAAAATTATCTAGGTATGTGTGAAACTCTCGATTTTGAGGTTCATAAGCAATTGGTGCATTGGTTAGTCCGAATAGCGTAACTATTATCTCATAGTAACCATATTTTATTGAACAATTCATTTCCGTATTTGGATATCATTCTTCAAGACCACATAATATTACATCATAATGCCTCGGTGAGGACTTTTCATACATTACTTACGGTCGGTCTCTGGTGGCGATTCTGGCGTCTAGTTTTTTTTTTTTACACTCAAAACTTGACACTTCTTCACCATATTCATAAACTCTTCCAAACTACGTTTATTTTACATATTATAATCACATCATTTTCATCATAAACCATTATTTACATATAAGTCTTATAGGATCCTAGGATTCTAGGTCTTTGAGTGACCTTCGTCGAGTCGTACTTCTCCATGAAACTTGCCTTTCTCCAATGCGTTTTGTTTTCATACTTGATGGTCGTTCTCTTTTAGAGAGCGAGGTCAGCTGCTCCCGTTTCTTCTTCAATACTAGAAGTTGGTGTTACTTTTATCAGAAAGTATGGTTGGGTTGGTAGCGGTAATTCTCCTAATCCGCGAGGGCGATAAGATTTTGTCCTTTTGCCCTTCTCGTCTCTTTCTGGTACCATTGATGGCACAGGACGTGGGGCGGCGTTTGGAACATCATGGTACAACCATTCCTTTATGCCGTGCTGTGTAACTTGCCGAGGTTCAGGACAAGTACTCGTAGGTGTCGTTCCCTACGCATGATATGTATGCTTAAGTCTGTTGACAAATCCTGGTAAGTCTGTCCAGGCTTTGTAATTTTTCATCATGGAGAAAATATTCTCTTGATACTTCTTTTGCAAAAATTCTACCAATCTGTTGGCGAATAGCGAATCGTCGTTGGGTACCATCCTCATTTGACACTCTATAGTTCTGAGCATCCATCGAGGTGCAAAATTTCTTCAAAACTCTTACGAATCCATTCCTAGTTCATAATAAAAAGCCGATATGCTCGTGTGAGTTATAACCTTGTAGGCCTTGGGGTTAACTCTTACCGTTAAACTCTCTTTTCTTGTCATACGTAAGCGGATATTTTAGATAAATCCGACTTAATTTAAGCAATGGAGGATTTCTAAACAAGAAGGATCTCTTAAAGAATTATACACTTTAAGACATATATAACCCGTAGATGACTCATGACTCTTATCTTAATACTCATTTCGTTTACATCTTGATCGTATATTGTCTTAAAGATATTCGCATAGGCGAACAGTGGATACTGATATTTTGTCGTGTAAAACCTCTAACGAAAAGGCTAGGCCCGGTTACTAATCACATGAATGACGACCATTTAAAACTTCTTGTCTCTAAAATTATATCTCGTTCACATAGATATAATGATCCAAATCATTGGATAGCACTTTAGGCGATTCTAGGTTCAATTCGAGCTTAAGTAACACTTGCGATGGTCATAATTCTCGTATAGGTAAGGAGATTTTCATTTCTTGATTCGTTTACCCTGAGTTGGGTTCTATCGCTTCTACGCATACTTGTGCGATGTCAGCGAAGCACCTAAATTGAACAAAATCTTATGGGTATTACGAGAAATTTTCCTCATACATATTACGCCTTTTGGTTACTGTTTGTTACATTTTCGATCAAGGTATAGGCTTTGGTCTACGGTGTTCCGTTTATTCAAGTAAACATCTATTTCATATGTCCTTGTCCTTTCCATTGGGACATCATGTTCCCTTGCTATGGCCTTCTGTTGCCTCATTCACTTTATACTTCTCGGTATTAGTATCGTTATGCTTTTACTAATAGCATTCATGGTTAGGTTTACATCAACTTATCCTTTGATATTGACATATTTCCATAACTAAGTCTCATCTTAGAGATCGTCGTGTTTCTATCACTATCATTCATTCCTAATCCGGTATGAATGATTTAATTCCCCTTTTCACTTTATCGATCTTATGAATATATTTCTCATATATCCTTACTTTAAACTCTTTTCCAGAGAAATCTTTGTACTGGCATTCAGTGCCATCGTTTGTAATATCCCTTTTTGGATATACATCATTTCTTCTTAGTCTTTTATTGATTTATCATGCAATTTCGCATAAGATAAAATCCTTTGTCCACTGGGGATGTATTGTACTTTTACCTTGACGTCAAATATCTTTACCATTTTTTTCGACATTCAATGATTTCTTCATTTCCATGTCAGAGATACTTAATATCCCACTTTATTGATCGTCACAAATGTATGAGGATAATCTTTACAATTGGATTTATCTTAAAGTCCCTCAATGTGAATCTCTTCTGTGTTCTCTTGGTTGGATTTCCTTTGCAAGATCTATAGAAGCTATCTTGCTTGTTAACTATTAAGTTACACAAGACAAGCGTTTCGTGTCATTATAACTTAGGGTATTAAGATTCATTTCAAAATAATGAATCTATTTCTTAATCCGTTTCTTTACTTCCAAGGAATTACCTTACTTATCGAAGTCATAACATTTCTGAAACTTATGTCATATCAGGAACTATCTAATTGTATAATTAGTAATTTCTTCTGCTATTTTTGACTTTTATCCATTTTCTTGAGCATGGTATCTGAAAGTAATCTTACTTTCTTTATACTTCGGTTTCCACTTTCAGGACTAAAACCGTTATCATCGTCATATGGCTTGGTAGGGTAGTACATTCGTACTCCATAACTTAAATTCTAAGCATCTTATTTCCATGTCTTGGCCTTGAGTTATTTCCTCCATACTTAGTTCACATATTAGGGCTATCCTAGCTATTCACACAATCTTGAGGATTATGATTCCTCAATCTCATTATCATTTGTTTAACTAAGTTTTAATTACTGGAATCGATTATGCTCAAACATAATCTCATTGATTGAGGTATAAAGGCGGAGATTTATTATGCGAGACACTATCATTTCCTTATATATATATATATTCTTTGAAAAGAATATCTTGTATGCATCTTCATTCTTTTAAACATGTCCAACCTACTAACGAGGTTTCGAGGACATCAACTATCTTAAAGATAAGTTGTAATCGCTCTCGTCATGACATAATAAGGAAATTCATATCCACGGATATCATATACTTTTCTTTACTTTTACTCTTTGCATTTAATGCTAAAGAGTATCTTATTCTTAACCGTTATCATAACGATCGTATGAAGGCATAACTTCATTGTCATCAATCTTGGTAAAGCCCATCAAAGGTCCTCACATCCATGTGTATCATAGGAAAATAAATATCTCGTCTCATGAGATTTTCTTTACATCATAATTTCTTGATGTCTATAACTTTCTTGATGCGAAACTTTTAGGTGGTGTGATAAGTCGACCTATTCCATGTCTAATATTGATCGCTTTACTAATTCGCATTTAGGTGACAATGTAAGTCAACTTTCATCTTACTTGATGGTTTCAAGAGTCGAGAAGAGATTATCACGACTACTTACGAGTCTTGTCTAATCCATCAAGATAACATCTTTTCAATGATTGAATCGATATGTTCCTGAATTTGAATAAATGGGGCTCTAGGGTCCGAAGACCGAATAGCGACTCTTGAGATTTCTTTGGTCATATGGGTGGCGGACCGTCACAATTATATTCTCGATCACCTGAGGCTTTGGGTTCAAAAGGACACTTTGTAAATTTTTGAGTTGGAAGTTTTCTTGAGAAGAAGTGAGAAACTCGAATGATTTCTCAATTGGAACTAGGTCGTAGAGTTAAATTCAATGAGCGAAATTGGGTAATGGATATAATTTGAAAGCTTATATACCCGTAATAGGTCATCAACAAAGTTCTCATGTATGTCGAGGTTCTACTTGTATTCTTGAAGGTCTTACTTTCTTAGTAACATTCTAGGATTAGTATCATGCTATATGATCTTACTCTTTTCAAATCGTAGAACTAACTTCAACTGATTCTCATGAATTCTGGAGTAGGAATCAGGAATTTGGTCCTTCATAAGAAATGAAGTATAGTGTATTAGAAGCACGTAGGTGAAAACCATGCGTAAATCGGAGTTCACACGACCGAGAACAGTCAAAACAAAATCACTGCGCGGTGCGGGAAATTTACACGCTTTCGCGCCGAGGTCATAAGCGATGCCGACACCAGGTCGTGCATGCCGTTACCGATGCCGGTAGTACAGAATATTGCCGACACCGAGGTCGGACAAACTACCCGGTCGACATGTCAAAGGCGATGTTATAAATGCCGATTTTGAAGTCGATAGTCGCACATGCCGAGGTCGAAGCCGGTCGTACATGTCGGTCGAACAATTTCGTATAAATCTTTCACTTTTCTTCACTCAAGATGGAATGAAGTTCTCAAATCCATCACTAATCTTGTTCTTGTAATTGAAGGAAATTCTTACTTCTATGTTCTTTCGTAAAAAGGGATCATCGTTTTATAAAGTCTACGTTACATTGAACTAGCATGCTCATCATCATAATCAACTTTGAGATTGAAGTAAAACTTGAATATTCCTCGTAGCTCATTTATCGCACTTATTTCGTTGAATTTAAAAATTCAACATATCATATTGACAATTCAATGTCGATCTCAATCATCTTAAACATGAATAATCATAACTCGTTCATAATAATGAACTCTTATTGAATTCGAAATTCAACATTTCATCTTTGGCATATCGTGCAAAACTTTTCATATCATTGTCATCATCTTTCTTATATTTTCCTTCTTTTCATAACTTTCTTGACAAGTCATTTGTCATATCATTCATTTTCAACCGTTCTCATAGCTTTCATTTCTTTTCAAAGATCATTTCAATCATCCTTCACTTTAAAATTTTCATTTTATTTAAAAAAATCATTTCATAAACATTCATTAAGTCCGGGCTAATTTTCAAAACTTTGGGAAAAGAGTCATTTACCTCATTTCGGTTGAGCTTGATGTGATGGAGTGTTGAGCATTGTCGGTGATCTCTAGAAGTCTAATGACTCAATCTAGACTTAACCTTAAAGAAGATTTTGGGTTCGAAGCGAACAGCTCGATACCACTCTGTCACTGACCCCTCAATCCTAAGTGCGGATTAACGAGGACTATAACTCTAAGCAGGATAAAATCTGAGGAGACTCTTTTAACAATAAGCGTAATACATATGTCATTTATGTTCTTGGACTATATTACATAAATTAAGGTTCTTGCAGCGGAAAGCATGTGATATGTACATATGACGATGTACTATCAAGGTATAAACATTTCGGTGACAACATTCCTATTGCTCAACAACTTGCTCCATCCATCATCGCTCAACTGCGCATTTAAAACAAACATGCGGTGAGTACAAGAATACACTCGGTGGACTCATGCGAAAACATTTTATCATTTGAAGATTACCTTTGCCACATCATGGTAAGACACAAGGGTTTTAGTTGAAAATGCCTTGTGCTTACTAAACATTTTATCATTTCATAAAATCATCGCTGGCGGGCATTTTCGGGTGTGTATGATCCATATCCCTTATCATCATTCATCATAACATCATAGTCGAGCGTCGTGAAGGAGGCCTCCTCTACTGACGCCGTGACCGGCCGTGGTGTCCTTCGACACACGGTCACCTTAGGTGTACCGTTAATCTAGCCGGTATTGTCCTTCCGGCATAGGATCCGATATCGATTTTCATTCATAAGTTGGGAATAACCCGACAACATTCATAACATTTCATAACATCTCATAATATCTCATGGATAGGATACATACACAAAACATAAACATTTTGGCGGTAATCATGTAAACATTTTATCAACAGTTGAAATAAGCATCGTAAATAAATATTTCAAAGCATTTTATTTTTGAGTAGAGTAAAGCCCACTGGATGTAGATTGCCTTAATCCCATTTCTTGGGTGTAAGTCCTAGCTTTAGCCTATCTATTCTTGGCCTTGAGGTTTTGGAGTGGAAAAATCCATTGGGTCTTAGAACCCATATTTCTACTTTAGTGTATATCATGGTATGATATACACTCGATTGACCATGTGGTAGCACCTAGTCAAATATTTCACGTTAAGGTATGCTTTCGTGAAAATATCGTATCATGATGTTTTATCATAATTGTACATCTTATAGTGCTCTATCGTACCTTGCGACATAACATAATGAATGCATCGATTAATAGCATGTTAGTCACATAAGGCATACTTCACATAGGGGTTTCCAACACTTAGTCAAATTTCAAGTGTTTTAATTTCAGCAAAACAGCTTGAAACAACCCAAGTGACGTACTTTGACGACCCATAACTCTCGATTCAGAATACGTATGGTCGCACAAAGATACATTCTGAAACCTCTAAACATGTACTACAAGTTCTAAGAAGAATTAAATCCAAATGAGTCGTGGTTCTGAAGATATAGGGTCTCAAAGTGGGCAACTCAAACTGACTTCTATACTTAGAAAACTTTTCAGAATTTTCAGTTTTAGCTTAACGACGAGGGGTTTTGCGAGGCTCGTAACTTTTGACTCGCAATGCCAAAATGTCTGCAGGCTACCAATTTAGAAACCTTGTAACAAGTACTTCATATGTCATGAAGACCATACTGGAAAATATCTAACTCATAGAAAATACATAAGTCCAAAGTTGACTAGTTGAAATGGACAGTTTCAGTAGGTGACTTTGGGTCGATGAAAGGTATACCTATAAAACTTGGTTTGGGATCAAACTTTCCAGATCATAACTAGACATGGTGAGGAACATTTCTTATGAAGAAACCCAAGTCCAAATAGGACTAAAATGGCTTGAACACCTCACGTAAAAGTCATACTCGAACAGCCTATTAACATAGAAATTTTCTAAGGCAGTTTGTCCAAAAGGCTTACTGAAATGCGTCAACTTTAAAAATTCACCGTGAGTTCATTATAAGGAATCTGGAAATGAAACCAATCATATTGAAAAGCCACTTAAGTCTAGTTTTATCCAGAAAAGCCTCACTCAATGATTCACCATAGATTGGGAGATAAAATGTTTTACCACAAGCTATCACTCCCGTGAAAGTTTTGTGCAGTTAACTTGTAAAATCTGGAATAAATAGTAAAGATTTTAGAAAATTCTGAAAATTTACAGGAATCTTCTAGACATGCTTAATTATGTTTCTGAAAAATTTTAGAGTTTTATCATTAGCCAAACTTAAAACGAAAGCCACGCACTATGGGTGATGAACACGGAGATTTCACAGATTTGCGCGATGCTTTCGAAAAATACGATTAAAATAGAAAATCATGTTGGATGGACTTGAAATTTTACAGAGGCATATTAGACACATATAATTTCAACATATCAAAAATTCACAATCATCGGACCACTGAAACTTAGTCTAATAAATTCGTGAAGTTGCTGTTCGTCCAGATAAATCAACATGCAATGATATAAACACACAATCTAAACTACTTCAAGCATAGATGTGTACATGCATGTGTGATTTGGCTATTATGACGAATTGAGATGTGTGGATATCTACCTTAAACACGACGAAGCTTGATGTCGGTTTTAGCTTCCGGGAAGAGGGTGGACTGGTGGCTGCCCTTAGAATCGAAAAGAGAGGCGAGAAATGGCTGGAGCTATGGCTGCCGTGTAGAATGGGAAGGAAGGAGAAATGAGGTGGTGTTGGGTGTTAGAGAGGAGATCAATCTGGACATTTCATTAGGCAAGTGTCCACATGCCTTCCTATGTGTATTAAGTCTACACTTGTCACCCTTTGTCCCTAATGCAAGATCATCAATTAACTAAGTGCACATACACTCTACCCATAATACGACACATACACAAATACAAAGTCACACTCACAATCTCACTACCATTCATATGTATATTAGCACACACGGTCACTTATATATATATATATATATATATATAGTTATTTAATTGTTTAGTTATATAATTAATCACATTGCCACTTAATAGATACATGTAATAGTTTTCGGCTATTACACATTTAATAGGTCCAATTTTATTTCTCATGCCATTCATAGACATATATGTCATAACATATAGTTTAGATGACAAATCATTTCATAGGATAAATTAATGGCCTCATTTTATGCGATAAAAATCGAGTTCGAAAATTAGGGTTTTCGAACGTTTGAAAAATTGGTAACTATCGAATCTTGATGATCTAGCATTGATTTAATGCTAAATCATACTGTAATTACATATACCAATCATAGGAAATTAATTCCTATAATTTCTTGATCGATTAAAGCGCTTTTCGTTTCATCTCAAAGCGTTAACGTTTGAAAGCGTTGCAAAGCGTTCATTATCGACTCATCTCGAAATGGTCGTCATTACTTAAATAAATTATTCCATTAATAATGGAATTTAATTCTAAGCAATTTCATAGAAAAATTTACGACGTTTTAACTATCGATCGAAATCGACGTTAAAGTAAATCGACCTATATACTTCATATACTTTTATTCCTTAATTCACAATTCTCGTGAATATAAAATAGGAATTCATTCCTTCGTAAATAATCGAAATCATTATTCGATATCTTATGGATTGAATCATCTCGTAATTTCTAATTTACGGTTTTAAATACCGTAATTGGGCGTCTAATTCTGCGGGTATTACATCTACCCCTTAAAAGAAATTTAGTCCGAAATTTGCATACCTCATAAAGTATGGGTATCTTAACATCATAACATCATAACTTTCTATGTGCTTTTCTTTCGTCCATGGTTCTTCCATTGGACTTTTATTATAAGACCAAACTTGCTTCTTTAATCGTTGAATAAATGCGATCAAATTAGTCGAGATTTTCATCATAACACATCTGAGTCAAAGGTCACATCATCATGTTGGTTTACGTGAATTGGGTCATTTTCGTATTTCCTTAAGCTGCGACATGAGGAAAACATTTCGTACTTTCCCCAAATGTGGTGGAAGTACCAAGCTATAAGCTACTAGGCTATCATTTCTAGGAGCTCGTAAGGTCTATAAAGCGTGATCTCAACATTCTTGTATCTAAACTTATAATTCCTCTAGATGGAGAAATCTTAAGAAACTTTAATTCCGCATTCAAGAATGCAGTTCGGGTTTACGCGTATCGGTAAGACTTTTATACGTCTAGCTTTTCTTATTCCTTGCCTCGTTGGTAGATATCTTAATCGTTTCATTTACAACGTCGAGATTTTATACCTTTGATCACCTACTTTGTTACAATAAAGTGGTGGTCAACACTTCTTTTCATAATCGCCTCATAAGGCTACATTGATCGTTATTTGGTAGCTATGGTCGTACGTAAACTTACTAAGTGGTGCAATCGTTCTCACTTGCATCTTGGTTTAACACTTGTGTTCTATCGTATCCTTAAACATTCATATTGTCCCTTTGATCGCTCTTACGCTGTGGTGGACATCTATGTTAAGGCAACCTCGTATCTAACTCCTTTTGTGAGTTAGTTCAAAATCTAGGGGTACTCTTGAAGTCTCTATCACGAGCGATAGGTTTTGGTACTCCTTGTAAATATACGGTTTCCTTTATGTACGACTGAGCTAACTTATCGGATCTATGAGTCATCTGAATAGGCAGAGAGTCAAACATAATTGGTGAGTCATTTCACTATTACTCATAGTCATTTCACTATTACTCATATATCAGTGTTGCTTCTTTATGACTTTGGTAAAATCTGTCACAAGATCTATTTCTATATCATTCTATTTCCATTCTTGTAGTTCTAAAGATTATACTCTCTTATAAGGCCTTTGATACAATGCCTTTACTTATTGGTAACCGAGACATTGCTCGACAATATGGTTATATCTCATTTCATTCCTTGCTATCTAACTTTTCTCATAATTCACAATACATCTTAATAATGCCTGGTTGGCGGTATGAGAAGGATCATGAAATTCATTCTTGGTTTTATTTCTAAGCTTATTATTGCTTGGGAATATATGTATATATCTATCTCTTAGACAATATAACACTGTCTAGTGCTCCTTAAAATATCCTTTAGCTCTTTATTCCTTATTTTAATTTGCATTCTATTCCATCTTCATTTCTCTTTTAGTCATATTTCACCTTGGTTGTGGGAATACTACTTACATTCGTCCTTGATTTTCCGACTATTTCTGTTCTCGTTTTCTTAACTTTTCTGATGAGTTTTCCTTTTCTATAAGGACATACCATAATTTAGACTGAATTTTATATCTTAGGCATTAAATTCTACATTAACCGTTCATAGGTGATCATTTATCACATTTATAATCTTTTACTGATTCGTGCCATCTTTCCTATCTTGTATCCAAGTTTCTTTGCTCGAAGAATAAATTCAAACTTTTGTAAATTGTGAAGGGTTCTTAATTTATTGATATAAGAGTGAAATTTCCAAGACTTTGGTATTTATACTACTTGTTACTATCAGAGGTAATAGATTTTGGCACTCCGTGAAGTCGTATAATTTCCTTTACATACAACTGGGCTAACTTGTCAGATCCATAAGTACTTTGAATTGGTAGGAAGTGAGCACTCTTGGTGAGTCTATCAACAATTACCCATATGGCGATGTTCCCTCTTTTTGATTTGGGTAAGTTCGTATGAAGTCCATCGTTATTCCATCCCATTTCCACTCGGGTATTTCCAACGATTGTAACTTTCCGTATGGACGTTGGTGTAACGCTTTCATCATTGCAAACAAGGCGGTGTTCTCTGAAAAAGCTATGTCTCGTTTCATGCCTTCTCACCAAAACTTTTCTTTCGGTCTTGGTACATCTTAGTACTATCGGGTGGCGGTGTAGGGTGTATTGTGAGCCTCGCTCATTATTTCATTTTGAAGTTTTGCGTAAATGCGGGCATATTCTTCCTTCAAACAATAAGGCGTTGTCAAGCGCCTCCGGAAGTTCTTAAATCCTCCGTCCTTACCCTTTCTCGGATCTTTTCTAACTTTTCCTCCATCCTTTGTCTCGATGATCCTTTTCTTAAATCGATTCATCACTATTTCAAGTCATGAGTTGGGAAATTACATTCATGTGGCCTAAGTCATCGTGACACATAAGTTATTATTTATCTCATATTAATACATAGCCTTACTTTTATTAATCCGTGAGAATTGTGACTCTATTTTGGGGTAACTATCTTATTGGTCTTGTTACCTTAGAGTTCTTAATGGATCTCTAACGATGAGTTAATCAATCTATAAAATTTACGATCTTATTTTAGGTCATTAACATCTTTCATCTTTAATTGTTTTGTCCTTTGTCGGATCTACATTGTTTTCTTTTAAAGACACTATGTGCACGAGGAATATTTCTCCTTTAGTGAGATTTACAAAGCGTATTTGGCAAAATCGCCGGCTCTTAAAAGTCGTAAAACTGACCCTTCGATTTTCTTTATGTTCTTTCTCGTCCTTTGAATAGATAAGAACATCATCTATGAGGATGAGATAAAACTTATCTAGGTATGTGTGAAACTCTCGATTTTTGAGGTTCATAAGCGAGTGGTGCATTGGTTAGTCCGAATAGCGTAACTATTATCTCATAGTAACCATATTTTATTGAACAATTCATTTCGTATTTGGATATCATTCTTCAAGACCACATAATATTACATCATAATGCCTCGGTGAGGAATTTTCATACATTACTTACGGTCGGTCTCTGAGTGGTGATTCTGGCGTCTAGTTTTTTTTTTACACTCAAAACTTGACACTTCTTCACCATATTCATAAACTCTTCCAAACTACGTTTATTTTACATATTATAATCACATCATTTTCATCATAAACCATTATTTACATATAAGTCTTATAGGATCCTAGGATTCTAGGTCTCTGAGGGACCTTCGTCGGAGTTGTACTTCTCCCTTGGAAACTTGCCTTTCTCCAAGTACGTTTTTGTTTTCATACTTCTGATGGTCGTTCTCTTTTAGAGAGCCGAGGTCAAGTTCGCTCCCGTTTCCTCTTCAATACTAGAAGTTGGTGTTACTTTTATCGAGAAAGTATGGTTGGGTTGGTAGCGGTAATTCTCTAATCCATGAGGCGATAAGATTTTGTCCTTTTGCCCTTCTCGTCTCTTTACGGTACCATTGATGGCACGGGGCGTGGGGCGGCGTTTGGAACATCATGGTACAACCATTCCTTTATGCCGTCTTTGTGTAACTTGCGAGGTTCGGGACAAGTACTCGTAGGTGTCGTTCCTACGCATGATATGTATCTTAGTCATTGACAAATCACGGTAAGTCTGTCCGGGCTTTGTAATTTTCATCATGGAGAAAATATTCTCTTGATACTTCTTTTGCAAAATTCTACCAATCATTGGCGAATAGCGGATCGTCGTTGGGTACCATCCTCATTTGACACCCTATAGTTCTGAGCATCCATCCGAGGTGCAAAATTTCTTCAAAACTCTTACGAATCCATGCCTAGTTCATAATAAAAGAGCCGATATGCTCGTGTGAGTTATAACCTTGTAGGCCTTGGGGTTAACTCTTACCGTTAAACTCTCTTTTCTTGTCATACGTAAGCGGATATTTTAGATAAATCCGACTTAATTTAAGCAATGGAGGATTTCTAAACAAGAAGGATCTCTTAAAGAATTATACACTTTAAGACATATATAACCGTAGATGACTCATGACTCTTATCTTAATACTCATTTCGTTTACATCTTGATCGTATATTGTCTTAAAGATATTCGCATAGGCGACGGTGGATCTTGATATTTTGTCGTGTAAAACCTCTAACGAAAATTTGAGCCAGTTACTAATCACATGAATGACGACCATTTAAAACTTCTTGTCTCTAAAATTATATCTCGTTCCACACGGATGTAATGATCCAAATCATTGGATAGCACTTTAGGCGATTCTAGGTTCAATTCGAGCTTAAGTAACACTTGCGATGGTCATAATTTCGTATAGGTAAGGAGATTTTCATTTCTTGATTCGTTTACCACGAGTTGGGTTCTATCGCTTCTACGCATACTTGTGCGATGTCAAAAGCGAAGCACCTAAATTGAACAAAATCTTATGGGTATTAGAAATTTTCCTCATACATATTACGCCTTTTGGTTCTGTTTGTTACATTTTCGAATACAGGTATAGGCTTTGGTCTACGGTGTTCCCGTTTATTCAAGTAAACATCTATTCCATATGTCCTTGTCCTTTCCATTGGGACATCATGTTCCCTTGCTATGGCCTTCTGTTGCCTCATTCACTTTATACTTCTCGGTATTAGTATCGTTATGCTTTTACTAATAGCATTCATGGTTAGGTTTACATCAACTTATCCTTTGATATTGACATATTTCCATAACTAAGTCTCATCTTAGAGATCGTCGTGTTTCTATCACTATCATTCATTCCTAATCCGGTATGAATGATTTAATTCCCCTTTTCACTTTATCGATCTTATGAATATATTTCTCATATATCCTTACTTTAAACTCTTTTCCAGAGAAATCTTTGTATTGGCATTTAGTGCCATCGTTTGTAATATCCCTTTTGGATATACATCATTTCTTCTTAGTCTTTTATTGATTTATCATGCAATTTCGCATAAGATAAAATCCTTTGTCCCTTGGGGATGTATTGTACTTTTACCTTGGCGTCAAATATCTTTACCATTTTTCGACATTCAATGATTTCTTCATTTCCATGTCGAGATACTTAATATCCCATTTCTTGATCGTCACCATGTGTGAGGATAATCTTTCAATTGGATTTATCTTAAAGTCCTCAATGTGAATCTCTTCCGTGTTCTCTTGGTTGGATTTCCTTTGCGGGATCTATAGAAGCTATCTTGCTTGTTAACTATTAAGTTACACAAGACAAGCGTTTTCGTGTCATTATAACTTAGAGTATTAAGATTCATTTCAAAATAATGAATCTATTTCTTAATCCGTTTCTTTACTTCAAGGAATTACCTTACTTATCGAAGTCATAACATTTACGAAACTTATGTCATATCGGGAACTATCTAATTGTATAATTAAGTAATTTCTTACGCTATTTTTGACTTTTGTGCATTTTCTTGAGCATGGTATGAAAGTAATCTTACTTTCTTTATACTTCGGTTTCCACTTTCAGGACTAAAACCGTTATCATCGTCATATGGCTCGGTAGGGTAGTACCTTCGTACTCCATAACTTAAATTCTAAGCATCTTATTTCCATGTCTTGGCCTCGGAGTTATTTCCTCCATACTTAGTTCACATATTAGGGCTATCCTCGTCGTTCACACAATCTTGAGGATTATGATTCCTCAATCTCATTATCTTTTGTTTAACTAAGTTTTAATTACTGGAATCGATTATGCTCAAACATAATCTCATTGATTGAGGTATAAGGCGGGAGATTTATTATACGAGACACTATCATTTCCTTATATATATATATATTCTTTGAAAAGAATATCTTGTATGCATCTTCATTCTTTTAAACATGTCCAACCTACTAACGAGGTTTCAGGACATCCAACTATCTTAAAGATAAGTTGTAATCGCTCTCGTCATGACATAATAAGGGAAATTCATATCCACGATATCATATACTTTTCTTTACTTTTACTCTTTGCATTTAATCTAAAGAGTATCTTATTCTTAACCGTTATCATAATGGTCATATGAAGGCATAACTTCCTTGTCATCAATCTTGGTAAAGCCCATCAAAGGTCCTCACATCCATGTGTATCATAGGGAAAATAAATATCTCGTCTCATCGAGATTTTCTTTACATCATAATTTCTTGATGTCTATAACTTTCTTGATGCGAAACTTTTAGGTGACTGTGATAAGTCGACCTATTCCATGTCTAATATTGATCGCTTTACTAATTCGCATTTAGGTGACAATGTAAGTCAACTTTCATCTTACTTGATGGTTTCAAGAGTCGAGAAGAGATTATCACGACTACTTACTGGAGTCTTGTCTAATCCATCAAGATAACATCTTTTCAATGATTGAATCGATATGTTCCTCGGGTGAATAAATGGGGCTCTAGGGTCCGAAGACCAGAATGACGACTACTGAGATTTCTTTGGTCATATGGGCTGGCCAGACCCGTCACAATTATATTCTCAGTCACACAAGGCTTTGGGTTCAAAAGGACACTTTGTAAATTTTGAGTTGGAAGTTTTCTTGAAGAAGTGAGAAACTCGAATGATTTCTCAATTAGAACTAGGTCGTAGAGTTAAATTCAACGGCGAAATTGGGTAATGGATATAATTTGAAAGCTCATATACCCGTAATAGGTCATCAACAAAGTTCTCATGTATGTCAAGGTTCTACTTGTATTACTGAAGGTCTTACTTTCTTAGTAACATTCTAGGATTCGTATCCTGCCATAACAGTCTTACTCTTTTCAAATCGTAGAACTAACTTCAACTGATTCTCATGAATTCTGGAGTAGGAATCAGGAATTTGGTACTTCATAAGAAATGAAGTATAGTGTATTAGAAGCACGTAGGTGAAAACCGTACGTAAATCGGAGTTCACACGACCGAGAACGAGTCAAAACAAAATCACTGCGCAGTGTAGGGAAATTTACACGCTTTCGCGCCGAGGTCATAAGCGATGCCGACACCAAGGTCGTACATGCCGTTACCGATGCTGAGGTAGTACAGAATATTGCCGACACGAGGTCGGACAAACTACCCGATCGACATGTCAAAGGCGATGTTATAAATGCCGATTTTGAAGTCGATCGCACATGCCGAGGTCGAAGCGAGGTCGTACATGTCGGTCGAACAATTTCGTATAAATCTTTCACTTTTCTTCACTCAAGATGGAATGAAGTTCTCAAATCCATCACTAATCTTGTTCTTGTAATTGAAGGAAATTCTTACTTCTATGTTCTTTCGTAAAAAGGGATCATCGTTTTATAAAGTCTACGTTACATTGAACTAGCATGCTCATCATCATAATCAACTTTGAGATTGAAGTAAAACTTGAATATTCCTCGTAGCTCATTTATCGCACTTATTTCGTTGAATTTAAAAATTCAACATATCATATTGACAATTCAATGTCAATCTCAATCATCTTAAACATGAATAATCATAACTCGTTCATAATAATGAACTCTTATTAATTCGAGAATTCCAACATTTCATCTTTGGCATATCGTGCCAAACTTTTCATATCATTGTCATCATCTTTCTTATATTTTCCTTCTTTTCATAACTTTCTTGACAAGTCATTTGTCATATCATTCATTTTCAACCGTTCTCATAGCTTTCATTTCTTTTCAAAGATCATTTCAATCATCCTTCACTTTAAAATTTTCATTTTATTTAAAAAAATCATTTCATAAACATTCGTCCGGCGGGCTAATTTTCAAAACTTTGGGAAAAGAGTCATTTACCTCATTTCGGTTGAGCTTGATGTGATGGAGTGTTGAGCATTGTCGGTGATCTCTAGAGGTCTAATGACTCAATCTAGACTTAACCTTAAAGAAGATATTGGGTTGAGAGCGAACCGCTCGATACCACTCTGTCACTGACCCTCAATCCTATGTACGGATTAACAGGGACTATAACTCTAAACAGGGATAAAAATACAAGGAGACTCTTTTTAACAATAAACGTAATACATATGTCATTTATGTTCTTGGACTATATTACATAAATTAAGGTTCTTGCAGCGGAAAGCATGTGATATGTACATATGACGATGTACTATCAAGGTATAAACATTTCAGTGACAACATTCCTATTGCTCAACACTGCTCCATCCATCATCGCTCAACTTTGCACATTTAAAACAAACATGCGGTGAGTACAAGAATGCACTCGGTGGACTCATGCCAAAACATTTTATCATTTGAAGATTACACTGCCACATCATGGTAAGACACAAGGGTTTTAGTTGAAAATGCCTTGTGCTTACTAAAGCATTTTATCGGTTCATAAAATCATCGCTGGCGGGCATTTTTACAGGTGTGTATGATCCATATCCTTATCATCATTCATCATAACATCATAGTCGAGCGTCGTGAAGGAGGCTCCTCTACAACGCCGTGACCGCCGTGGTGTCCTTGACCGCCGTGAATTGTCCTTACTGAGACACGGTCACCTTAGGTGTACACGTTAATCCTAGCGGTATTGTCCTTGGCATGAGGATCCGATATCGATTTTCATTCATAAGTTGGGAATAACCCGACAACATTCATAACATTTCATAACATCTCATAATATCTCATGGATAGGATACATACACAAAACATAAACATTTTGGCGGTAATCATGTAAACATTTTATCAACAGTTGAAATAAGCATCGTAAATAAATATTTGAAGCATTTTATTTTTGAGTAGAGTAAAGCCCACACGGATGTAGATTGCCTTAATCCCATTTCTTGGTATGTAAGTCCTAGCTTTAGCCTATCTATTCTTGGCCTTGAGGTTTTGGGTGGAAAAATCCATTGGGTCTTAGAACCCATATTTCTACTTTAGTGTATATCATGGTATGATATACACTCAATCGACCATGTGGTAGCACCTAGTCAAATATTTCACGTTAAGGTATGCTTTCGTGAAAATATCGTATCATGATGTTTTATCATAATTCGTACATCTTATAGTGCTCTATCGCACCTTGCGACATAACATAATGAATGCATCGATTAATAGCATGTTAGTCACATAAGGCATACTTCACATAGGGGTTTCCAACACTTAGTCAAATTTCAAGTGTTTTAATTTCAGCAAAACAGCTTGAAACAACCCAGTGACGTACTTTGACGACCCATAACTCTCGATTCAGAATACGTATGGTCGCACAAAGATACATTATGGAAACCTCTAAACATGTACTACAAGTTCTAAGAAGAATTAAATCCAAATGAGTCGTGGTTCTGAAGATATAGGGTCTCAAAGTGGGCAACTCAAACTGACTTCTATACCTAGAAATTTTTCAGAATTTTCAGTTTTAGCTTAACGACGAGGGGTTTTGCGAGGCTCGTAACTTTTGACGCGCAATGCCAAAATGTCTGCAGGCTACCAATTTAGAAACCTTGTAACAAGTACTTCATATGTCATGAAGACCATACTGGAAAATATCTAACTCATCGAAAAATACATAAGTCCAAAGTTGACTAGTTGGAAATGGACTGTTTCCAATAGGTGACTTTGGGTCGATGAAAGGTATACCTATAAAACTTGGTTTGGGATCAAACTTTCCAGATCATAACTAGACATGGTGAGGAACATTTCTTATGAAGAAACCCAAGTCCAAATCGGACTAAAATGGCTTGAACACCTCACGTAAAGTCATACTCGAACAGCCTATTAACATAGAAATTTTCTAAGGCAGTTTGTCCAAAAGGCTTACTGAAATGCGTCAACTTTAAAAATTCACCGTGAGTTCATTATAAGGAATCTGGAAATGAAACCAATCATATTGAAAAGCCACTTAAGTATAGTTTTATCCAGAAAAAGCCTCACTCAATGATTCACCATAGATTGGGAGATAAAAATGTTTTACCACAAGCTATCACTCCCGTGACAGTTTTGTGCAGTTAACTTGTAAAATCTGGAATAAATAGTAAAGATTTTTAGAAAATTATGAAAATTTACAGGAATCTTCTAGACATGCTTAATTATGTTTCTGAAAAATTTTAGAGTTTTATCATTAGCCAAACTTAAAACGAAAGCCACGCACTATGGGTGATGAACACGGCGATTTCACAGATTTGCGCGATGCTTTCGAAAAATACGATTAAAATAGAAAATCATGTTGGATGGACTTGAAATTTTACAGAGGCATATTAGACACATATATTTTCAACATATCAAAAATTCACAATCATCGGACCACTGAAACTTAGTCTAATAAATTCGTGAAGTTGCTGTTCGTCCAGATAAATCAACATTCAATGATATAAACACACAATCTAAACTACTTCAAGCATAGATGTGTACATGCATGTGTGATTTGGCTATTATGACGAATTGAGATGTGTGGATATCTACCTTAGGCACGACGAAGCTTGATGTCCGGTTTTAGCTTCCGGGAAGAGGGTGGACTGGTGGCTGCCCTTAGAATCGAAAAGAGAGAGACGAGAAATGGCTGGAGCTATGGCTGCCGTGTAGAATGGGAAGGAAGGGAGAAATGAGGTGGTGTTGGGTGTTAGAGAGGGAGATCAATCTGGACATTTCATTAGGCAAGTGTCCCACATGCCTTCCCTATGTGTATTAAGTCTACACTTGTCACCCTTTGTCCCCTAATGCAAGATCATCAATTAACTAAGTGCACATACACTCTACCCATAATACACGACACATACACAAATACAAAGTCACACTCACAATCTCACTACCATTCATATGTATATTAGCACACGGTCACTATATATATATATATATATATATATATATATATATATATAGTTATTTAATTGTTTAGTTATATAATTAATCACATTGCCACTTAATAGATACATGTAATAGTTTTCGGCTATTACACATTTAATAGGTCCAATTTTATTTCTCATGCCATTCATAGACATATATGTCATAACATATAGTTTAGATGACAAATCATTTCATAGGATAAATTAATGGCCTCATTTTATGCGATAAAAATCGAGTTCGAAAATTAGGGTTTTGAGCGTTTGAAAATTGGTAACTATCGAATCTTGATGATCTAGCATTGATTTAATGCTAAATCATACTGTAATTACATATACCAATCATAGGAAATTAATTCCTATAATTTCTTGATCGATTAAAACGCTTTTCGTTTCATCTCAAAAGCGTTAACGTTTGAAAAGCGTTGCAAAAGCGTTCATTATCGACTCATCTCGAAATGGTCGTCATTACTTAAATAAATTATTCCATTAATAATGGAATTTAATTCTAAGCTTAATTTCATAGAAAATTTACGACGTTTTAACTATCGATCTGAAATCGACGTTAAAGTAAAATCGACCTATATACTTCATATACTTTTATTCCTTAATTCACAATTCTCCGTGAATATAAAATAGAATTCATTCCTTCGTAAATAATCGAAATCATTATTCGATATCTTATGGATTGAATCATCTCGGTAATTTCTAATTTACGGGTTTTAAATACCGTAATTGGGCATCTAATTGCGGGGTATTACAACGATTTTGACTTTTAATAACATATCATTCGAATTTATTCACATATATAGCTATCAATTTTTATATAAATCGATTTTCAATCGATTTCTAATCATAATCTCATAAGTCTTGATTTTTCACGTTAATCAACAATCATGATCGATATTTTACCTAAGTATGACCTAACTTGTACAATACATATCATTCTTCACATCTTACGTCATTTAACACAACGTTTCGACATAAACATAGTATACCATGTTTTAAAAATCTCATAAATTCATAGTATGTCTAAAACATATTTTTAGAACATAATATGTGATTATACATGATAAAATAAATTTAAAACTTTTAAACCTTATCTCCTAAGCTTTCGGCCCTATTGAAATAATTTTCAACATTTTTCTAAAAATTCCCATAAATTCACACAACATACTATATCAACATAGGATTAATAATATGTAATAACATTATTCATAGAAAAATTGTACATCATGATCTTATACACTATAGTTTTCGGAAATTTTGAAACAATACTTAAACATTTTTCAAAAATTCTAATTAAATCATACAACACATAATCATCATCATGTATCATCAATATGACATAATTTTCATCATACATCAATATGTCCTAGAACCCTAAAATTTTCGAAAGTTAACAAATGAACAAATAATTTTCTAAAATCCCAATAAATTCATATAACACTTTATTATGAACCTACATCACTAATATGCTATAATATCATTCAAACATGAATCATATATCAACAATACATTCTCTCATGATTTTCGGTAATTTCAAATATATACACTAATGTTTTCCAAAATTTCTAAATAAATTCATACAAGCTTAATTATTACCATATATCATTAATCCATGCTCAAAACAACAATTAAAAATCATTTCCATCAACATATGAACATCATAAGCTTTCGGTCATTTCATGAAATTTCATAGCATGCTTAACTTTGTACTAAATTCATGATATATGCTCATATACATCATATAAACATATTTAATAAACAACCAAACATTATAACAACATTTCTAAATTTTTCATCATAAATAACATAAGTGTATAACATGAGATCTAATGGATGGATTTCGAAAATTTAAGCATGTGTATAAAGCTCGTACGATTTCTAACCTTTTAATCGGTGTCGATTTTCGACGGCAAACGTTTTCTACCTAAGATTTGAGAAAGAAATTTGATGAACTCTATTTTCTTTCCTCTCTATGCTCTCGGTTTCTAAGTGCTAAAAATGAGAGAAAAAGTGATCTTATCTATTATAAAGCTAATGTCCACTTGCACACAAAATATCCCACTTAACTTGAAATTAATTTCCATTTTACCATCCTAATTTTCGGTCACCTTAGACATACTAGAGATAAAAATTATTTGATCACATAACACTTTATTATGTCATACCTTATCACTAATTAATACACTTTACAAATCACTTTCACAAGTTGCACAATTCATTCATTTATTCATGAATTGGTTCGGCCATTTCAAAGAATAATTCCTCCCACGTGTATGCATAATAATTCACTTCATTAAACATCATATTACATCATATAAGAATTAAATATATGATAATTTCAAAGAGCAACTATCATTATCATGAAATAAAGAAATTTCAACATATTGTACACATGTGTATTTTCGGTCACCTCTAGTATCTAGGACAAAATTTATAATTTTTTCATGCTTTAATACATCATTTTATCTCATAATCAATACATATCACTTTCATTCTCATTATTATCAAAAATTAAGGAAATTCATCACCTTATTACACATATATATGTATCGGCTATATCACAATTGGAAGAGAAAAATTCATTTTGTCTTATACTATAATTCATGAATCATATGTGTCATTACCAAGTTTAATCCAATAATAATACCTTAGAAAAAATATCAATTTGAAAAGTCAAATATTATACACTTTGAATTTTCAACATGTTCACACTTGTTCACACATACACATTTGATATCATTTTCGGTCATTACATAATGTATGAGACAAATTTTATTTTTTTACTCTAAGATACAAGAATTAATGTATCACTATCATAGACATCACTTTCATAATCATAAGCCTTGAATTTTCTATTTTTCTTCACAATTTATTCAACATTTTCGGCACTTAGGGACAAAATTTCATCCACTTGCACAACATGATAAAACACCTAGGATTATCTCTTAAAAATATCTCATTAACATAATTATTACATAGCATCACCAATTGGATAGAAATTTAATTCATTTCACACTACTAAGTAAAATTTTCGGTACTTATACACATAACATGCTACACATTTTATTTTCTTGCAACATATAGCTAATATATAGTTATGTGACATATTATAAGTCCTAAATGATAAATTAAATCATAGGAAGAATAATTAAAATTATTCCATGTCACAAACCCTAATTTTCGAACACTATTTCGAAAATGTCCTCAAATTATTCAATCTTTATTCCTTAATTCTCTAGCATTATTTTAATAAAGGATTATATAAAAATAATGCTCTTATTACATAAAATAATCATAGGAATTTAAATATTGTAATTCCTCAATCGTTAGACTAAGATTTCGAATCGTCTCTTAATGTCGACGTTCGAATCGTCTCAAAATGTTAATAATCGAATCATCTCAAAATTTTCATAATAAAGTCTTAATCACTTTATTCATTCTTTTCGTTAATAAGGAAATTTAATTCTAAGCTTTGACACTTAGAAAATAACGTAAGACTAACTATCGAAATTTAATCGATGTTAGAATAATACTTTCGAAGGAATAGTATAAACTATATTCCTTAATTCACTAATCATTAATTCACTAATCATTAGTGAATATGATATAAGAATTCTCGTATCATGGATAGTCGAAATCAATCTCCGATAAATTTCTATTTCAATTATCGAGACGAAACCCTAATTTACGATTTTTATTATCGTAATTAAGCTTTAAAACTTTGGGAAATTACACGTTTCCCTTCTGGATGGAAACCCTCCCTCAACTTCGTGTCCTCGTCTGGAGGTCTAACAAGTTCAATGGTACAATGTTAGAGGCTTCTAGCAGGACAGAACATCCATTTCCTAAGTTGCAAGTTTTGGATGTATCCTATAACTTTTTTTTCTGTCTCTTTACCCGATAGATATTTCAAGAATTTTGTAGGGATGGTTGATGCTAAGGAAAACAAGACGAATGATAAATTATTTATAGAGTTGACTCTCACATTAAAGGGTTTGGATCTGTCATTGCAGCGGCTGTTGACAACCTTTACAACTATTGACTTATCCTCGAACACGCATTTTCTGGGACTATTCCACCTTCTCTAGGAAATCTTAATTCTCTCAGATACTTGAATTTGTCTCACAATAGTGTCACAAGACGTATACCTTCGTCTCTTGGGAATATGAGTGTTCTTAAATCATTGGACTTGTCGTCAAACAGACTGGATGGGAAAATTCCTAGTGAGTTGACTAGGTTGACATTTATAGCGAAATTAAACCTTTTAATGAATAATCTCGAGGGACAAATTCCACAATCGACTCAGTTTTCCACATTTGGGAATGAATCGTATGTGGGAAATGTGGAATTGTGTGGGCTTCCATTGATGAAGCAATGTGAAAGGATCGATGGAAGACCACAAGAAGATGATGAGGATGATGATTCTAGTTTTGTGAGTGGATTTGGGTGGCAAGCAGTTGTTTTAGGGTATGGATGTGGGTTTGTAATTGGAGTGTTTTTGGGGTATCTAATTATTCGCTATGAAAGGCCAACATGGTTGGTGGAATTATTTTTTGATAGAGGGAGTGTGTGACATATATTATTATGTACATGTAAATAAAGTTTCTATTATTTTGTATGTGTATATATGTAGGACTTATACATTAATTTTTCGCCTTCTTACCTAATTCTTTCCAGGTTACTTTGACCTTCTCAAACTTCTTTTTGAGAGTTTATTACTAGGTCTAATGTATTAAGTGAATATGAATAGTTATATCTACCTTGTAGCTTCACCAGATTATATATGATGCATGGTATTGATTGGGAAGAAGAAATTTATGGATATTTCTGATAGAGTAACTATATATTATGCTTTTGGTTACCTTAATTTGAAGACAATTAATAAATTTTGACTACTATAACATAAATAAAGCTTAATTCTTTTTGAAAGGAAACCAATCACTTAGAAAAAATCCAACCAAACCTCAAGAAGACCAAACAAATAGTGAATTTGTTGTGGCAAAGTAGTTTTGTAATTTAATTTAGTCATATCAATCTGGTTATATAATTTCTATATCTTCTCTTACTATATCTTAGATTTACACATGCAAATGGTTTACAGATATTTTTTTGTTTATTACAAATTATATTAGTTAGTTGCTTTCATATTTTTAAGAGTAAATATCCATATAATCCAAGTTAGGAAGGTATTCCCGTTTATCCCAAAATGACCTTTACTATCAAATAATATATTCCTACTTTAATATGACCTTCACTCCCCCAATTCTTTTTCCTTTTCTTTATTTTTATTTTTAATATTTTGGTGAGAATTTGCCGCAGATTTGTTGGTTTGGTCTAGTGAGTAGGGCTAGGGAATTGATAAAATATGAAAAAATAATCATAAATATAAGTGGAGATGTACTTAGAGATTGCCAATCAATTGCCATTTTTTTTTGTTCAAGTTCATAAAAGAATTGGAATTTAGGATTCCCAAATCTATTAGAAAGTAGAGAGTATCTTCCGCTTTTGCATTTTGGTCCAAAAGGTGAAGAAAACTCTGCCCCTACCAAATGTTTTTGACGAATGCTCAATCTGTAAGAAAACGATTTTGCACCCAATTTAGCAGCTCTTTTCATGATCGAAAGATATGTTTTCAGATTGAAATTATTAAACACGCCAAAGATTAACTATACTTTTCCACCCAGACCAGCTTATGCGGGAGTAGGGATGTCAATGAGTGTGTTTTACCCGGATCGATCCGGAATCGCTCAAAACCCATTAAATTTTAAAGCAGCTGTTGTGATTTTGTTGGCCCACGGCCCACTTATTCCCAGCCCACCCAACCTTTGGCAGCCCGAAATTCCTCTTCGGTCTACTACCTCTTTGTGCCCTAGCTACCACGCTCTTCTTTCCTTTCTCTCGTGTTCTTTCCTTCTGCAGCTTGAGCGTGGGGTTTTAAATCCTGTAGATGTCTTCTTCTTGAGTGGAGAGAAAAGAGAGACGCTCTAAGTGTGTGATTCAATCTTGTTTCTGTAAAACCTTATACCTCTGTGGTGCTACCAGGTTTGAGGAAGAAGGGTGTTGAACGTGGGCTGTGATCGCTCCGACGAGAAGCTCTCTCTGGTCCTAAGTGGGCCTTCGTGGTGGTGTGAGTAGGTGACGGAGAGGATTTTGCACCAGAGCCAATTCACCGCCGTTTTTCATCTCTCCCTTTCTTTTCTTTCCTTTTTTGCCTTGCTGTTGTGCTATCCTTTGTGTGTGCAGGAAGTGTAAGGAAAACAAAGTGAAGGAGGCGGCAACTGCTGTTCTAGAGGCTACGGACGGGGTTGGCGTTGCACGCGACTGCAACAAGGCTATTTACGCGGTGCAGTGGCTATTGCGTTGCTACAACATTCAGTAGCAACCCGACAACGAGCGAGAACAATTCCCAACAGTGGTATCAGAGCCACTGTTCTTTCTCATCGTAGTTGGTAAGTCAGGATCCTGATCTTAGGATCGCGCTCATGTAAAGCGGCTAAAACCTCTTTGTTTTAAAATTCTAGAAAACTGGCAATTGGCGCAATATAGGATTGGGTTTTGTTTTTGTTTACCAACGTGTCTCTCATTTGTTACCTGCGTGATTAAATCGAAAATCTTATTTACCTTGAGAATATTTTTGCTCTCTGATTTGTATTCCGCTGCATTAAGGCTGATATATTTTTTCTTGATTTATTGTGTTGCATTATGTCTTCTTTGGCAAATTATAGTTTGGCTACCTTTGATGGTAAGACAGACTTTGGTTTTTGGCAGCAGAAAATGGAATGTATTTTGATTCAACAAGGTGTTTATCAAGTAATTGATGATTCTTATGAAAAAGAAGTTGATGAGAAGAAGAAATTGCAAATGAATTGCCTTGCTTTGTCTGGTATTATCTTAAATTTATCTGAATGCATTCTTAGAAAAGTAGGAAGGATGACTTCTGCTATAGATTTATGGTTAAAACTTGCAGAGTTGTATACTGAAACGTCTTTGCCTTCTAAAATGTTTCTGATTGAAAGATTCTTCCATTTTAAACTTGACTTGTCTAAAGGTGTTAATGAAAATATGGATGAGTTCACTAAGTTAGTTCAAGATATAAAATTGACCGGAGATAAACTACTGATGATTATGCTCCGTTTGCACTTTTAAATGCTATTCATGATTCTTACAGTGATGTTAAATCTGCTATTAAGTATGGTAGAGATAATGTGATGCTTGACACTGTTGCGAGTGCTTTAAAAAATAAGGAACTAGATTTAAAACTTGATAACGGTATAGAAGAACTGGATAAAGTAATGCATGTTAGGGGTGAAAAAAGGTTTTATGATAAGGGGAAGTCAAAACTTAGATTTAAACCTAGGAAGTGTTATGGTTGTGGTGAAACGGGTCACTATATCAAGGATTATCCTAAGAAGAATCAACAAGTTAATCAGGCTAATGTGGTTACTAGTGAAGAAACCATGGGTGATTTGTTCTAAGATGGAGTCTGTGGTTGAGCTTTAAGTTTAGTGTGCATAAGCTTAGGAGTTTGTTTCCTTGTATGTCTCTGTTGTTGCTCTCTTTGAGGTGGAGCTTCTTCCCTTTTCTTTGTGCTCTTGTTTTTTTGTTCTTTGTGAAACTTTGTGTCTTTGTGATTGTCTACTTTGTGTCTTAGTGGCTTCGTGATATGCTTTGTGATTTATGATCTGTGTGATCTATGCTAGCCTAGTGATAGCAATCTTTGTGATAAACCGCTTGTGTGATGGTTGTGATGATATTTGAGATCTTCTCTGGCTTTGTGTTAGTGAGCTTTGTGATGCTACTTCGGGAGCTTCTAATTGTGTATTAGTTGCCTCCATGCTTTGTGATTGCTTTGTGAGCTTCTAACTATGTGTTAGATATCTTTGTGTTTTGTGGGCATTTTTCATGTGTGTCTTTTTTGTAGGTATGAACACGGTTAATTTACCCTTGGTTGATCTTTGTGATCATGTATGGACTGTGTGTCTATACGTCTTGTTCCTTGCTCTGTCTGTGTGATTTTGTAGGGGACACTCGACAATTATGATTGTTAAGTGCGATTTGTTTCCTCTCCGATGCACACGACACCACAATTGGATCAAAGGTGGAGATTGTTGTGATTTTGTTGGCCCACGGGCCACTTATTCCTAGCCCACCCAACCTTTGGCAGCCCCAAATTCCTCTTCGGTTTGCTACTCTTTGTGCCCAAGCTACCACGCTCTTCTTTCATTTCTCTTTTCATTTCTCTCGTGTTCTTTCCTTCTGCAGCTTGAGCGTGGGGTTTTAAATCCTGCAGATGTCTTCTTCTTGAGTGGAGAGAAAAGAGAGACGCTCTAAGTGTGTGATTCAATCTTGTTTTTGTAAAGTCTTATACCTCTGTGGTGCTACCAGGTTTGAGGAAGAAGGGGGTTGAACGTGGGTTGTGGTCGCTCCGACGAGAAGCTCTCTCTGGCCCTAAGTGGGCCTTCGTGGTGGTGTGCGTAGGTGACAGATAGGATTTTGCACCTGAGTCGATTCATCGCCATTTTTTATCTCTCCCTTTGTTTTCTTTTCTTTTTTTGACCTTGCTGTTGTGCTATCCTTTATGTGTGCAGGAAGTGTAAGGACAACAAAGTGAAGGAGGCTCCAGCTGCTGTTCCAGAGGATACGGGCGGGGTTGGAGCTGCACGCGGCTGCAACAAGGCTATTTACGCGGTGCAGTGGCTGTTGTGTTTCTACAACATTCAGTAGCAACCTGACAACGAGCGAGAACAATTCCCAACAACAGCGGTTCGGTTCGGTTCGGACCGCTTTAGATCCGGACCATTTAGATCCATAGTTTGATAGTCCGATCGATTCGAATCTGGTTCTGGTTCTAGAACTTGAACCAATACTTATTTATTGGTTACGGTCGATTAAAACCCGTTTATTGATAAGGCTAAGTTTAAATAGGCTATCAATGAGCTAATTTTATCCATATTAATCTGAAATCACTTATAGTCCATTAAATTATAAAGCAACGATTTCGATTTCGGTTACGGTTACGGTGGGTTACGGTTCCGGACCGCTCGAGATCCAGATCACTTAAGACCCATAGTTGATGGTCCGGGTCCAATCCGGATCCAATATCTAATGGATCAGTTCCAGAACCAGAACCATTACTTATTTATTGGTTCTGATCCGGGTAAAACCCACCCATTGACATCCCTATGCGGGAGTCCTCTTGTATTTTTATTTCATCAACTCCATAATTGATCTTTGATCAATTATGTTTTATTTGTACTATTGGCGTATAAAAATATTAACTTTGTACATATTTTGACTTTGTATAAGAATTTTAAAAAGAGTATATGAATATATGAACTTATATATTGTAGTAATTTTACTATGATTTCTATTTTACCCCAAATTGAAAACTTACGTGGTAAGCCAGATTGTTGGTATGGACAAATCGAACTTTTAAAAAAACCATGTTGTACATATAATTTTATAACATCTTAGTTTTCATTCAGGTTGTAAACAATTAAAAATCAAAACTCTTGAAATAATTGAGAAATGATTAACTTTGACACATTCCATTTGAATATTTGATACTAGTTTTAAATGCAATATGTCGCAATTAACTCTTTCTCGACTATTTTAAGAGTTCGAATTTTTAATTATGTACAATTCTACTAAAATTGACGATGTTTAAAGATGATATGTACAATATTGTTTTTTTTTTTTTGTTGGTTTGGTCTTGTGAGTAGGGCTAGGGAATTGATAAAATATGAAAAAACTCATAAATAAGTGGAGATGCACTTAGAGATTGACTGAGTCGCCCAAATATATGAGAAAGTAGTGAGTATCAGAATATTTTTAACGAACCTAAAAAAAAATGCTCATACAGATTTGTATTCCAAGAAACACCTTTTATTGGTTTTTTCAACTGGCTTAGCCCTCGCATTACGCCCAACAACTCATACTGTTATTTCATTAAACAATTTGTAAGAAAACGATTTTCACTACTACAAATATACCTTTTCTCTACACCTTATAGACTACATTTTTTCTTAAAAATCGTAGTCTATAGGTATAGACTACGCTTTTTTATCAAAACCGTAGTCTATATGTGATTTTTTTTGAAATATAGACTACGCTATACTTAATATGTGTAGTCTTTATGAAGTATTGACTACGCTTAACAAAAGCGTAGTGTATGTGCGTGTTTTTGACACCCAATACACTACAGTTATAAAAAAAAGCGTAGTCTATATACATAAATTTTTTTTAAAAAAAAAAATTACAGCTTTAAGTTTCAAACTCACGATGTGTGAGTTAGTAATTTAACTCAAAAATTTCTAAATTCCCTCCTTGGCAGCAGTATAAGCATTTCACCTCAGCTCAAAACCCCCAAAAATCGTGACCTCTACCACTCAACAATGGCGCTCACCACCATCCCCGCGCAAATCCACATATTCCCCAGGACACATACATCTACACCCTCCGGTGACTGCCCCACCTCTCAACCTTCTCCCGCCACGTCTTCCTCGCCGCCTACGACACCGACACCTCCACCCCTCCTCCAAACCCTCACTTTCTCCCCATCCGAAACCGCCTCTTCCCTCACCCCCAAGCCTCCGCTCTTGCTCCCTCCAGAATCACCTCTTTGAAAATTTCCCATTCTTCCTTAATTATAATGTATCTTGATTTGAATCACGGAAGTTCAAATAGATCTTTTATCAATTTACCAAAAGAGCTATTTGAAATGCTTGCTTCTGCTGGACCCTATCTCTATCGTGATGCTCTGTTGTTGCAGAAGGTCTGTCATCCAGATCCTGACTTTCTCATAAATTGTGGGTTGCTTTTTCATTTTCTTAAGTTTCTCTTTCCTGATCTCTGTACGTTGTGTGCAGATAACCAGAGTGCTGAGAGGTTATTACCTGTGTGCACTGGATCTTGTTAATGATGGTGATGGGGCATTTGGTTCTCATTCTGTTACCATGAGAATTGAAAATCCTCGCCTCCACCTGAAGGATGCAAGATTAAGAATAGATGAAGCACTTGGAATGTGCCTTCTTCCTTCTCTGCAGTTGTACCTGCAAATCCTGCAGTTGGTCAGGAGATATGGGAACTTTTGAGTCTCCTTCCTTATGAGGTTACTTTGGAAATAAATACTATGTTTCGGTTTTCCATTTTATAATCAGTTCAGTTTAGCTAAGTTGTGGTCTTATAATTTTTCCATTAGGTGCGCTATCGTTTATATGGCGAATGGGAAAAGGATGATGAACGATTTCAATGATTTTGGTAGCCAGGCAAACTGCAAGGGTACAAATTATTTGCTTATATTGCTTCACTTCGTTCATCGTGTAACATAATGGTCATCTTTTATAGTTGGATACTCGAAGAATTTTAAAACGGCTTGCCAAGGAAAATCTTAAGCAGCTTGGAAGAATGGTTGCTAAATTGGCTCATACCAATCCAATGACAGTTCTTCGAACAATTGTTCATCAGGTAATCTACTGAGCTGAGTAGATTGGTTCACTAAATACCCGGCCTTTAGCTAAATCAGTATTTGACTATTTTACTGTGCAAATAGAGGCTTACAAGGATATGATCACTCCAGTTGTTGATGCATTCAAGTACTTGACACAGGTATATCGTCTATGACTTTATTCTTCTCTCTCTTTATTTTATTCATTTTCTTGGAATTAATTCATTTAGGTATTTCTATCTAATTTGAGTATACAAAGTTAAAGTTTTGGATTTCTAGATATCAAGATTTTGAGTTTTATAGCTGCTTTGTATTACTTAGAAATTAAATGTAAGTTCTGCCATTTTAATTCAGCATTTCCTATGCATTTGAAGACATTGGAATTGGAAAATACATATCATGGTTTTATGGGGCCAGTTTGTGTTTCTATAGTGGGAGCATAGAGACACCATTAGTATTTTGGGGTTAGACAACCAGACCACCCATATCCTGATTTCCTTCGCCGAGAAGGGCACACACTCAAACATATATATATATATATATATATGTGTGTGTGTGTGGTGGTGGGGATTGGGTGCTTAGCAAATTTAATTTTGCACAATTACTGGATGAATAATTCTTTCAGGTGAATGAAATTGCAGATACTGCTAATTCACCTGAAGGTTGTTACTAATAATTCTGAATCATTAATTGAGTTGCTTTTTTCAACAGCCTAAAACTGAAGGATTTTTTATTTGGTCTCCCTATAACCTATTTTTTTGTGCTCTGAGGTGCAAAGTCTATTATGTTGCCCACTTTTCTGCTGTGAGGTCCAAAGCCCATCAAATTGGTCTCAAAACTTGGTTTCTAGTATTAAAAACTTGGATCTAAAGTCTAAGCACATTCTTTTCATGCTTTTTGCATCCTTCACACAATCTAGTGTATGGAAAGCACATTATCACAAAGTGGTTGCCCTTATTTCTTTTCTTGTGTCTTAGCAGAATTTACTTTAGCATCAACAATTTTCTGTAAATGTTGTTTCACAACTTCATCAATTGATTATTTCTAATGCTTTCTGCGCTTATCAGCTCGAGTATGATATATTGGAGTATGTTGTGATTGAACGCTTGGCTCAAGGGGGACGTGAAAAGCTAAAAGATGATGGTCTCAACTTGTCGGATTGGCTCCAATCTCTAGCATCATTTTGGGGTCACTTGTATGAGTCTTTTTCACCACTATATAGCTTTGATTTGCTTGTTATATGTTTACCATATACTGTTAAGACTTTGGCATAACCTTCAGATCTTGTATTGCGATTTGTTTTTTAAAATTGTATTAGCACTTTTCCTATTGGTTGAATTTGAACTTTGTTCATAATGGCTCTACTTTTTTTCATAATTTTGCATGCTGATGATGTCTCTATTATATTTTTGTTTGTTTGATGCCATTCCTGCATTTAGTTTGGCAATGGTAACATTCTTTTGCAAGACTTATAGTTGTTTTTTTTCTTGCAGGCTGTTGAAGGAATGAAAGTTGTGTGCCATGAATTGGCACAAGCAACTGCTGACCCCGAGGGCAGCACAATGGATGATATAGTGAAAGATGCTGATAGACTTGTTTCATGCTTGGCGAATAAGGCAATTATTCTGTTATTTTTTGACATGCCTCTTCGGTATTATTTTCTGGAGATCCTCACAATTGTTATCGGTTCTAGCAGGTTGCAAAGACTCTTGACTTTAGTCTCACTGGTGTCTCTTCAAAGTCTTGTAAATATGTCCTGAACACTCTGATGCAGGTAGGAGCTGTGTACTCTTGTTGACCAAGCAAAGTAGACCGACCTTATAATTAATAAAGCCTAAATTGAAGAGTCATATCATGATCTTGATTGTTTGGGTGTCAATTGAGGTCAGAAATTTTCACTGCTTTTGTTGCAGACTTTTCAGAACAAGAGATTTGCTTATGCAGTCAAGGAGAGTACTCTTGATAGTCTCATCACGGAACAGTTGCTATAGCTTTTGGATGAAAGGGTTCCACAGATGGATGATGGAAGTCAACTTTTGAGAGCTTTGAATGTTCTGACGTTAAAGATTCTGGTAACTTTTGATGTAAATTTGTGTTAGTAATCCATAATAATTGACTATTTATGTATTCACTAGGCTCTGCAGATTAGTTGAGAATTTTTTTCTCTGCTGCTTACTATATTGATTAAAGTTATTGTTGTGTTTTTAATTTTAAAGGTGGAAATTCAAGTCAGGAAGCTTTATCGTGTTAACAAGGATGTTCCCATACTGCCTATCAATATTGAGGATGCAGCTAGAATCGAGGCTGAAATTCAAAAGGCTTTGCAGGTCAAGCTATGTTTAAAGCATAAAAACATATATGTTTTGCTTGAAATCTTGTCCAAAAAGCTTTGCATTCTAAGTGCAGGCGGGCGAGCAACACGTTCGTGTAAATCAGGACACTCTCCTGAATTACAGGGTCCTTGGCTTGCGCACTCCTGCAATGCAAATGCTGAAGGTAAGATGTCAACTGAATGCTGAATTCAGGTTGTCTTTTTTTCTTCTTCTTCTTGAAAGTAGAGGTAACTAACCCCATGCGGTTTCAACTTCACCTGATTAGTTCTATAAATCGATTTTCAGATGACAAGGGAAATATGAAGACTCACCATATGCAACTACCAAGTGAGCCAGGAACCCAAACATATAATACTTATTTTGAGAAAGGAGAGGTTCGTTTTTCACAACTTTAAAAAATCTATGTAAGGAAGAGAGGGTCTCGGATTTGAATCCAACTACGTTGTATTGTGATATGTGGGATACATTCTTATTGTTTTGTTATGTGATGTAGCCAATATTTTTGTATAGTGATTTTGTAGCAAACAGATTGTATATTTTTGTATAGTGATTTTGAACGTAATAAAAGTAAGTATATTTTAATCTCATTTGCTATTAGATTGCGGATTATTAATTGTATATGTTTTTAAATAAAGAAATTAACTGCGGTTGAAATTGAAAAACCGTAGTACAAAAGATATATTGACTACGGTTTAAAAAGTCAACTGTAGTCGTATGCTAAATTGACTACGGATGTAATAGAAAAACGTAGTATATAAAATATAAAATTTGGCATAAAACCGTAGTAATTTATAAAAACCGTAGTAAATTTGTATTAAGACTATGCTTTTTCCCTAAAAATCGTAGTGTATATGCAAAATTAGTGTAGTCTATAGTCGATATAGACTACGCATAAAAGCAGCGTAGTGTATGAGAAATTAAGTGTAGTCTATAGTCGAATAGACTACGCTTTAAAAGCGTAGTGTATGTGCGAAATTAAGCGTAGTCTATAGTCAGTATAGACTACGCTTAAAAGCGTAGTCTATGTGCGAAAAGTGTAGTCTATAGTCGGTATAGACTACACATAAAAAGCGTAGTGTATGCATGCCTAGTTTTCTCTACACCACTTTTCTCTACGGTCCAAAACGCACATAGACTACACATATTATGCGTAGTCTATACTGATTTTTCTAGTAGTGTTTGCACCCAATTGGCAGCTCTTTTCATGATCGAAAAATATGTTTTCACATTAAAATATTATTAAACACGCATCATCAGCTCCATAATTGATCATTGACCAACTATACTTCATTTTAGGGTTATTCGGGTATAAATATATTCACTTTGTACACATTTTGACTTTGTATAAGAATTTTAAAATTAGTATATGAATATACGATCTTATATATTGTAGTAATTTTACCATAATTTCTATTTTACCCCAAATTGAAAACAGACGTGGTAAGCCATATTGTTGGTGTGGATTAATCGAACTTTTAAAAAACCATGTTGTACATATAATTTTAAAACATCTTAGTTTTCATTTGGGTTGTAAACAATTAAAAGTCAAAAATCTTGAAATAATTGAAAAATGGTTAACTGTGACACATTGCATTTGAATATGTGATACTAATTTTAAATACAGTGTGTCGCAATTAACTCTTTCTCAGCTATTTCAAGAATTATGATTTTTAATTGTATACAGTCCTACTAAAAGTGACGGTGTTTAAAGATGACATGTACAATAATTTTTTTTTTAAATGTTCCATTTGTCCACATCAATATTCCAACTTACCACGTATGTTTTGATTTGAGGGAAAACTTACTACAATATATAAGTTCACGTATTTATATACACTAGCAGAATGCACGTGCGTTGCACGTGTAATCAATGTCATTTTATTTGGTAAAAGCAATATATATATATATATATAGTATTTATTATGTAGTTCAAATTAATTTTACCTATTGAATTTAAAAAATTGTCTCAATCATGTTTCTCTTATAATTTATGGAAATTTAAAATATTATTAATGAATAAATTAAAATTCTAACATATCATTATTATTTATAAAATATGAAAAAACTAAATTTGAAAAATATATATGAAAAATCTAATAAATTGTTTAAGATACTAATCTAAACAAACTTTATACTTTTTCTTGTTTGATCTTGACGATTGGAGAACTTTTCGTCTTCTTCTTTTTGCTTATTGAGATAATCTTGTATAATGGTTGATCGACGTCACTTGTAATTTCAATGTAATCATTAACCTTTTTCTTCATGACTCTTCTTTTTTTCTTGTCTTGCACTTCATTAGTTTGCAACTCCATAGTCGATTTTTTTCTCCGTCCTACTTTAGATTGTTTAGACTTTTCGGTTGAATCTATCTTCTCTTCTTCTTGAGTGGACTTGGGCTCTTCAATTGATCCAACATTCATGTTTTCCATGGGTTTCAACTTTTGGATTGCATTGACTACAATATTCAGATTTCCCCAATTGTCGATTTTCACAGGCTTAAGCGTGATCATAAAGCATATTTCTGTGTATGCTTGTGTGCTCAAAGCTCTGTAGTATATTGAATCACTTTTGTCCTGTGAAAATTAATTTGTTATATGGTTACAAAATGTTGAATTTACATAAAATGATGGAAACAAATAAACTATTGATATTTACATTTCTTACGTTAAATCTGAAGTAAGTAATTAGGAAAACTATAAATCTTAGAAGAAAAAAAGTAGGGGAGGTTAAAATAGTTTTTTAAGTTTAGCTAAGAAAGCTAGGCCTCGTCCCAAATGCACATTAGATTTCGGATACGGGACTTTATTCATAAAAAAGAGGAATGTTGAATTTACATAAAATAATTTAATGTAGTAATTCTTAAACCAAGAAATTATAATTTACCTCTATGATTGAAGAAAGATACTCATCTACAGAGCATCCTACATATACTTCTGCAGCTTGGTCGAACAATGTAACACGTGCGTTGTAGTCGCCTTCTATAACATTTATTGTTATTCTATATCTGAAATTTTATAAATAATGATTAATATATATATTTCATTAGAGAAATTTATTTATGCATTTAAAATTTTGGTGATTACCTTGGCGCTGTTTCAAGAACTATTGTCATTGCAAAACAAAGCCTGATAGGAAATTGCTTTCGTCTAAACTGAAATGGATAAGCTTCATTTTCAGCTGGCGAAAGAGGGATTCTTGGAATAAACACATGTTTTCCCATATGTTGTCCAAACATTATCTCTGCATTAATGACATTGCCCTTAAAGTCTCTACATACCATTCTCGTGCCATTACATAGACCATTTGATGGATCTAAATTCCTTAAAAGAATTATCGGACAATTTCTCTTTAAAACCAACTTATGAGGAGGTAATCCATTTGGAGTCAAAGAGTTCAAAAATTCTACGTCATAGTGTCCGTTTGTCTGATCAATAGCTTCATCAAAACTGTTGAAAACTTGTGCATCTCCTGGAACATGGATATCAACTCATGATTTAGCTTATCCACATGCTCATTATTTGGCGTTAATATTGCTCGATTTGTCATGTACTCGGCAGAATATGCATTTCTTACTAAATTTGGAAAAATGGATATGATGAGTCTTTTTATGGAACTTTCTTCATTGTCATACTTGATTACCATCTCGTCTGGAATTTTGACATTACCTTCTGCATCCATCGGTTCTTCACCATTTCCAATCCTTAGTAAGAATTTGCTGAATTCTGGATCGTTCTTCGATCTCATGTTTATGGACAAAGTAATTTTTTTTCATTCTTGCCCACAAATAAGACTTTACCAAACTTGCTAATATAGTTTGGTGTACTGTAGCTTTAGGCACAACCGGCAATACTTGTCTAAAATCTCCTCCAAAAACGACGACTTTTCCACCAAAATCCTTCTCATTTCCCACTACATCTTTTAACAACTTATTCACATCTTCAATTGCCCATTTTTTAGCCATAGGTGCTTCGTCCCATATAATTAGTTGTGCTCTCCGCAATAACTCTGCAGTTGCACTTTGTTTAGAAATTGAACATTCACTTGATTCATCAGAATTTATAGGTATTTTGAAGCGTGAATGTGCTGTTCTTCCCCCCGGCATTAGCGCTGCAGCAACTCCTGTTCTTCCCCCGGCATTAGCGCTGCAGCAACTCCTGATGTTGCAGTTGCAAGTGCTATTTGATTTTTTAATCTCAGATGAGCTAATAATGCACAATATAAGAATGTCTCTCCAGTTCCGCCGGGTCCATCTATGAAAAAAATCTCACCTTCTCCTTTCTGTATGGAACTCAAAATCATGGAAAATGCTTTATGTTGGTCATCATTCAACTTTAACTCTGCATCCTGGTATTCCTTAGGAATTTCTATTGACATTTCATCTTGTATCTCTCTAGAGCAGTTATTATCGATGTTATCATTGTACGAAGAAACC
The DNA here is from genome assembly GCA_036937905.1 of Salvia rosmarinus. Classification (NCBI taxonomy): domain Eukaryota; kingdom Viridiplantae; phylum Streptophyta; class Magnoliopsida; order Lamiales; family Lamiaceae; genus Salvia; species Salvia rosmarinus. Next base: position 8,642,206 of record CM072820.1, on the reverse strand, counting down.
GTTGGAAGATCAAATGAATTTATATCTTTCCCCATGCTTTCCAAAAAAACTCTTAAGCTCTTCAATATCTTTCCCCAATGTATTTGCATCCCTTCTAAAATCTTCAGACAGTGCATCAAAGTAGGTATCCCAAAGGATTCTTACATCTGTCGGTGCACAATGTACCAAGATTATTGCAAACAACCTTCGTAATTCACTTGGCATTTGAAATGTTATTGCCTCATCCAGACAATCAAAAGTGCTTTGATCAGCTTCTAACAAACCCATTTTTTGTGCTGCTTCTTTGAAAGTGGAGCATTCTGTACCATTGACCGTCAACAAATGCTGGAAAGAGGTTGCTCCCCTAACATGATTCAGCAATAGTTTTTCATAATATCTTTCTCCTTCAATTGGACTTACTGCACTAATACGCCCAATAACAGCAAATTTCTTCCTTTCCGTCCAACATTTGGCTTTCTTATCCCATACATAATTCTCTGGAAATTCCTTATAAAGATATTTTCTTGCCTTTTCACTTGTAGCGCACATAGAAAAATATTCGGTTAGCATTGTTTTTGAAACATGATCCCATATATAATAAAAGATTTTCTAGATTTTGGGTTGCGTGATAGGCTACAAACTGTTTATTTGGAAGATGAAGCTGTAAGTTAATGACTGCCGGAGAAATATCATTCATACTAAATTCATAAATTCTCCACATTGCTTCTTGAGCAGATACCCAACGTGCATCTTGAAATTGTTTAATTTCATCAATTTGATTTAAGTCATCGTCTTGGGTCATATGAATTGCCACTCTATCATGTCCTTTATAGATATATTTGTATAAATACTTAACAGCTGTGATACCAGAGCATACTTCAACATTTATATGACAATTATATCTGGATAATAGATGTGCATTATAGGGTACGACCCATTGGTTGTCTAAGTCTGCATTTCGAACACGTATAATTGATCCATTGTTCCTTCTTCTATAAATTGGATATCCATCTTTACCTTGTAGCGTCCCTTCACAATATGGTCGTGGATAATGGCATTTGCATTTTCCTTTCACCATACAAGGATTTCTTGGATTCTTCTCTCCACAAGGACCATGCATCATATGTTTTTTCACTAATTCAAACAATTCAGGATTATTTTCTTGATTGGGAAGTTCGGCACTCACAAACTTATCTATTTCGCTTGTCGTATTTAACTTATATTCAGACTTGAAAATTACCAGCATATGGACATGTGGTAAACCTCTTTTTTTTAAAATTCAACTACATCAAAATGTGCAGCTACATGTCCAAAAATCTCACTCTTAAATAATTGATCTTTCAAGTCTTGCAATTTAGCTCGAAATACTCTTGAAGTTAAATCTGGACGATCTTGAGCTGTTTGACCATCATATAATGCTTCTTGTATTTCTTTCCACTCTGGGTTGCAAGTCATCGTAATAAATAGATCCGGCTTCCCAAATCTCTGTACTAATGCCAACGCATCAAGATATCTACGACGCATATCTCTTGGTCCCCCTATAAAAGTTGCAGGTAGAACAATTCTTTTGCCAACTTCATTCCCTCTTAATTCTCCATTGACGACACTATCTACAATTCCTTGATACAATTCTGCTCTCATACTTGATTGGTTTCGACGAAAATAATCTAATCTTGTCGTTTCCAATTTGATATACATATCCACTACATATTGTCGTAATAATCTTCCAGATAATAAAAGTATGGATTGCCCTGGATCTCTAATGTGTATCTTGTAGCAAGTGTATTCTATGCATGATACATTCTTAACGTTTTGTCTCCTCGTACCTATAAAATATAAAAAAATACAACTTAAAAGTAAATAAAATAAATAAAATAAATAAAATAATAAAATAAATAAAATAATACAACTTAAAAGTAATAAAAGTTGCATTCTAGTGATTACTGCAAGTAAATAAAATAATAAAATAACAATACAAAAAATGAATATAATTAATAAATTAATGGTCAACAAAAAGTTAATATTTCTAACTCTCTATCATTAATACGTTAGCATGTGGAGAAATTGAACAAAATTCCAATTATTTTGGCATGTTGAGAAATCGATCCAATAGGCTTTTGTAAAATTAAAATCGAATAATTCTTTCTTTATTCATCAAATATTCCCTTGTAAAATCATTCTTTATAACTTTCTATAAGCAATATTTTGATACATGTATCAAATAATTAATTATTCTATTATAAAAGTTAATATACATACCTTGTTCTTCACTTGAGATAATATCCAATGCATTTGTGATTCTTGATAAAGTAGAAAGAGTATCCAAATTTGTGTTACGAACTGAAGACGTGATATGAATCTTTTTAATGTTTTGGTGCTAACTGTTTGTTACATTGGAAAAGAAGAGGATATTGTAATGGGTCATAACATCCGTAATAATGCTTTATTCTATGTTTTTTTTTCCGATCAAAACGGACGAAATAACATAAAACGGCAAAGACATAGTACAAACTGAACTCAGGTATACCAGGGGATATGACCCAATTTCAAGGAAATAAGGCGTGGGGTGGGGCGAAAAAAGACCTATAAGCCAAAACACATAGGCCAAAGAGCGACTCGCTCAATCTAAGAAAGCGGTAAAGACACCAACATGAAAACAACCCCTTAGTGACGCAGAAGGGGCGGGCCTCATTAAAAACCCCATGACCAGTGGGGAAAAGAGTGCCCTTGTGCAGTGGAATCGCAGGGCACATGGGATGGGATATGTGAACACATGCAAGCACATGAGGTGCACTGCTTCGGTTGGGCCTAGGAAGTCCCTCAACACACGCACCCAAAATTCAATAATAAACAACAAGTACATATAAGTGGCACCCCAATAGTGGATCCACAACAAAACTGAGACATCCCTCAGCTCACTACAAAGCAATCTCAAAATGGGAAGTGACAAGATCAACCGAATACATAGAGTATAAAGCAGCATACACATCTTCTTGGATACCTTTCACAATGGTCTTGACATTAAAAGGGATGTCCTCGAATGTGAGCTTGTTACGCGCATACCATAAGTGGTTCACCGTCGCTGCTAGGCCGATCTGCTTGGCACGGAAGATGATTGCGCACCCCGGCTTCTTCTCCCTCTTGATGTGCTTAATAGCACTTGCAATAGTGGTCATCCTTCTTGGGAGTCGGAGCCATTCCTTGATATGGTTCCAAACTGCCTCCGTGCCCTTACACTTAAAGAACAAGTGCTCGTGAGTCTCTAAATTGTTATTGCACACAATACATACCTGTGAGATATTCATATATCTCAGTCTGTCCACCGTCTTAAGTCTTCCCCTCATGGCAAGCCACATGGTCATGGAGAACTTAGGCGGTATGTAATCCTTCCAAATCGCCTTGTGCGGCGCTTCCGCCTTATCTCAAGATAATGATACACCGCTCATGTCCCTTTTGATCCAAATAGACCCTTAAGAAGCTCTTGACTCTACCATGATCACCTCCGAATCTTGCAAAAACGATCACGAAGGATGAGAATATTCTTAAGGAGAGGAGATAAACGAATGTGGTTAGAAAACTCCCATATAGTGTTGGCGCGGTACTGCATGTATCCACCGAATCCACAAGGAGTCCTTCTTGGTATGGATGTTCCACAATATCTTTGCAAGAAGAGCTTTGTTCCAAGTCGAGAGGTCTCGTGGCCAAGACCTCCTTCATCCTTAGGTAAACAAACGACTTTCCATGCGGCGGGACTATGTGTCGATCCTCACAAGAACCTCCTAGCCATCGAATTGATACGATCAATTACGGTGGCGGCGAGGTAGGACTTGTAGCCGAAGCACTCCCTCCTTGCGTAACCGAGCGAATCAACTCCAACCGCCTGCGAAGAAAGATTCATATTAGACCAACGATGAATGCAAGACGCTATCTTATCCACTAGTCCACTATCTTGGTGACTCCTAGCTTCCTTGAAGATAGAGGATGCCGAGATATCTTGTCGGGAGTTCTCCCATTGGGAAGCCGAGCAGATCTAAGATCGCATGCTTCTCAAAAGGTCGAACTCCGCCATGAATATCAGGACTTGTGATTATTGATCTTGAGCCCGACGCCCGAGAGAATTCCCGGCGTATCCGCTAGCACCTCCATGGATGCAATGTCACCCCGCCAAAGAGTAACAAATCATCGGTGGCTAGATGCATAATGTTAAGACTACTACACTTAGGATGAAATTGAAAATCCAACTCCTCAGTGCGTTTCTTCAACATCCGCGAGAGGTACTCCATGCAGCAGAGGAACAGAGTAGGCGACATCGGGTCATCCTGCCTAAGCCCTCGCTGCCCAGTGATGAAACCATGCATCCCTCCATTGATTGCTAAAGTGTATGTTGCCGAGGTGACGCACGTCATGATCCAATAAATGAAACAAGGGTGGAAACCAAGACCATCCAAAGTCGCTCTGAGGAATTCCCAAGAGATGGAATCGTAAGCCTTCTGAAGATCTATCTTCAACGTACATCTAGCCGTGATCGCGCCTCTCATATCCTCTAAGCAACTCCCGTGCAAGAAGATGTTGTCCGAGATGTTCCGTCTCTCACAAACCCGCATCGTGCGGGTTTATGATCTTGTTCATCAAAGACGCCATTCTCTCGGTCATGATCTTCGTGATGGTCTTGTAGATGACATTGGTGCAGGAAATGGGTCTGAAGTCAGCTACAGTGGGATTGTGATGCTTCTTATGGATAAGGGTGACCACCGAGTGGTTAAGCTCTCTCAACAGGACCCCCTTCTCAAAGAACTCTCGTACCGCCAAGATCACATCGTTCCCAACGATATCCCAATTCTCCTTGAAGAATGCTGAAGGGTAGCCATCCGGTCCCGGTGCCTTATCACTTGCAATGTCGAACAAGGCATTCTTAATCTCCAACTGTGATACCTCCGTAACCATATCCCACCGATCATCAGCATCAAGCCGAGGTCCCTTCTCAAAAACTGAAGGATCAAATCCGCTCGTCGGAACCTTTACACCGAATAACTCGGTATAGAAGGTTTCAAAAGCGCCTATGATTTCCTCCATGTCATAAGTTGGTTCCTCCGATTCCCTGCACAAGAAGGAAATAGTGTTACGCGTGTGATTTCTTTTCGCCATTGAGTGAAAATACTTAGTGAATCTGTCGGAGAGGTTGATGTGCAAGTTCTTCGTTCTTTGCTTGAAGAAACTACGCTCAACCTCCTCAAAGAACTTAGTCTTCTTACGAAGACCAAGTTCTTTTTCCAACAAATCCCCATTTAAGGGGTCACTATCAAGAGCTAGTTGCATGTGCAACTCGACTCTTGAGATACTCGCCCTCCGTCCGGTGGCTGAATTCCTTGAAGTTGAACTCATTGAAAACGTGTTGCATCCTCTTCAACTTTGCCGCCAAAACCCACCGAGGCCGTCCATTCACTTGTTCACTCCAATTTTCTTCACGGCGTTTGAAGTCGGATGCTTCATCCACATGTTGAAGAACTTGAAGGAGCGGTGGTACTAGTCACATCTCCAAAGAGAGTGATGAGGCGGTGAGTGATCCGACATAGTGCCTCTAGGCAGAAAGTTAGTCCTGCAAAAAAGGTTAGCATCTAACCAAGCATTATTAATCAAAACCCTATCGATCTTAGAATACTTCACCGTATCCGTCCACGTAAAGTGGCATCCGTCGAGGGAATCCTCGAGTCCCACGAGCACAAGTATCAACGAAGTCCTTGTACTCTCGCTCTAAAGGAACTCGCCCTCCAATCCTCTCATCCGGTCAAGGATACGGTTGAAATCTCCGCGACGATAGATGGTTTCGAAGAGTCGATGTTGACGATCATGGAATCCCACAGATCACGCCTATGCGTGACCTGCCAGAACCCATAGACAATCGAACATCCAAAGGTAGAATTCGTAATTAAGCAAGTAAAATTGGATGGATCACCTGTTTCTCACGACTGATGACCTCTACTCTTAACCTCTTTGGGTTCCAGATTATTAAAATCCTTCCCAGAACCTCCTCAAGTTGTGTACACACTCCCATCTGTACAAAGTGCTTGGCCATGAAATTCTTTAGCTTGACTTTGTAAGCTTCGTCTCAATCGCGAATGGCATCAAGCTTGTGATGGAAAACGTGGTCTGCGATTGCAGACTGCTTTTGAGCCTTCCGAGGCCTCGACATTCGAGTTGTAAAAATCATCGTCTACGTGTTTTGCGACCACCTGGACTCCTTGTCTTCTTGACAGGGGAATTTTGACGACTGTTGTTGGATTTGCTTCTTGTGATGCGAGCGGTAGGAATTCCTACATCTTTGTTCTTTGAGTCACCTGCAAGGTTAGTTGCAGTATAATCATCAAAAGACCTTGAAGAGGTAGAGTGTACGTAGATTCCGACACAATGTTATTAATAGGAGTTGCTTCCAATCCAGGGATGATCTTGGGAGTAGTCCCGCTCTGGTTGTCAAACCTAGGCAAAATAGGTTCCATGTTTTGTGGAACCTCATTGATATTCTTGCGAGGTTGCACGGGAATAGGTGGACGACTCGCAATCTCGAAAGATGCGGGATGAGTTTCCTCGGAGGATGAACGATACATCCGATTGGTCTCGGCAGGTGATGAAGCACTGGTTTGGGTGGGTGACCGAGTTTGCTCGGTCGAGGGTGTATATGATGGGTCGGATCACCCCGTCGAGGATGACCGAGTGTTCTCGGTGGATGAGTCGCTAGATTTCTCGATAGGTGGTGTAGGGGATGGGCGGGGTGGCAGGTGGGCTGGCCGAGCAAAATCACCGAGGGTGGGTTGGGGGCTGCCGAGAGACTGTCGAGGTTTCTCGGAAGGGGGAGTCTCGGTATTTGCGGGGTGGGCTGGGCGAGCGAGATCCGCCGAGGAGGTTTGGGATGGCTGCCGAGGCTGCCGAGATTTCTCGGTAGAGGAGAGTCTCAGCAGTTGCAGATTTGAGGATAGTCTCGGCAGGCGGTGGCGTGCGGGAGCGCTCGGCAGGAGGGGGCGATGGGTGAGTGCGCTCGGCAGGGGGGTGAGAGCGCTCGACAGGAGGGGGCGAAGGGCATGTTCGAGAAATCTCGCCCGAGGAAGGGGAGTGGGCTGGTGGTGATGTGGGTGGTCGAGATTTCTCGACGGGGATAGAGGGGGTCTCGGCGGTATGTTCCGAGGAAAGGCAAAATTCCAAAATTTGTTGTTTTTTATTGGAAGAATTAATTTTGTTCAATTCTTTTATAGAAGTCGATGTTTCTCCCACTTCCAAATTTTGAGTACTTTCAGATAATTCGAAGTGTATGTGGGTATTTAAGGCTTCAAATTGATTCTTAATATCAATCCCACGTGTGATGGGTTGAGTCATAGTTTGCTTATTCTTTTGAGGCCTTGAAATACTTCTTCTTTGCCATTCGACTCTCGGGGCGGGTGTCTTGGAGGTACGGCCACGCACGGGGGGTCGTGGTCTCGGGTCTCGCCCTCTTGCTCGTTGCCATGTTTCGTTCCCTGCAGTGTTAATCATACCTCGTGGGGGGTTCGGCACCCCATGAGGTCTAGCAAAATTCGCACAAGTAGACGCTAAATGACCTAATTTTTCACATGATTTGCACATCTTTGGATAAAAGTAAAATTTAATTGCTTGCATAAAAGCATTACACGTGTGCAATTTAAGATTAATATATTCCAAAGGTTCACGTAAAGCATCTACCAAAACATGAAAACGAGGCCCATCTAAGTGATTTTTGGCAATGGTCCTATAATCCACTTTTATCGGTTCTCCTAATATAGAAGCAATCTTACCTATAGCGTTAGAGTTCCATAATTGACGGCAAATTAGGTAAGGAAGCCCATCGGAAATTTAAAATCGGTGCCGAATCAAATCAAAATTCAGTTGGCATATGAATAAGAATGAGTGGAATACCGAACACCGTGTATGGTCCCGCATTGCGGACGGTTTCCATGTCCTCTTCGGTTTCCAAGCGAAAAACTATCCACCCGTTTGGATGGTATGAGATCTTACACTTCTTCGGCCATCTTGTTGTCAATCGTTGGACGGCATCCTCCCCAGGGAATCGTCCTGCAAAAAAACCAAGCAAGGAGTACCCCCATCCTTGATAGATGGGGGTGTAATCATTAGAATCTAACGTAAGAACCTCATTTACGATGCGTACCTCAAATTTGGATAGGATGAGGTCTTTCTTGCGCACGGGCGTTGGTTTTGCGAAATTGCCGCTGTTCCTTAGCCACGGCGACGGGTGTAGTGGCATCCCGCCGAGTGGCCTTGTATCCTCGGGCGTGACATTCGTTGCATCGACTGGTGGCCGAGAGCCATCGTCAGCTTGACGCGCATCGTGTGCCCGAGAATCCTCGGCATAAATGGATGGCCGAGAATCCTCGGCAGTTTGGTGCATATGTTGGCTGGGCATTGCAGTCAACGGTCGCGATTCTTCGGCATTACCACGCGCATTCGTGTTGTGTCCGTAGGTTCTCGCCAACGATGGGAAATCCTCATCATTTGCTTGCGCGCAGTTATGTTTCTCGGTAGTCGCGGGTTAGACTCTTGGCGATGGCATAATTTCTGCGCCATGCTCCGCATTCAGTATAGTGCGCAGAGAATCATCGGCAGGTGTAGTGCGAGGATTTCTCGGCGGCTCAATGGAGTTCTCGGAAGGTGGGTGTGGTGTCCTTGCGCGGTGCATGGGTTCGATTCTCGGCGGCTGCACAATTTTATCACCCTGCTCCGCATCCATCTTTAGGCGCCAAGTGTCCTCAGCAGGTGTTGGGCGAGTACGTCTCGGCAGATCCGGGTACTCCTCGGCAGATGTGGGCGTGTATGAGGGTGGCTCGATAGATGCTTGTTGTATGTTTCTCGGCAGATCCGGATATCCCTCGGCATCCTGTCGACCACTCGGCTGGAAATCCACGGCCTGCGGAGTATGGCCGAGAACATGGGCTCGATGGATTTCAGCCCGTTCTTTTTCGTCATCCATGGGCTCGGCATTTTTTAGTCGACCCAACCCTTTAGGTACTTGGTAGTGCAGGAATGAAATTGGATAGGAATGGAATGAACTTTGGAATGGAATGATGATAGGAATGGAATGGAATGAAATATGTGATTCCTATGGCTGGTATGTACAAGGAATGAACGAATAGGAATGAAATAAAACAAATAAAATAATTATGATTTTATAATTTATGTTATTATTATAATAATAATAATAATAATAATAATAATAATAATAATAATTAGTATTAATATTTAGGAATATTATTAATACTAATTAATAATAATAATATCAATAATAATAATTAATTATTATTACTAATTAATAATAATAATTATTAGTTAGGAATATTATTACTATTATTATTAATTAATTATTATTATTATTAATATTATTCTAATATAATTACTTAGGAATATTATTTTAATATTATTACTTAGGAATATTATTAATATTATTATTACTAGTATTTATTATTATCATTATATATATATATATATATATATATTATTTTAATATAATTATTTATTGTATTAATTATTACTTATTATGTTAATATTATTAATTACTATAATTTTTATCACTATTATTATATTATAATTATTTATTATTAATAACTACTATTTGTTTATTATCATAATTAATTAATTAATAATAATATTTTAATATAATCTTTATTGGTATTAATTATTATTTTTATGTCAATATTATTATTAATTTCTCATAGTATTTATTATTATTATTATTATTATTATTATTATTATTATTATTATTATTATTATTATTATTATTATTTTAATATGTTTATCAATAATATTATTATTTTAATATAATTATTTATTGTATTTATTGTTATTTATTATGTTAATATTATTAATAACTATATTTTTTATCACTATTATTATATTAAATTATTTATTATTAATAACTACTATTTATTTATTATCATAAATATTATTATTATTATTATTATTTTTATTATTATTAATTTTACTAGATAAAAATAAATAAAATAATTTTTCGTAATAAATAAATAAATTTAGCTAATCCCATATTCATGGTAATAGCTAATATCATGGGGAGGAATGAATGGCTAATCCCATGTTCATGGTAATAAGCATTCCTTCGAGAATGGTGATTCTGACGTAAAAATCTTACCAACCATCTGAATGGAATGGACGCAGAATCACCATTTCATTCCCATTCCATTCTGCGATACCAACCGTCCCCTTAATAAAGGGTCCATCCGTGTGTGTACCTCGTGTCAACAAAAAAATCCAATACCCCATGGCCCAATGGCCCAAATCCAACGGCACTTATACAAATATGGTATGCACCAGTCTCAATTGGAAATAATAAACTTTCCAAACAAAATAGCATGCAGTATGGGAAGAATTTTCAGCAAGGTATAGTTACTAAAAATTAGAATGGAAAGTTCATGCATGCAAGGAAAGATTCCAAAACACAAATAAGGCAACTTAGGACTACACGCACACAAAAAGTTCCTTGTGTGCAGCTAACCTGGAAAGGGTGGCGCCGCGATGGACAGACGGTGGGGTGGTGGTTGCGCGGTGGTCGGAGGTTGTCGGCAGACTCAAGGAAATTCCTGTGTCAAATTTTCCGATTTCTCGGCAGATTTTGTCCTGGCACTTTTGGCTTGGTGAAATTGGGCCCCTTCTCGGCAGTTTGTGACGGCGCTTCCGTGGTTGATAGAAAATTGGGCAGCCTCTCAGCGTGCTCAATATTCCGGTGATGGATGCTCAGATTATCAACAAACAAATCACCACGTCTCGACTCCCCTTTCTATGGCTCGGCTAGAAAAATAGGCATCCTAACGGCGTGCTCCAATTTTCCGGCGAGACACACGAAATCTAAAAAACCACAAAACCACACACCAACACACGATTAAATAATTAAATTGAAAAGGTTGTGTAGTTTGCCTGTGAATAATGGAGTCGGATGATGGGATAATGTCAAAGGCCGTGAGTTTTCCGACGTTGAATGTAATGAGAGCTTGACAAGTCCGGTGTTAACGGTGGAACAATGGCGATGGTAAGCTTGCCGGAGATGGGTCGCCGGCGGTAACAGGAGCACGGAGCTAGTAGAGAACCTAAAAAGATTTTTTCCTAGAGAGAAAACTCTAACCGCGCTTGATGTCCGAAGATGACACTTCCTTTATTCTATGTCTCTCACCCGAATGAGCATGAACCACAATATCTCTCTCCAATGGTATATTTTCATTATTTCCCTCAACCCATATTGCTGCAACTTGATCTGCATGGGGAGAATTGTATACTCGTTGATCTAAGTTGACATCTTTTGAAATATGAAGTTGAACATTATCCATTGACGGATAGTCTTTCAATCTTCGAAAGAACTTTGCATATGGATTGACCTCCAAAATTTTCATCAGCATCTTCACAATTGCTTCTGATAAATTTTGATTTTGCATTATGTTCATTCTATTTATAGTTGAAAAAAAAAACCAGGAGTTGTATTTTGTGGAATCAATCCCGGAAGATCGTGATAAACCATTCCTTGTGCTCGAAAAGAATATACTCCTCGTCTTGCAGATACGAGTTCTTTATCCAATTTTACTCCAAGTGAAGTAAATGAGAATATGCTATTGTATGCACGAATATTCCTCCGGAAATTAGTAGCTTCTTCTGATTGGTATATGAACAACTCATACAGCTCATTAGGAACTTCAGAAAATGCAAGTTTAATTTTTCCATTATCACAACAAAAAGTAGGAGGTTCATGTTCAAATCTTCTAGCACCACAATGAATGCAATCAGGTACCTTTTTTAATTCATGTAGAAATGAACCTAAATAGATAAACAATATAATTAAATCAAATATACATGGTTTATTACCCCATGTAAGTTTTTTTAACAATTGTATTACTTACTATTCAAATCAGTACTTGCATTTCGTTTACGTTTCTTTCGCATTTGTAGCATTCTTCTTTGTCGATATACCTCATTAGCTGTAATTTACAAACATAAATATATTAATAAAAATATCTTTACAATTAATTCAAAACACATTACCTGAAGATGGTCTTGATTTGCTCAATGCATCGCTCATACTCATAATTATATCCAAATTATAAATCCTGCAAATAAATATTTAAACTTAAATACGATTTGTTTGTACTCTATATTAAAAGACAAAGGTTCGTGAAATCCACAAAACAAAAGCAAATAATCAAGCAGTAAATATAAGTAAAATATAATATTTTTTCTTTGCATCAACCATACTTCACTACAAAAATACAGCCGATCAGCGACGGATTAGCGACGGCCAAAATGCGGGTCGTGAATCAGCGACGGATTAGCGACGGAACAAAAAGGAATTTTGTTTGCTACGGATCAGCGACGTATCATGGCGGGGAATTCTCGCGCGAAGTTTTAACGACGGCATTTCCGTCTCTATTCCGTCGTTAAATTTAACGACGGACACTATCCGTCGTTAAAATTAATTTTTTTGTTATTTTTTTAATTGAATTAACTATTTCCGTCGCTAATCCGTCGTTAAAAAATCGGATTATTTTTAATTTTTTTTAATTTATTTTAACGACGGAGAAAATCCGTCGTTAATTTTAATTCTGATTTTATTTATTCCCAATAATTTTAGCGACGGAATGTCCGTCGTAAAATAGTCGCTAATTTAACGACGGAATGAATTCCGTCGTTAAAGTAAAATCTTTTTTATTTTTTTATATTCTGTACGTAAATTAACGACGGATATGTGTCCGTCGTTAAAGCCATTATTCCGTCGTTAATCCGTCGTTATAGCGTTTTAAATATAACGACGGATAATTCCGTCGCTAATCCGCCGCTAAAAGTTTAATTACTTACGGCTTCTCCCAATTTCATATCGATCCCCTCCCTCCCCAACCCAACCCTGTGCCGCCTGCGTGCCCGACCCCACCGCCACTACTGATCTCCTAAGACCCCCCCCACCTCACGACCCTCCCTAGCCCTCGCTGACACCCACCCAACCCACCCCAGCCATGCCCCCCCCCCACCCACTGCCGCGCTGCGCTCGCCGCCGCTGCCGCTAGCCGCCCACCCCGTGCCCTAGCCCGCCCCACCCCACCATGCCCCACCCCACCCCACCCGCCCGCCGCCGCCACATTGCCGTCGTCCGCCGCCGCCGATCCGCCGCCTCCTCCTCCCTGTTATGCCCCACCGCCACCGCCGCCCGTCGTCCGTCTGTGTTGGTTTGTTTGGGTTTTTATTTATATTTCAATTTTTTTATTTTGTTATATATTTGTTGATTTTATTGAAATATTGTATATGATGCATTGAATTGATAGTGAAAATATTATATGATGTATTGAATTGATAGTGAAAATATTATATATGATGCATTGAATTGATAGTGAAAATTGAATTGAGTTTACCGAATTGATAGTGAAAATGATACATTGAATGTTAGTCTTATGATTTGGGCTTGTGAAATTGATAAGCTTGGATGTGAATTGGGATGATAAATTCATCGTTTTTGAGTTAACTGTACACATATATGGTGTTTGATAAAAATGTTTAGAAATTGATAAGCTTGGTGTGAATATGTTTAGCTTGGATGTGAATTGGGATGATAAATTCATCATTTCGTGAGATGTTTTGAGTTGTTAAGTGTATAATTAGGCATATGGTGATGATTTGGTGAAATTTGAATGAGTTTGATTGAATTAACATATTCCTAACTTCATAGATGAATTAACATATAAAATCCAAAGGTGCTAAGTGGAATAGGTTGTAGTCTTGAAGGTTTAGAAAGCGTAATATATTAAAGATGAGATGAATGTGCACCCATTTTGATTAGCCACAAGAAATGAAGCATTGGATGTGTTAATAAGTTATGTTTGTAGAATGATCAGTATATCCCGATGGAAGCCATATATATCCGCAGCCCAAGAACGTTAATGGAGTTCTATCGATAACTCTTAAGAATGATTGGAAATTTAAATATTTCATTGCTGGCACTGTAATTGGAGTTTTGGTTGCTTTGAGTATTATAAAATTTGTTAAGACTTTACTTCTGTAAATTATGTGATTAGTTAATAATTAACATCTTTGTGTTTCCAATATAGTAGATTAATTGATTTTAATTTCGTAATATTTCGTATTTCTAAAAATTTGGTATTCAACGCATGATCAACAATAATTATATTGGATTATTAGAACATATAAAATAAGCACATGTACGGCAAATGCTATTCTTTGCACAAACCTAACCGGACTGGGATAAATCCGATTCCAAGGCTAATTAGTTTGGGTGAAGCCCAGCCTATCAAGAGTTTAATGGTATGCTATTTTCTTTAATGGAAGTGGATGATGGAGTTCGAATTTTAACTTCACTTTTTTCATAGAGAAAATACGCCATTTTTTTTAGAAATTTATATTTCTTTATATACTTTTGAAACACTGTAATTATGACATATACCACTTTATTTATTTTCAATCCTAATTTCTCTCGATAAAGATTTGCCAAACGTGTGTCTTTTTTAATTACATTGTTTTACCTTTAAAACAACATAGTTTTATCACTGATGATACCTATAATTGTTATAAAAAGAAAGAAACAAAAAGTGAAGTTACAATAGCTATATTTTAAAAATTATGTAAAAACTATAAATTCAGATATATATATATATATTAGGTTATTTCCAACAAAACCAATTGAACCCGTTTGTTGTAGCTGTCCTTGTATGAGGATGTCATCACAAGAAACTACTTCATAGATGAATTAACATATTCCTAACTTATGAGTGTATAATTAGTTTATATTGTACAACTTATGTTGAACATGTTTAATTAATTATTTATAATTAGGAGCTTGAAGAATGAATGACAATCGTGAGTGGATGTATAAGAGGTTTAGTTCGGTTGGTGGATTAAATATTGAATTTCGAGATGGACTTGAAAGTTTTATTGAATTCGCTAGTGCTCGCTTTTATTCGCGGATGGAGAGAAAATCAAGTGTCCGTAAAAGTGTAAGAATATACCTTATCGAAGAAAGATATCATGCGATATCACTTATCAAAATTTGGATTTGTTCCAAATTATCACACATGGATATTTCAGGAGAGACAACCACAAGTAGGGACAATGTTGTGGATTCGAGATGTTAACCGTCAACCAAATACGTATCATACGATGGTAGTGGATCGCTGGTCCACAGCTCAACTTTGACGAGATCAAGAGGAGCCAAATTCGATGCACAAAATTTTACGATATGTTGAATGTCGCCGATAAACCTTTGTGGCGGGTTGCTCGGATCACACACGGTTGTCATTTGTGGCTCGACTTCGAGTTGGAAGCAGAGAACAACATTACTAAGAAGGGTTTTGATCAAATATCGAATCGATGAAAGAGTCGCATCCAGATGGAAATTGCGTGCTGATGACTTCTACAAAGACGAAGAGATTGTTGTGTGGTATGGGGTTGCCCGTATACAAAATTGATTGTTGTCCATTTAATTGCATGATTTATTGGCGCCAAGATTACGAATCGACGAGTCAGAAATTTCGTAACCATCCTCGTTTCAAGAGCAATACTCGAGTGGTGGAAGTCGACGGAAAGCACAAGTAGCATATAAAAAGATGTATTATTTTCCTCTAACTCCTCGACTACGTAGATTGAATGCATCCAATGCTACAGACGGAAAATATGCGTTGGCATGCATCGTCGATCGATGATGGGGTCGCGTCATCCGCGAGACTCAATTGCATGGAAACATTTGAACACTAAGTTTCCTTATTTGCATCGTAAATTGTAACGCGATTGGGACTCTCAACCGACGGTTTTCAGCCATTCGGTCAATCGGAAAGCAATATTCATCATGGCCCGTTATATCGACCCTTATAATCTTCCCCGTGGCTGTGTATGAAGGAGCAATACATGTTTCTTACGATCTTAGTGCCCGGACCGCGTAATCCGAAGGAGAAGATTGATGTGTTCTTGCAACCATTGATAGCAGAGTTAATAGATTTGTGGGATGACGGTGTTCTTACTTATGATGTATCGTTGAAGCGAAATTTTCAAATGCACGCTGCATTACTTTGGACAATTAGTGACTTCCCTGCATACTCTATGTTGTCTGGATGGAGTACAGCTGGAAGATTAGCTTGTCCGCACTGCATGGAGTATACCGATGCTTTTACTTTAGCTAAAAGTGGTAAGCAGTCATGGTTTGATAACCATCGTAAATTTCTAGCTCCTAATCACCCATTTCGAAGGGATCGAAGAGGATTCAGAAAGAACACAGTGATTACTAACGATCCACCGAGCGCGATCGGGAGATGAGCTTATGTCACTAATTATGGGTATGGGACTAGTCTTCGTAATGAGATTGGCAAAGTGATGAAATAAATAGCGAATATCCAGCGGTTTGAACCGGATGGAAGAAAAGAAGTATTTTCGGGATCTACCCATCGGAGTTCTCTTTTGATTCGGTATAATTTGGATGTCATGCACATAGAAAAGAATGTGTTCGATAATCTCTTCACACATATCATGAATGTCCGAGGAAGACAAAAGATACGAGCAAATCTAGAGAAGAACTTAATTTATCTTCGCTCTGAGACGAGTTGACGATGAATGAATCAGCAGGAAAATATCCAAAGGCTTCTTATACACTTGACAATCGTGAGAAAAAGTCTTATGTGAGTGGGTAAGAGGTTTAAGATTTCGGATAGGTACGTTTCGAACATGGGTAGATGTGTAGACATGACAAAACTGAAGATGTTTGGGATGAAGAGTCATGACTGTCACATTTTCATGCAGCGAATTCTACCGATTGCATTTCGCGAACTTCTCCCACCAAATGTTTGGAAAGCTGTAACAGAATTATCTTTATTCTTCAAAGATTTAACTTCTCGAAACATAGGGCTTGATGATCTGTGCAGGCTCCAAGAAAATATTCCAGTGATTTTATGCAAGCTTGAGCGCATTTTCCCTAGTTTCTTCGACTCCATGGAACATCTTCCGTTCATCTAGCCGATGAAGCTCGTATTGCGTGGGTCTGCTCAATACCGATGGATGTATCCATTTGAAAGTACCGCTCAGACATTATCACACACACACATATATATATATATATATATATATATATAAATTGAAGAACAACGTTCTAAATTTTAGATACTTACGTAAGTTGAAGAACAACGTCGAAATAAAGCCGTGGTTGAGGGTTCTATCGCAATGCTTACTTAGTAGAAGAAGCATCGACATTTTGCTCGTATTATTTTGATGATCACGTAAGAACGAAGTTCGTAGATTTGCATCATGGTCAAGCGGAGATTAGGCACGAAGACTATCTAGATATGCTTCAAATCTTCAAGCAAGATGGCGACCTTTTGGAAATATGTCAACGAGATATTTGGATAGTAGAGAATATGATCTTCGCTCGTTTATACGTGTTGCTCAAGCGTGTTGAAGTTGGAGACATTTACATGGCGTAAGTGTCGTGTTTTTCTTAGAATTCATTGTTAATTATTATTATTATTATTATTATTGTTATTATTAACTAGGATCGTAAATATATGTTGATGTAGTTTATTCATCAAGATGTGAAAGATCAAATCCACTTATCTCTAGCTCGGATATTCAAAGGTCGATTGAAAGAGGCTTCCGCTTTGGTTTGAGGCATATGTGAGTGTTCGATGATTATTAGTAGAAAATATTTAATATGTACGCTTAGTCATTCTAATCGCTTTTTACTAATAATAGGTCAAAGATCATACTAACAACATTGTGAATCCGTTCATATTGTCTCTTGCCAAAGGGCCTTCACTCTAATTAAGACGCACCTGTGGTATTATATAAATGGTTACAAATTTCACACATTAGAACATGGGTCACAAAGATCAACTATGAATAGTGGAGTGTGCATTAAAGGTGAAACTTATGGTATAGACACGCAAGAACTCGATTTTTAAGGTCGATTATTGGAGGTTTGTGAGTTGGAATATCCTGGGCTACCAACGAAGACCACAACATTGTTTAGATGCGAGTGGTTTGATCCTTCACGATTGGGGTTATCAATTCATTCCGAGTACAAGTTGGTTTCGGTAAATCATACGAGAAGATATAACAAGTTCGAACCGTTTATCCTCGCCAATCAAGCCATTCAAGTATACTATTGTGCATATCCAAGTTTAAAATAATCTATGAAAGAGTGGTGGGAAGTATGCAAAATTAAAGTTCGATCTAATGTGGAAGTCTCAGATGAGAGTTCTGCATCGATGGTACCTCCCCCTTTTCAAGAGGATGCATTAGGTTCGATTACTAATGTCGTTGTGGATGAGGACACGACACTAGTTCATCCCGACGATGACGCTCATAGACATTGAAGAGACATCCGATAATGAGGATGATGAAGTTGAATTGTCGAGTCGTAAGACAATCATACATTGGATGATGATGATGACGACGACGATGAATAGGGTTTGAATTTATAGCATTTTTTGTATGCACACAAAACGTTATGATATGCATTATTTGTGAATTTATAGCATTTTTAAGTATGCACACAAAACTTTATAATGACTATTTATTTATAATTGTCACTAGTATGCACACAAAACATTATGATATGTATTATTTGTGAATTTTAATCTGACATTTTTACCTTTGTTTGCGAGATGTCTCACAATGGACGAGGTGCCTCGTCATCACGTAGGAGGCACCGGGATCATACACGCGCCGCCTATACCGCCAAACTAGAAGAAGACATGGAGGCATTGTCTCACGACCCCGCCTCGAAAGCAAGAGAGTGGAGTGCCATCTAGAGAGGGATGAAGAAGATAGCCATTGTGAATGGGTATGACGTTATCTCAGATGTCTCGCTTAAATAAATTGTAGCATTCGATGTCTTTATTTTACGTAAATTGTAGCATTTTGTGTCTGAGCAATGATATAGCCCGCGTGATTACAGAGTCATTCCGTAGATTAATGAATCACAACGGCTTCAATTGGAAATTGGTGCCTCAAGAGTTCAAGCAGATTTATTTCGATGAATTCAAGGTTCGTGTTGTTTATACGAAGTCATTTATGATTTGACCTTTGCATATTCTAATCATATATTTTTTGCAGAAATATTTTTATTGGGATGATACGATGGATGATGCCCGGTCTATTCCTACCTGGTGCGAAAGGCCGCCGAGCGCTATAAAGATCTTCTTCACAAGATCAAGCGGCAGAAGGACTCGCCCAACCCACCTCCATTTATCCCCGAGCGAGATTGGGATAATTGAAGACATATTGGGCTCGGACAGACGTCCAAGAGAAGACGGCAAGGCCCGCAAGAGCAGGATGTCCGAGCCGGATGGCGAGGGTACTGGATAGTCAAGCATCGGGTGGCTCACGCCGCATTCGAGTATCGCGAGAGAGATTGTAAGTACTGAAGTTTTAGATATAGTAAATTTATTTAAGAATCGTGATACTTGTTAATTATTTAATTTGTTTGACTTATTTATAGGCAAGAGAGCGTGGAGTAGCCATAGAAGATGTCGATGGGATGTATTCCGTAGTATCATGCCACCGACGACGGAGCTATCTGACGGAAAGCTTCGGAGTATCGCGGTAAGTATATCGTTAGCGCAACAACGAACATTTAATTAAATAATAATTGTATGAAATTATATTACAGAGGCGGGTTGAGGAACATGTGACCCATTGAGCCAATCTGGGGAGTGATGAGCAGCTTTAAATTGATAGGACTCAAATTCTCAAAATGTCCTTGGGAGCTCCTCAAAGAAAAAGAATATGATGTTTGGAGTGGTTCTCTATCACGAACATACATGCAGAGCGCGTCGTCTCATTCGGTGGAGAGTGCCCACTGTTGATTCCATAGCTTATCAACAATGACTATTGGATCCGAGGCGGATAAATCTGAGCGAGGCATACGAGGTCCGATTGAAGTCGAGCGGCATTAACAGCATACGAGGCTTAATGCAAGCATACGAGGCGAATGCAATGATGATGGTGAGAGCGAGATAGCGTGGCAAGATTCGAGCTCAGTGCTCGCTCGGCGCAGAGGCCCTAGAGCGCTTCATGGCCAGCTCCCGTTTCCCCCCACCCTCGTGATATGAGCTCCGCTTCCTCACCCGACATATTCATGTTGTATTATGAATTTGTTAACTTATCGCATGATTTAGAATTGTTTTTTATGGGATTGTTTGGATATTACTGAGATTTTGGATTGAATTGCTTTGTTTGGATTGAATTGGTTTATTTTGATAGTTTGTATTGTATGGATTGAATTGGTTTGTTTTCATAGTTTGTATTGTATGGATTGAATTGGATGGAATTGGTTGTTTGGATAGTTTGGATTGTATAGATTGAATTGGATGGAATTGGTTTGTTTGGGTTGTTTGAAAACAGGTTTGGCTGTCCAAAATACAAATTGAAACTGTCAAGATTTTGCTTATCTAGCGACGGACCTGCGACGGACTTGCGACGGACCTACGACGGATTAACAACGTGAAATAACTGAACCAACTGTACCTAGTGACGGACCTGCGACGGACTTGCGACGGACCTACGACGGATTTACGATGGTCTTGTTACGTAAAATTAAAAAAAAATTATAACTTTAGCGACGGACAGTTTCCATTGCTAATTAGCGATGGATCAGAGGCGGATTGGCGTCAGAATAATGATGGAGTTGCGACGGTATTATTTAGCTACGGCCTCAGTGCGTCGTTAATCCGTCGCTAACTACGACGGATTAGCATCTCATTAACGACGGATTTAATATCAGACGACCGTTCTGGAGGTCGTGGATTAGCGACTGAATTTTCCGTCTCTGGTCCGTCGCTAAAAATTAGCGACGGACGTAATTCCATCGCTAGACCTTTGCCTACCAGGTTTCCAGCGACCCCCTCATTCCATCGCAAATCCGTCGCTAATCCATTTTAGCGACGGATCAGACAGGTTTTGCGACGGAATTTTCCGTCGCTGATCGACTGCATTTTTGTAGTGCTTCAAATTGAGAATCTAAACCAACAACAATGCCTTAATCCATTATGTGCTCTATCATATTTTGACAACATCAACAAAACCTTAATCTACTACGTGCATCGTATTATTCATTGTGAATATGTAGAACCTTTGACATAAAGAACAATATTCTCAAGACATAAGCAAGAATGTGGTTTCTTTTATGGTTTATTGTTGTCTTGATTTTGTAACACAATCTAAGATACGCAAGTGCACGTAATCAACAAGTAATACACGGAAGTATTCCGAGATCGAATCCACAGGGATCGTGATATAAGTCACGTTGACAACAGCTTTGTTTAACAGGAAAGCAATAAAGGGAAATTAAACAGGCAGTAGCTCTTTAATATAAAACACAACTAAAAACCTATGCTAAGAGAAAGCTACGGAAAGGCGAGGTAGAATACCAAACACAACGACGAGAAAAACAGCTGAAAGCAAGAAAGAGAAACAGACTTGACCTCTCGATTCCACCCATGCTCTGTACTAATAATGCTACAGCATTATCATTGTCTCATCGTTATGACATGAACTTCTCCGATTCTTAGTATTTTTCTAAATCTAAGATTATATTATGCAAAGCCACTCAATATATTCCTATATCGAACTGTTCTTAGAATACCTTTACTAATCCATTCATATTTTTCACGCAAGGTAAACACATATTCCTATGCTATTCACACACATAATATTTAAATCATGTTCTTACGTCACTCTCTTGTTTTCCACTCTACAAGAACTTCCCAGAAATCATAGAGCTAAAATCTCACCCATGTTGATCAAGCACAAGCAAGATAAATAATTCCCAAGAGAACGATAGCAATTTAACAAGATATGCGTAGTAATGAGCTCAACCCAAGAGCATGGGGTTCATCAAGAGATCAAGTCAGACAAGTTTAGCTCATAGCGAGCTGTTCAACCATTTTCGAAAAACAAAAGCCATAACAAGCTAAAGGAATCGAGAAAAGAAAATAGAACTCGCGTCGTCAATCGTGCTCGTTCTTGGATAAATCGCCTCTTCCGATGACTTCCTCTCCAAGAGACCATTCCTTTGATTCCTCTCCAGAACAGAATGATCGTATCTCTCTTCTCCTGCCCCCCAATAGCTGATCCTCTCCAACTAATTCGTGTCCTTTTAATATGACCTTTGGTTCTTTTAGGGGTGCGATCATGCACCGCCACCCTTCAACCTCTGAGTTTTATTCCTTTTTCTATTGGCTCTGACAGATAACAACTCACGCGTCCCCTTTATGCTGCCGTGGCCAGCTGCCATGTGGCTGTGGTCCTGCAGATCTCCTCTCAGTCTTCAGCCAAAACCTTCCACACTTCATCGTTGGTCATCCACCAGCACGGGCTCGTCCACCAGTACGAGCTCGTCTACGTTTACGAACTTGACTTCGCTCCAGAACTCGACTTCTATTACGAGCTCGACTTCGCCCTCGCTCACGAGCTCAACCTCGCTCATGAGTTCGGCCTCGCTCATGAGTTCGGCTTCTTTCTTTCTTTCTTTTCTGGAACTTGACTTCGCCTTACAAGCTCGACTTCGAGACTTCGCTCCGGCATCATCAGTTCTTTCACTCTTCCTTTGAGCTTGACTTCGCCTTTCGAGCTCGACATCGCTCAAGCATCATCTGTTCGTTCTCTTTTTCCTGGAGCTTGGCTTCGCCTCAGCAGACTTCAGCTTCGTCTGTTCTATCGCTCTTCTTGCTACATGCCACAGAATGATTAAATAATGCTTAAAATGTACATAAGACCCCTTAAAAGCACTTGACTCAATCCTACACGCACACACACGAAAACATAACATAAACATACGAAACAACAACAAACATACGAACAGAACACATAACACTCACGGCTATTATCATCAAAAAGCTCACATAATAACTCTTTTACAAGAGTTATAATTTATCCACCTCAAACCGAAGAAGATATTGGATCATGGGTATAATTGCATTGGTGCTCACTATTATATAAGAAAATGGGATATTTACCTCAAATCTAATGAGCCACCATCATATATCATAAAACAAGGTTGATAGTCTCAATAACAATTAATTAAAATATTAAATAACATATGGAATCAGAGGAATGAATTACATAGAAGAAAGCTAAGAAACTTAGTGTTGTTCCATATGGATAGAACATGGCAGCACCAATAACTTCGATCAGGTAACAAGATTGGCGACAACGGTATTTTAAAAATAAAAATAAATTAAACATGATTTGTGAGAGCCTCTTCTCCTGGAACCATCATCCAAAATTTAAGCAACGGATCTATGTGTATAATGGTTTACATAGATAAACTAATATTGGATCCCTCTATATGATATGGGGAAGCAAAGTAAATAGAAATTTTAAGCAAAACATCGACATCAAATAGACTAACTTTGTAAATAATTTGCTGTAATGAATTTACGTAGATTGTTGGAGTCAATGTAATCCTTTGATTGTATTGATGGCCAAGAAGAAAATAAAGTTGATTTATCAACGTAGATTGTTGGAGTCAATGTAATCCTTTGATTGTATTGATGGCCAAGAAGAAAATAAAGTTGATTTATCTTACGCATGCTGTAATTTATATAGGTAATGATATAGTTCTATTTGTTGGGGACTGCTGCCGCCACCACTCCATCCAATTAGTATGATATTGTCCGCTTTGGGCCAAAAGCCCGCACGGATTTGTTTTTGGGCTCAACCACCCAAATGGCCTCATTCTAATTGGTGGTGGGTTTCTTTATATATAGAAGGCAATTTTTCCTTCTATCTTCGATGTGGGATTGGGTTGCACCACACCCAACAATCCTCCCTTCAAACCAAGGACCACTTCATTGTCCTCCCCTCGAACGATAATCCGTACATCTTGCACCGCCATTACCACCCAACGGGACTCGCCGCCTGACCACTCTTGCAGGAAGACTTTCGACAAAAAGAACCACCGGATTCAATCGTGAGTTCACTGGGGTTCACCTCCACATCGGAAAGTAGTCTTGTCCCGCCCACGTATTAGGCCCAGCCGAACCGTCGGCTCTGATACCAATGTTATAGACTGCTACCGCCACCACTTCATCCAATTAGTATGATATTGTCCGTTTTGGGCCAAAAGCCCGCACGGATTTTTTTTTTGGGCTCAACCCCCAAAAAACCTCATACTTATTAGGAGTGAGTTTCTTAATATATAGAAGACAATTCTTATTCTTTTCTTCGATGTGGGATTGGGTTTGCACCATACCCAACACTATTCGGAAAAGAATTCTGATGATATATATAGGTAATTTATATAGGTAATGATATAGTTCTATTGGGAAAAGAATTTTGATGAGGAGTGATATGCAAAACACCTAATTTACACAATTACCCTTAAAATTTAATATGAAACGGGGATATAATAGGAAATCTATATTTTGTCACAAAGACACTTTTTCTATTAGTATAGATTTTTTAAAGTTTGAATGCGTTACCAAAATATGTGTAAATTTTGTGTATTTATGCTAATAATCCTTTATTCCATGTACTTGTATGGGATAATATGCAACTAGTCTCATCGACTATTTCACCACTTCGGGTGTTTGTTACCCTGTACCCGACTATTTGGCTCAAATAGCATTCTAGACGTAAGAAAAATGGACCTACTAGACACTAAAATTGATGGCATCATGGAAGGAGTCTTCACTCTCTCCGTAACAAACTTCATATCAATATATAATACGATTAAGGATTTAGTGATTCTCTCTCTTAATATAATATCTCCATTTCTATTTTTCTCAAATCTTCTTTATACTTAGTATTTACATCTCATATCCAACATTGATTTCTTATCAAACTTCACCTTAATTTAAACCTATATAAATAGTTGTGAGTATATTTTTTCATCCCAGGATACACAATTATTTTGCACCCACCAATTTTATTTGGCCACATAAATAGTTATTTTTTTATTGAGAGATTTAATTTAATTTGATTAATATTATTTTAATTTTTGATGATACTTTACCAATTCAAGACACAAATTGAATGATATATTTTGTACGATTTAAAAAAAATAAAATTGAATCATATATCAATTTTTCATGAACTTCACAAATTGAAAATCTAAATAAAAGAATATATTTTGTATAATTTTTTAAAATAAATTTTGAAACTCATATGGATTTTTCATAAAACTTCACAAATTAATAAAAATAAATTTGAAATAAATAGTCCACGTAGGAGAGAGATTGCATTAATCATTAATCCTATTATATATTGATTTTGTAAAATCTAAACGAATTCACGTATCAACGTATATTACTATACGGGTTTGAGATGAGAATAAATATATAGTAAAATCAATTTTAAATCAAATTTGTGGCAGTTACATATATATAGATTCTAAATTGATCCAGACATTGATCGATATGTCTATGTGGGATTTTCTCAATTTTAATATATTGGAATAATATATATTTTATTGATTATATGTTTTAAAACTTAAATGAATTCATGTAATTAGCGGATATTACTGTACGAGAATAAGATGAGAATATAATTTTCTCTATTTTTAATTATTTTGCTATTTATATTATTTGGGTATAAGAATATACATTCTAGAGGGGTACAAACATTTATCGTCATACATATGCGGAATTTTGAATCTCATGACGAGCCTTCGCAATTAATAAATTTTTTTGAAATAAATAATAAATTCAATTTTTTATCAAGAGGATAACCAATTATTTGAATAAATATATATTTTATTAATTAGATCTTTTGTAAATTTAGACGAATTTAGGTAACTAATGGATACTATTATACGAAAATGAGATTAGAACATATAGTAAAATCAATTTTTAATCTGATTTTTGACAGCTATGTATGTATATATATTCTAAACAAGTCAATACATTAAACGACATGTACTATATGAAATTTGACAAGAATATAATTTTCTCTATTTTTAAGCCTTTTGCTATTTATATTATTTTGGTACCTATGTGGAATTTTGAAGCTATTTTTTTTTAGACTTCACAATTAATAATGTTTTTAAATAAATAGTAAATCCAAATTTTTCTCGAAAAGATAACCAATTATTGAAATAAATACATATTTTATTAATTAGATATTTTATAAATTTAAATGAATTCAGGCAATTAATGGATAATACTATATGAGAATGAGACGAGAAGATATAGTAAAATCAATTTTTAATCTGTTTGTGAAAGCTACATGTATATAAATTATGAACATGTCAAGATATTAAATGACACGTCTATATGAAATTTGATGAGAATATAATTTAAACATATTTGGGTAGTTAGCAGACATTATAACTATACGGATTGAGATGAGAACGAGTAGTAAAAAGACTTTTTTAATAAGGTTTGGGATATGTATGAGCATATAAATTCTAAAAGGAATTTTAGCATTAATCGACACGTATACGTAAAATTTTCATTATTTTTTTATCTTTCGTTATTTATACTACTTATTATTAATGATTACTTTGTACTGTTCGATTTTTATCGAGACATTTAACCAATCACTGTAATAATTTATATTCATAAATTTAAACAACGTATATAAATTTAATCAGATAATTAATCGAATTTAAGAATGGTACACCTATATACATGGGCGGATCCAGAAGTTGATGATGGGGTGGGCTGAAAAATAAGTACTTCGGCATATTAAATATCATAAATGCTAAAATATTTCTATGTTTTCATAAGTTGTCTTCATGAGATTTCAATACACAAAATTCATCAATAATTGAATTTATATCTATATTTTAATAAAATTTCTTTCAATATAAATCATTCTTTAGCGTGAACTTTAGGAAATCCATCCGCCTTACCACCGCAAAACTTGGTCATGATTGAACTTCAACTTTGTGACTTGAATGGACAGAGAACAATATCGATTAACACTGAAGATGCACGGTCTTGAGGAAGAATATGACACATTTATTTAGCTAATTTTCCGACTTGTATGAACATTTGAGAATGCAAACAAATAGAGTATTCTAAAAGCACCAATATATATCGCTCAAAGCAGTAGGCACGCAACAATAAGGAGACACAAAATTTTAGCTTGGAAAACCTCTCAAAACGAAAGAGATGAAAAAACCATAGGATTACTAGAGCCTCTTAAATCCACTATCATCAACAATTGAGCAGTACACAATCTTCTCTAGTTATACTAGAGGCATACAAAACATCATACACTCGGAAATAAGCACATCAAGATGTATGAAATCAAAATCGAGCAAAGATCAAGAAAAATATCATCAGAAATTCTCATCTGTTCAGATCGACGAAATCCAACCTCTGAGCTTCAAAATCCGATCTCCACCATCCAAAACGTTGGCCCAGATCCTGTGAAGCTTCTGTCCAAAAATCACGGTGATCTAACAGTTCAATCTCGGAAATGGAAGTTTTCAAGTCGCGTTGAAAACCGAGAGGAGAAAAAGACTAGGAATTTTTCTGCTTTGCTACTCCAATTTCTCCCTTCAAAATTATGGTGACCCTTTTCACTATTATAACCTTCTCATGAGCTCATGTGCTTTTCTTATAGGTCAAAAATATAAAATATAAGAAAATCCAATAATAACAACTTTATTTTAATTTTTTAATTATTTTGGACTAGGCTAATTTTGAATTGCACTTAATATAATACATAGACGGAAAAAAAAAGTTTAGGCTTGCACTGGTCTGAGCCCGGCAGCCCTAAGTGGATCCGCCTCACAGATATACATTCTAATGAGAAATTATTAACAAGCCTTCGAAATATTTAATTTTCTCCGCCTAAATTACATATCAAATTCAGACGCATTATCTTGATGTATAAAGATTATTTCATTGGGCATTATTTAAAGACTTTCAGAGAAATGATGGATAGAAAGGAAAATGTGAAAACGATGGAAGATGTAAGTTGGCTTTATTTGGAAAATTACATTCTACAGTTGTCTTGACTTGTAAATAGTCTCTGTCGCAATCAGTTTCCACTAATTCTTGGCTCACCAAAACTGTTTTAGCTTCCAATATAAAGGGCATTAAGTAGGCTTCTTGTTAGCCCACACAATTAGCAGTTACCAATATGAAGAGATATTCCCCATTTTCCCTTCTTTCGATACTCATTTTGTTTTCTTACCTTAGTGTTGTTACTACAGATATCATAACTCAAATCAAAAGTGATGAATCTTCACTTCTTTCCTTCAAATCCCTCATCACTATAGATCCTCATGACATTCTGAAAAATAATTGGACCACTGGAACCTCTGTATGTATATGGATAGGGGTTACCTGTGATCCAAAAGGGTGACTGAATTAGATATCTCAAATATGGAAGTCGTAGGCAGTATCCCACTAGAAATTGGAAATCTTTCTTCTCTTGTTTATCTAGATTTGAGTGGAAACTTTCTTCATGGTCCTATTCCTCTATCCATTTTTAATATGACGTCAGTGATATATATTTTATTATTCAATAATAGCTTATCTGGTCGGCTACCAAAAGACATTTGCAGGCATAATAACCTTCGAAATCTCAAAGTACTTGACCTATACTTAAAACAAATTGGAGGGAGATATACCATTGAGCTTGTACCAATGTCGGAATCTTGAGAATATTGCCTTGTCTGACAACAACTTTGGTGGATATGTTCCAAGAGAAATTGGGAACATCACACAGCTTAAGAGATTATACATTGCTAACAACCATTTTGAACAGCTCTTTAACTGGTATGCCATCACTCTTTCAGCTATGTCGGTTCTAACAAGGCCCACTAAATTTATTGTTTACTTGTCATATATTTTCTAAATCGGTTATACCATAAAGAGGATCAATCAATGGATGCAGTTAGTGGTTGTGCCAAGACCTTTAGGATAAGGGGTCAAAAATATGTAGAATAAATAAAATAATTTTTATAATGATTATATTATAAAATATTCTTACAATAACTTTCTACCATTACTCGTATTCTAAAAGCAACATAATATCAACTCATATACTAGTAACAAAGCAGTTATTCATTCAACGCGATTACCATTCCATCGTATCAAAACTACGTATCTTTTTTACACATGAAGAAAAAAAAATTCAAGAAAAAATTACTTTTTATATATAAAGTACCAAAGTACAAGTAAGCAGGGACCGTTTTATTCATCAATATTGATTTAATTTTATCCTTATCTCAACTTTTCATACTCTATTAATTCAAATCGAAAACTTGAAGTTATAATCCTTATAGATTAATTGGTATTTCGCATGCACATGATCAAAGTTCACATGATTGAGAATCACACTATTTTAGCCCAACAATAATGGTCAGTGTCAATTTTAGCCCATTTAAATTGATAATAAAAGTTACAGGCTCAATAAATGACTTGTGTTCATTTTATCGTGTGACGAATTTCTGGCATCGGAAAATATAACTAGAAATTGGAGATGACACGTGGCATCTCACGTGAATGCAAAATATTGTTTGAATCCTATGTAAAGACGTTATTGGGATAAAGTTGTTGCTATAGATTTAAAGGGGAAAATTG
Organism: Salvia rosmarinus; assembly: GCA_036937905.1. Lineage (NCBI taxonomy): Eukaryota > Viridiplantae > Streptophyta > Magnoliopsida > Lamiales > Lamiaceae > Salvia > Salvia rosmarinus. The sequence continues at coordinate 8,612,684 of CM072820.1, read as the reverse complement.
ACTGACATTGAACCTATTTTTGGGATAAATAAGTAAGTATATTACCCTTTTATAATTTAATATGAATGATTTTTAAGGGAAAAGGTTCATTACCCCTTAAGGTTTTATTTGGAAATCACAGCACACCCTTCCTAGCGTATATTTTTGAACAATTAAGTTCTTTTGATTTCTAATTTTTGGCAATTTGCCCATAGTATTGGACTCATAACATTAAAAGGGAAAGAAATATCCAATAACCGAATAACCAAATCGAACCAAACCGAAATATCTAATTTGGTTCGTAACTGTTATTTCGAGACAATTCGGTTATAACCAAATATATTTCGTAGTATGTTTTTCGATCGGGTAGAGTTTTTACCCGAATATCCGATACCCAAATTTATATTTATATTAGTTTTTAATATAAATACTAAACACCAATTACAATTACAATAAACAAGACTCATCTGTAATCAAAGGTATCTCGAAACAAACCCAAGAACTTCAAAGACTAAACACCAATACAAGAGAGATAATTACTTGAGCCGATAGGAAGCCATAACGAATCGACGGCAAACATAGCATCCATATTAGATCATTTCAAAATAAAGAAGCTTAAATCACAAATAGTGAGTAATCAACATCGATTGTAATTACAACGAAAACTGTTACACAACACCACATGGTGTGGCATTAGAAGGTTCATGGATTAAAGAAGCTTTGATTTGGAGAATATGAACTTGGAATTTAAGAACTTGAACTTTAAATTTGGTGTTTTGAGAAGATTGTAGCATTTTTATGAATTGTTTGTATTTGGTAATGTTTTGAAATTTGAACTTATGAAGATTGTCGGTAATTAGTTGTTTAGTATTAGGTAATGTTATTTATGAATATTGCAAACTAGTTATTTGTTGAGTATTAGAATGTTTTTTGTATGTTTTTGTGTAGAATTTAGAATCAGGGCAAAAATTCGATTTTATGCGAAATATCTGAATGTCCGAAATATTTTTTGGTTATTTTAGTTTGGTAACCGAAATTATTTCGGTTTGGTTCGGATATCATTTTTAAAATTTCGTTTATTTAATTCGGATATTTTTTTATTATACCCCATCGAATACCCGAATACTCACCCCTAGTTAACATCCGTTAACAAAAATGGACAAATGATACGTTAAGGAGGTTTTAGTATGATTGAATATTTTGGGGGATATTTTCACTTTATATGATAATATTAAATATAAAAAGTAATTGATTATAATTATTTTCGAATACAATTACATGAGAGGATGTTACGGGACTATTTATAATGAAAAAATAGTCCTTATTCAAGCTTAATAGTGATCCAGCCCAAACCGCTAGCGTGGTGGGGTGTCCAATACTTATCGGACTCCATAATTCAATATTGGAGTTTCTATCTACTTAGAATATCAAATGATGTCATATCAAATTGCTTGATAAAGACGTACAGTTCAACCTCCCAGCTGGAACATTAATTTGTCTTGATTATTTCACAGGTAAGATTGACTAATTACACCTTTCTATTATTTGTGGAGATGACAATCACCTTAAAAGGTTTGGATCAATATTTGCAAAGACTATTGGCAGCCTTTACAGCAATTGACTTATCCTCCAACAGATTTTCTGGAACTATTCCACCTTACATAGGAAATCTTAAGTCTCTCAAATACTTGAATTTGTCCCACAATAACCTCATGGGGCATATACCTCCATCTCTTGGAAACACAAGTGCGCTTGAATCATTGGATTTGTCTTCTAACAAATTGGGTGGAGAAATTCCAAATGAACTGACAAGGTTGACATTTCTTACGAAACTAAATCTTTCAATGAATAATATAGTGGGACAAATACCACAATCTACTCAACTATCCACATTTGAGAATAACTCATACAAGGGAAATGTAGGATTGTGTGGAGTTCCTTTGACGAGGAAATGCAAAGAGAAGAATGGGGAATGGAGGCATCCAAAAGAAGAAGAAGATGATGGTGATGAATTTGTAGATGGATTTAGTTGGCAAAGTGTTGCGATGGGGTATGGATGTGGATTCGAAGTTGGAGTTGGTATTGGTTGGTGCATTATTAAGTTTGGAAGGCCAAGATGGTTGGTGGGATTCTTTTTTGGGGTCGGATATAATAAGATGAAGACAAGGAATAGAGGTAGAGCAAAGCAGAGGAGAAGTTGATTCAACACAAAACTTGCTCGACTTTTTTCGATCTTCCTTTCTTACGTTTTACTATCATTTTTTCCTTTGTTGGACTTAGTGCTTCTGCTTCAACCGTTTCTTTCTCCTTTTTACGTGTTTTTGCTCCATTTCCACTTTAGACTACATAAAATGTTGAGAAATGTTTTAATTTGTTTAGTTTTAGTTTTATCTCGATTATAATAGATTTTTTGTTTTATTTGATTTTTCTGGTTAACTAATTTCTATATCTTCTCTTAGTATATCTTAGATTTATGTATTTATAAGCTTTTGAGATTGTTTTTTTTTTTTGTTTATCTAAAAATGTCATTTGTTGTTATATATTTTGGTCTAATACACATAGATTTATTGAATATATTTATATTTTATTTGTTAAGGATAGACAATGGTTAGTAATATAGAATTAACATTAGATAGGATATAAATGAACTTAATAAGCAATCGATGTGGGAAGGAAATGAACTATCGACAAGAAGTGGAATTATGCACAAAACTGTGAAAACGACTTTGGTTAATTTTGGGTAGGTCGGATCATGTACTTATTAGGCTTGGAAAAAGCTCTGGTTGGATCCAGTTGGCCTGTTTTCATGCAATGGTTTGGTGTTAGAGGTGAGCAATCGAGCGGTTTGGTCCAAAATCGATCCGAACCTAAAAATGAAAATTGGATTATTTTTAAATATAAACCGAATCGCATCAGATTATATATCCAAATCGAATCGAAACCGAACCAAAATATTCAGTTTGGTTTTGCTCATCCCTACTTGGTGTAATCAACTTGCCTAATAAAAAAGTACTCTCATCATCCACCATATTTGTTTTTAGTTTTCTTTTCTGGTACGTCTTTTAAATTTGTTTCTTTGTCATTTATGAAAATAACCCCGCAAAATGCTTTCTACTAACTCCAATAACACTTTTTATTTATACTTTTCACCACTCATGACACACGGCTATCCCTAATTATTACCCTCAACAACATCACTTATTTAAATATTTTACTGCTCATGATCCACTACTAATTAATTTAACATTACACTAATGTGAGACTCTTATTTTATACATAATACACTCCACAAATTTTATAAAATCTTTGCCAAAGATTCTCAGGAACATAAATGAGAAATGAAAGGAGTATCATATATATATGGATGTCCCGAGAAGGCCAGTAGGTCAAGCAGGCCTATTGATGTCATGCAACGACATGATGGGCATGGAGCCTCGACTCAACCCAAAACGATATCGCAGACTCGAGCTGAGACGAAAGAAAAATGCCTACATAGGTTAAACGAGCTTATACTCCCTATCCAAAAAACGGTCCAGCCCAATTTCTTTCTTTGGCTTGGTAGGATTTGGTCGAGGCGATACGACCTAACAATTTTTATAGCACTAATTATGTATAAATTATGTTTCTCATCAGCTTAATTTGTCAAAAAATAAATAAATAAAGTAGTTTGTGATAAAATGAGATAAAATCTATTGCTAATAATTAGAACTCATGATACGAGTTAATCCCACTCATTGTAAAATTCTACGGGTTATATTCATGAGAATAGTGACTTCTAGCTAGTTTTATAATTTTAAATCATACCTATTATAATATTAGAAATGCACCTAAGGATTTTCGAAAGCACTGGATGATAGTTCTTAAGATATGAAACTCTGAATGTTTTGAATATTTGAATAAACAATGTTTCGATAGATGTCAAATGTTGGATTCTAGACGTATTTATAAAACGGACGGTGAATAGTTCCGTTACACTCATTAAAATTACATCATATTCAAGTTTTTTTCCAACATGCTCTATTTTGATCCATTTCATTCTCAATTCATTCATGTATACCAACCAAACCATTTCTTTAGATTCATTTAGATAATTTTATCCCACATTCTATGCAGATGTATATTGTAAATTGAATTATCTCTCTAATATGCAGAAAATAGTAAATTCTTGTGAAAGCGTAAAAACAAAATAATAATTGAATTAATGTTAATATATTAATTAATCAAACTTAAAACAAATATAAACTTAATTGAAATGCACATCTAAATAAAGGCTCTTTTATTATTATTATTATTATTATTATTATTATTATTATTATTAAGACTTTTGCAGAGTTTTTCGTGTCTTCTCCCAAATTTTGTCATAACCCTCTATCCCTAAGGACGGCTTAGCCGGAGCTATGACTCAGGATGGGATAAAAGAAACAGGGAAGAAATGGGTTTGCGTGTTCATCTGTGTGAATCAAAAGATAATACTGGCATTCATGTACATAGGATCTCAGCGATCGATGTGTTATAATTTACATATTCAAGCTAGAAGAGAAGGCTCGAAAAAAAGAAGTAATTTTTTACATATTCTAGCAAAATGCAGCATATTCAAGTGTTTGCAGCAGAATCGTGTGAGATGCACATATGAGGATATGCACTCACAATAACACACAGGGTTTTATTGGAAATATCTGTGCTTACTAATTTTTTTTCATTTTCATAATATTGTCAGGGCGGACGATTTTTTGTCAGCGTGATCCATATCTGCAACATATGCACCGGAAAGGTGGCCACCTCCCACGGATGCTGTGATCGGTCGAGAAAATCTTTCAGCACACATTCATCATAGTGTACACGTTAATCCATATTAGGCACATTCGACTAGCATAGGATCTGAATTCGATTATCATTCATAGTTGGTGAACCAACACAGATAGGATTCACACACAAAAATAAATATTTTGGCAGTCAACATCATCAAATACTTCACATCACTTGATTTCAGTAAAGCATCATAGATGAAAAATTTAGGTTCATCGTTTCGTAAGAAAGCCCACCTGATATATACTTTTAGCCAACACAACGTACTTCTCCTTTCTCTTCTTCTGTTATCCTCGTAATTTACCTTTACGTAAAAGAAATATTTAGTACTTCATTTGGTTCTTGGACAACGTCGATTATCATCAACGAACTAGATAACTTTTAATATCTTAGGATTTTGCATCATCATTATAGAATAGAGATATAAAATATCTCGATTTGGTTCCACCTAGTCATAGTGGAGCTACTATTTTCGTCCATTATTATATTTTCTTATCAGCTTAAACTTCTTATTTATTCTTAAGCTTGGGGACAAGCTTATTCATTAGCATCATTCATCAACATCGAATCACATTAAAATTCTAAGCCCTCGTTTTATTTCTTGTATCTCATGTCCTATTTCAACTATTCAGAGAAAACCATACTTAACTAGGCGTAAATCATAACTATGTGCGATAATCATAACTCTATGCACACATATGCTCAAATATTAATAACAAACTATTCTTGATTTCTCATACCTAACTAAGCAAACGTCGATCAATTTCTTCCAAACTTTAACCATTTACTTATTATATATGGTCTAACTCATATGTCACATTACATTTCGTATAACGTTTACGGTATCCTTGAACAGGACATTTTTTAGAAAAATATCTAACATATACAGAAAATTATGGTAAATTTATATGTCATGCTAGATATATCCTAGAATATAGATATGTGATAACATTTGACAAACAAAGATCGGATAATCCGAACATGAAGCTTTAGACTTTCAACCAAATAGGTTTTCTGTCCTAATGCGTACGAAAAATTCTCAATTTAATTCTATATGCTAGTAAGTTAACATAGACTGTAAATATGAAGTCTAATTATTCGCTATGAAAGACCAACGTGGTTGGTGGAACTATTTTTTGATAGAGGGAGTGTGTGACATATATTATTATGTACATGTATAATAAAGTTTCTATTATTTTGTATGTGTATATATGTAGGACTTATACACTAATTTTCACATTCTTACCGAATTCTTTCCGTGTTATCATAGAAAAGTGTATGTACACAAGACAACTTGCCGGGCGACATAACTTAAAACAAAAATATAGAAGGAGATCAAACTAACAATGAACTAAACTCAGATTGTAAAACAAATGAAACAAAACCGTAGAATGATGCCGAGTCGACGAGGCCTCTTTCCGCAAGACGAGATACGCCCCAGTAGTGTTTCTCGGTTCGCATATCGTCCCCAAAGATAAAACGGCGGCGTCTCGTGGGTGGCAGACACGCACCAACGAGTCTCACGAACCGGAACGAGACAAGGACGAGCTTGGACACGAGCTATTTATGCAGAGTGCTTTGAATGCCGGAATGCGACGACAAGAGGGTGGCTTATGTCGGGAGACATGTCCTATTTATAGGCGCCGCCCCTCACGGGATCATGTTGAGTCAACACCCGCATTGATGTCGGGTGTTACGGTTATATCCTCATTGAGTGCAGAGGGTTACACGGCGCTACGAGACAACGGGAGTTACACCCACGCTTTCGCAGAGTCATCATGTCGAAACGCTACCGGCTGCCACGACAAATCAACAACGCTATGCCCGTGTTCATGGACGATCCGATGTCTCTTCAAGCACAGCAGTCCAACGATCACACACGAGTTGGGCCTCTGACCAACTCCATCTTTGGGCTCGATCAAACATTGATCCAAAATACACTGACAATGGGCCACTAACCAGCCCACGGCAAGCCCACGAATAGGTCCAAAGAATGCCCAAAGACCAATTGCTAAGATCCAAGATCCAAGGACCACGGACCACTTAAACCGAACCGAGCCGAGTCGAGCCGAGCCGGGCGACGGTCGACGGCATCGGCCCGGCGCTGGCACTGGACATGGGCGCGGGCGGGCGGCGGCGTGTCAGTATATGCGGGCTTTCCAGCCCATCACTTGTTCACATAATTTTACTAAGTGTTCAATGAACCACTTATATAGACAATTAATGAAGGTATATTAATCAATGGGATAAGGATTAATTAATACATGCTTATCCTCTTAAGCACATAACTCCATGTTTAATGACCAACTTTGATCCACTATTTCACTCACCGAAAATCGGATTTGAGAATATGAATACACCACCATCATCTACTCAAACGAGATCGATCCTATGTCGCTTAATTTCACAAAATCAAACGTTACGCCACTCAAAATCTTGGTCAAAGTAGCTTCCTAAAACTGACCACATATAATATATATTTATATATATACACGATTTCCAACAATCCCCACATGAGTGGAAATAGCCATATGCATGTATGCGAGACATTACCGCCCCTCAAGAGATGTTAAAATATTTGGACAGGTGGTTTATGGCCTTGAACCTTCCATAGTTAGTACCATCGAGTACACGACGGATTAGTGGACACGATGCTCGAACTATTCTCCCACAACGCATCGAGACAATGGTATTAACACTTTAACACCTCAACCTCATCCGCTCTCATGTTTGATTCCATTTTGGCCATGGACATCCACTTTGATTCATAAGTGTTACGCTTGAAGCGGTCCACTTGCACTTACATAGGTGATTCTTTACCGAGTATCTTACCATACCAACCTCCTCGAGATATCTTAGGAATCATTAAGAATCAACGACTCAACCTCACCACTAGGCAAGTTTTCCAACACTCGCTTGCTTTCTAGGGAATGACTAACTGAGTGTTTACACACTAACTCCTATAGCTTAGTTCTCCCATCAATCAAGTTCTGGGATCTCCAATATCATGGTTGGGTTACCACCAATATGGTTGTTCTTAAGATGTGGAGTTTAATCCCATTTCTCTAGCAACTTGATCATTTGATCCCTGCTCAACTCTTTGGTTAACAGATCCGCCAGATTATCTATCGACTGACATAGTCAACCGAGATAACCCCACTGAGATCAAATGCCTCACTAGATATGTCGCCGACGATATGTCGAGACTTACCATTATACAAACCATTTTTCGCTTCTTCCAATAGCCGCTTGGCTATCACAAAGGAATCATCATCTGTGGCACGTGTTTAGACCAACATGGAATATCTTCCAAAAATTACTGAGCCACTGGCTTCCTCACCGCCTTTATCCAAAGCTATGAATTTCGATTCCATGGTGGATCGTATATACACGTGTGTTTCGTGGATATCCAAGAAACAGACTCCCAATCGTGAACACGCACTCCACTTGTAGAAAGTGAATCTTCGTGTCGATATCCACTGGCATCACGGCACCTTCAAGACCGGGATATCTCGTGAATGCAGCCCATGATTTTGAGTATACTTCAAGTACCTCAAAACTCTCACTATAGCCTTCCAATGCTCCTTGCTCGATTGATCGTAACGACTCAATTTATTCACGACGTTAAGCTATGTCGTCGGGTGCAATTTGTAAGATACATCAAACACCCGATGACCTTAGATAGTCTTCGCCAACAAAGTTCACCCCTGCTTTACTCAAGTTAACATTGAGCTCCAATGGGTCTTAATGTAAACTATCAAACGCGCTGAATTTCTTAAGCACTTTCTCGACGAGTGAGATTGTGTCAAGACAATTCCATCCGATCTTCTTAGAATCTTGATTCCAAGAATCACATCGCCTAATCCCATGTCCTTCATGTCAAAATTTCTATTTAACATGCTTTGTGTCATTAATGACTCGAGTATTGCTACCCATGATCAACATGTCATCTACATACGCACACACTATAACATAACCATTATCGTTGTTCTTAACGAGACACATTTATCACACTTGTTGATCTTGAAACCATTTGTCAACATTACATTGTCAAATTTCATGCCATTGCAACGACGCTTGTTTCAAACCATATGTAGACTTCACGAGTTTGCATACCTTGCCTCTCGACCTTCGGGTTGCTCTATATATACCTCATCCTTGAGGTCACCATTCAAAATGCGCTTTAACGTCCATTTGATGAATCTCAAGATTGTGCAAAGCAACAATTGCAGAAGCACCCTAATAGACGTAATCCTCGTCGCAGTGAATAGTATCAAGAAATCGTATCCTGCTTAAACCTTTGACAACCAAACGGGCCTTAAACTTTTCAATTGATCCATCTCGCTTTGTAATTTCTTTTAAGGATCCATTTGCATCCTAAGGGCTTACAATCTTCCTAAGAATTAACCAAGACCCAAGTGTGGTTTTGCATCGGAATCAATCTCACTTTCAATGCCTCTCGCCTGAGCATCCCGCCTTGTCGAGCATAGGCTACTTTGATCAAGTTGGTTCTTCGTCCAACATGAACGCAATATAGTTAGGACCAAAATCTTTAGCTCGACTTCATCGCCATCGCCTTGCTCGACCCTCTCGATCGATCTCGATCGCTATGCGACATCGATTCTTCCTCCAAAGGTTTAGAACTCAAGCTTCACCATCGGTTTTATTGCTAGAATCGGCTTCACTTTTATCCTTGTCTTTGCTGAGGATAAACACTTTCAAATAATATAGCATTCTCGACTCAACTGCCTTCCCCACAATATATCCGACCTCCGACCTATAGATCGAAAACGATAGGCGCTGCTGTTGAGTGCATACCCAATAAAGATACAATCGATCGCTTTAGCCCAATTGTAACTTGTTTAGAAGAGGCACCTCAACTTTCGCCAAACACCCCCACACTTCGAGATATTCAGATGATGGCTTTCTTCCTTTCCACAACTCGTAGCGAGTGACATCCTTACCTTAAGTGGAATCTTGTTCAAGATGTAGTTGGTCGTCAAACAATTTTCCCCCAAAAGTTCTGGGCAACCTCAACTAATCAACAAAGCATTCATCATCTCCTTAGTGTTCGATTTTACGCTCAAGAACGCTTATTAGATCGAGGTGAATAAGGAGTCGTCGCTTGATGTATTATACCACTTTCGCTGATAATGTCTCAAACTGAGCTACATATTCTCCCCTCATCGCTTCAAATGCCTTAATTGACAATTAGTTGATTCTCGGCTCGTTCTCAAGTTTTAAAGCTTCAATAGCCTCGCCTTTACTTAGAAGGTAAAGATAACAATATCTTTGCATACCATCAATAAACGCGATGAAGTACTTTTACCACCTCTAGTTTGTACAAACTTTAAATCACACACATCGGTGTGAATAAGTTCTAGAGGCTTAGTGTCTGCTCACCGAATGAAACGGTAATTTAGCTATTTTCGCTTCCACACAAACCTCACATTTCGCTTCAGGTATTAACTTCATTTAACTTTAGTAAATCTAAATTTACTAATCTTTTATTGCATTTAGATTAACATGTCCTAATCTACAATGCCATAAATCGAGCACTCATCAAGTAAGATAAGTAGATGCATTTTCATTCATCATAATTTTGGGTACACAACAGACACCATTACATTTAATTTGAAAAGAACCCTGAGATAACCCCTACCAAGGATCTTCCCAAACTTAGTCAAGACAAACTTGTCTCGACTCAAAACTAGTCTAAACCCCTTGTTAACTAGAATTGAGTCCGACACTAAATTCTTGCGAATGTCCGGACATGCAAAGACATCCTTCAACGTGATCTCAATGCCGGACGACATCTTAAGCACCACATCACCAACTTCGCAACCTCGACTAAGCTTCGTTCCCATGTTGAGCTTCCTCCTCAATAGGCTTGTAGGTGGAGAACATATCTTTCGTGCAGACGACGCTGTTGCACCAAAGGTCGGCGAACCATCCACCTTGATTCTCGACGTGGTCGACTTCTTCGTCACCACAAGAGCCCAAGTCATCCTCGTCCCATTTGTCAAGTCCTTCTCGACAACATTCGCAACTTGCTTAGCCTTCTTCTTTCAGCTTACGGCAGCCTTCATCGTGTGGCCATGTTTGCACACATTGTAATGATCCCGTCAAACTTACGGGCAACCACCTTCCCTTGCCTTTGTCATCGACATCGACGAACACGCTTGTTGAGGGACCGCCTCCAACAAAGTTGGCCTTCGATCGAGCAAGCCTTCGCTTAGATCTTGCTTCTTCACGCCGACTCAATGCGCGGTTTGACGATCAAGTCTTCAAGCGTCATATCCTTTCGCTTGGCTTAAGGTAGACCTGAAGTCTCTCCACCGGGGTAGCTTCTCATCATCAGTAGCGACGACAAAGCCGTCTCAAACAAGGTGTTCTTCGCTTGAACCTCGTACAATGAGTTGAAACTCTTACACTTGGTCCATGATCGGTCGAGAATCGACTATCTTGTAGTCCAAATATTCGCTACAATAAACTTCTTTCACCAACATCATCACTTCGGTATTTCTTTTCTAGCGATCCCACATATATTCGATGTCGTTATAACAAAGATAAACACTATACAAGCTATCTTCTAAACTACCAAGTATAAAGTTTTTACAAAGATAGTCGCCAGCGCCAGATTGTCATATGCCGCCGGACGTGAAAGTCCGTCACTTGCTTAGCCTTCTTCTTCAGTCGACGGCAGCCCTTCATCGTGGCCATGCTCGCTATAATTGTCAGCCCCGCCAAACTTACGGCAACCACCTTCCTTCGCTTTGTCATCGACATTCGACGAACACCTTTGTTGGAGGACCGCCTCCAACAGTCGGCTTCGATCGAGTAAGCCTTCGCTTAGATCTCGCTTCTTCACGCCGACTCAATGCGCAGCTGACGATCAAGTCTTCACATCATATCCTTCGCTTGTGCTTAAGGTAGACATCAAGTCTCTCCACCCGGTAGTTTCAATCATCGTAGCGACGACAAAGCCGTCCAAACAAGGTGTTCTTCGCTTGAACTCGTACAATGAGTCGAAACTCACACTGGTCCATGATCGGTCGAGAATCGACTATCTTGTAGTCCAAATATTCGCTACAATAAACTTCTTTGTACCAAAGATCATCACTACGGCATTTCTTTTCTAGTGCATCCCACATATATTGGATGTCGTTATAACAAAGATAAACACTATACAAGCTATCTTCTAAACTACCAAGTATAAAGTTTTACAAAGATACGCCGCTGTCGGTTGTCATATGCCGCCGGATGTGAAAGTCCATTACTCGACCCCTAACGGTGGGCTCATCTTCCACCAAGAAGTTGGCGGCCCAACGTCATGAGGTAGAACAACATCTTTGTCGCCATCTCAAGTCGGATCCTCCAAACTTCGACACTTTCTGCGGGCGGCATCATCCTCGCTGTATGAACAGCGCCGAGATCGATCCAAAACCGATCCACCAACATCACTGAAGTGTGTCAAACATGGAACTCGATGAGAACCACCTGTTAGATACCGTGATCCAACAATGACCCACCGAAAAGTGCAAACATCGAGCCAATGGAACCACTAAAAGTGGAACTAAACGCCGAACCACTAAAAAAGGAACCAACAATGACCTAAAGGGTCCAATGGTTGACTCAAGGCATCAAACCAAACATGGTCGTAGTCATTGTGCGTAATGGCAGCAGCAGCAGAGGTAGCGGCGTGGAGGCGGCAAAGAACGGCGCGTAAGCAGTAGTCGGTAAGGTGAATAATGACATCTCCAAGCGAAGGTTTAAGTTTCGAAAGTTTTAAGTTAATTAAAAGTCTCAACTCCTTCGTGGCAAGTATTATCTCGTCTTACGATTGTTAGAAAAGTGTACGTATCAAAGACAACTTGCCAAGCGACATAACTTAAAATGTAAATGTAGAACGAGATCAAACTAACAATGAACTAAATCAGATTGTAAAACAAATGAAACAAAAACCGAGAATGATACCAAGTCGAGGAGGCCTCTTTCCGCAAGATGAGATACGCCCTTAGTGCTCTTGCTCCGCGATCGTCCCCAAAGATAAGTTATGTCCCCTATTGAGTGCAAGTGGGGTTACGCGACGGTTTTCGGAGACAACGCGAGTTACACCCACGCTTCCGCAGAGCCATCATGTCGAACGTTATCGGCGCTACGATGAATCGACAATGCGCAAGCGCCCGTGTTCATTGGACGATCCGGACATCTCTTCAGTGCACAAGCAGCCCAACGACTGGGCCTCTGACCAACTCCATCTTTGGGCTCGATCAAACATCGATCCAAAATATACGGCAACGGGCCATGAAGCAAGCCCACTAACATGTCCAAAGAATGCCCAAAGACCACCCAAAGACCAATTGCCAAGATCCAAGATCTAAGGACCATGGAACCAGAATCGAGCCGGAGCCGAGCTGGCCCCAAGGGACGCGGCAAGAAGAACGGCACCGAGCCCTGCACCCGACGATGACGATGGCGGCGTGCTGGCATGGCATATGGCGTGGGCTTTCCACCATCACTTGTGCACATAATTATACTAAGTGTTCAATGAACCACTTATATAGACAATTAATGAAGGTACATTAATCAATGTGAGATAAGGATTAATTAATCCATGCTTATCCCCAAGCACATAACTCCATGTTTAAGTGACCAACTTTGATCCACTATTTCTCACTCACCGGAAATCGGATTTGAGAATGTGAATACACCACGATCATCTACTCGAAACGTAGATCGATCCTATACCGTTTAATTTCACAAAAAATCAAACGTTACATCACTCAAAATTTTAGTCAAAGTAGCTTCCTGAAAACTTGACCACATATAATATATATCTATATATATACACGATTTCCAACAGTTACTTTGACCTTCTCAAACTTCTTTTTGAGAATTTATTATTAGTTTTAATGCATTAAGTGAATATGAATAGTTATATCTACCTTGTAGCTTCACCAGATTATAGGAATATGCATGTAATTGATAGGGAAGAAGAGATTTATGGATAATTCTGATAAGAGTAACTATATATTATGCTTTTTGGTTACCTGAATTTTAAGACAAGTAATAAATTTTGACTACTATAATATAAATAAAGTGTAATTCTTTTTGAAAGGAAACCAATCACTCAGAAAAAAATCCAACCAAACCCCAAGAAGACATAACAAATAGTGAATTTGTTGTGGCAAAGTAGTTTTGTTATTTAATTTAGTCATATCGATCTGGTTATATAATTTCTATATCTTCTCTTACTATATCTTAGATTTACACATGCAAATGGTTTACAGATATTGTTTTTTTTATTAAAAATTATATTAGTTAGTTGCTTTCATATTTTTAAGAGTTAATATCCATATAATCCAACTTAGAAAGGTATTCCCTTTATCCCAAAATGTCCTTTACTATCAAATAATATACCTACTTTAATTTAACATTCACTGCTCCCATTCTTTTTTATTTTCTTTATTTTTATTTTTAGTATTTTTGTGAGAATTTGGCGCAGATTTGTTGGTTTGGTCTAGTGAGTAGGGCTAGGGAATTGATAAAATATGAAAAAAAAATCATAAATAAGTGGAGATGCACTATAGATTGCCAATCAATTGCCCTTTGTGTTTTGTTCAAGTTCATAAAAGAATTGGAATTTTGTATTTTCAAAGATGCGACCGACCGTACTAAATTAGTTTCTTAGGTAAATGTGAAGCACGAAAATGGGCACTAAAGTAAAAAACAAAGAGACTCATTTGAGAAGGAGATTGTACCTGGTGGGCTTTTCTCCTCAAGGATAAAATGAAATGACAAATGTTTTATTTATGATACTTTCTTTTGAGAAAATGATGATAAAATGCTATTATTTAATTACATGTCCAAAGTGTTTATGTTTTATGTATGGATCCTATCTGTGTTGGTTCGCCAACGTAAGTTTAGTCGAATTCGGATCCTATGCTAGATGGATAATTCCTAGCAAGGGTTAATATGTATACTAGGTAACGTGTTGTCTTTGAAAGGTTTGCTCGATCCATTCTGCGATCGTGTGTCTTTGAAGGTTTTTCTCACGATCACGGCGTCAGTGGAAGGAGGCCTCCTTCTACGGTGCAAGATGAGTTAGACATGGATAATACATATAGAAAATATGTCTGGCCAGACAAGTTTATGGAAAATGACAGAAAATATTTAGTAAACACAGAACTTTCAAATAAAACTCTATGTGTTACAGATGGGGCAGTGTAATTCAAAGTTATGATGTATGTTTTTGGCATTAGTCCACTTAGTCTTTGTACTCAGCCCTGCATGTTTGTTTTTAAAAGTGCAGGTTGAGCTGGTGATGAGATGGAGCAGTGTTGAGTAGTAGGAATCTTTTGTCGCTGATTATAGAGCCTTGAGTACACATCTTCATACATGTACCTCACATGTTTTCTACTGCAAGAACACTAAGTTATATTTTGATTAGAGAACTAAATTTCTTTATATCAGTTGAACCATTTTGTTAATAATCTGATGGGCTAGTCTCTTGTATGTAAATTATGTTTACTTTGATCTCTAATACTTTGAGGTTTCTAAAACTTTTCTTGATATATGTTTGCCAATTCGATATCCCCTTTTCTTTTCCCGCTTCTTAATTCTCATCCCAAGTAACAGTCCCTGTTAATTCGTCCTCAGGGATAATGGGCTGTTTCAACAAAACAAATAGTGAATTTGTTGTGGCAAAGTAGTTTTGTTATTTAATTTAGTCATATCGATCTGGTTATATAATTTCTGTATCTTCACTTACTATATCTTAGATTTACACATGCAAATGGTTTACAGATATTTTTTTGTTTATTACAAATTATATTAGTTAGTTGATTTCATATTTTTATGAGTAATTATCCATATAATCCAAGTTAGGAAGGTATTCCAGTTTATCCCAAAATGACCTTTACTATCAAATAATATATACCTACTTTAATTTGACCTTCACTGCCCCCATTCTTTTTCCTTTCTTTATTTTTATTTTTAGTATTTTGGTGAGAATTTGGCGCAGATTTGTTGGTTTGGTCTAGTGAGTAGGGCTAGGGAATTGATAAAATTTGAAAAAATAATCATAAATAAGTGGAGATGAACTTAGAGATTGCCAATCAATTGCCCTTTGTATTTTGTTCAAGTTCATAAAAGAAGTTGAATTTAGGATTACTTTTAGACTGACCGAGTCTCCCAAATCTATTAGAAAGTAGAGAGTATCTGCCGCTTTTGCTTTTTGGTCCAAAAGGTGAAGAAAACTCTGCCCCCACCAAATTTTTGGCAGCTCTTTTCATGATCGAAAACTATGTTTTCACATTGAAATTATTAAACACGCCAAAGACTAACTATACTTTTCCACCCTGGCCAGCTTATGCGGGAGTCCTCATGTATTTTTATTTCATCAACTCCATAATTGATCACTGATCAATTATATTTTATTTTAGGATTATTGACGTATAAATATATTAATTTTGTACATATTTTTATTTTGTATATGAATTTTAAAAGGAATATATAAATACACGAAATTATATATTATAGTAATTTACCATGATTTCTATTTTACCCCAAATTGAAAACAGACGTGGTAAGTTGGATTATTGATGTTGACAAATCTAACTTTTAGAAAAACCATGTTGTACATATAATTTTAAAACATTGTAGTTTTCATTTAGGTTGTAAACGATTAAAAATCAAAAATCTTGAAATAATTGGGAAATGGTTAACTGTGACACATTGCATTTGAATATGTGATGCTAATTTTAAATCTGTGTGTCACAATTAACTCTTTCTCAACTATTTAAAGAGTTATGATTTTTGATTGTATATAGTCCTACTAAAAGTGACAATGTTTAAAGATGATATTTTTTTTTGAACGTTCTATTTGTCCACATCAATATTCGAACCTACCACGTATGTTTTGATTTGGGGGAAAACTTACTACAATATATAAGTTCATGTATTTATATAATTTTTTTAAAGTCTGAATGCAGAACCAAAATATGTGTAAATTCCGTGTATTTATATGCTAATAATCATTTATTACATGTACTTGTATGGGATAATATGCAAATATTCTCATCGACTATTTCACCACTTAGGGTGCTTCTTAACATGTCCCCGACTATTTGGCTCAAATAGCATTGTATGGGATAATATGCAAATAACTTTTGAAACTCATATCGATTTTTCATGAAACTTCACAAATTAATAAAAATAAATTTGAAATAAATAGTTCACATAGGAGAGAGATTGTGTTAATAATTAATTTTATTATATATTGATTTTGTAAATCTAAAAGAATTCAGTTATCAATGTATATTACTATACGAGTTTTAGACGAGAACAAATATATAGTAAAATCATTTTTAAATCAAATTTGTGACAGCTACATATATATATAGATTCTAAATTGGTCCAAACATTGATTGATATGTTTATGTGAGATTTTCTCAAATTTTGAATCATACATTGATTTTTCATGAACTTCACAAATTGAAAATCTAAATAAAAGAATATATTTTGAGAATTTGGCACAGATTTGTTGGTTTGGTCTGGTGAGTAGGGCTAGGGAATTGATAAAATATGGAAAAAAAATCATAAATAAATGGAGATGCACTTAGAGATTGCTAATCAACTGCACTTTGTATTTTGTTCAAGTTCATAAAAGAAGTGGAATTTAGGATTACTTTTAGAGTTAGACTGACTGAGTCTCCCAAATCTATGAGAGAGTAGAGTTAGCTGCTTTTGCATTTTGGTCCAAAAAGGGAAAAAAACTCTGCCCCTATCAAACAAACAATGCTCATAAAATTTGTATTCAAAGAAACACCTTTTGTTAAATGGACTCAACAACCCATACTGTTATTTCATTAAACAATCTTTAAGAAAATGATTCTGCACTCAATTGGCAGCTCTTTTCATGATCGAAAAATACTTTTTCACACTGAAATTATTAAACACGCCAAAGAATAACAATACTTTTCCAAATTCCTGACCAGCTTATGCTGAAGTCTTCATGTATTTTTATTTCGTCAAACTCCATAATTGATCACTGATCAATTATATTTTATTTTAAGGTTATTGACATATAAATACATTAACTTTTTGATTTTGCATATGAATTTTAAAATGAGTGTATAAATACACGAACTTATATATTGTAGTAATTTTTACCATGATTTCTATTTTATCCCAAATTGAAAACAAACATGGTACTGATGTGGACAAATCAAACTTTTTTAAAATCCATGTTGTACATATAATTTTAAAACATCTTAGTTTTCATTCGAGTTGTAAACAATTAAAAATCAAAACTCTTGAAATAATTGAGAATTGGTTAAGTGTGTCACATTGTATTTGAATATGTGATGCTAGTTTCAAATGCAATGTGTCGCAATTAACTCTTTCTCAACTATTTCAAGAGTTAAATGTATACAATCCTACTAAAAGTGACGATGTTTAAAGATAATATGTAAAACATTGGTTTTTTTAAATGTTTGATTGTCGACATCAATATTCCGACTTACCACGTATGTTTGATTTGGGGGAAAACTTACTACAGATATAAGTTCATGTATTTATATACTTTTTTAAAAGTTTGTATGCAGAACCAAAATATGTGTAAAGTTCATGTATTTATATGTCAATAATCGTTTATTTCATGTACTTGTATGGGACAATATGCAAATAGTCTCATCGACTATGTCATCACTTGGGGTGCTTGTTAGCCTTGTCAGACAACAACTTTGGTGGATATGTTCCAAGAGAAATTGGGAACATCACACGGCTTAAGGAATTATACCTTGCTTATAACAATTTAAGAGGTATGATCTTATCTCTATACTAAGAATTTAAACTAGTTCCATCCCCTTACAAATTAGTAGATAATCATTACATTTTCTGTTAGGATGATCGAAACTTAGGTACTAGTCTCAATTCCTTATCTTACAACTAAAAAGGATAGATAAGAAATCATCATGTATGTATGTATGAACGTAACTTTTATTCAATCTAAATAACCCAGGAGACCGTGTATAGCTTTAATTTGAGTTTGAGTTGCTTTTGGCAATTAATTTTCTCTCTTTCATGTTGAAGCTCCGTTCATGTGTACTAGCCTGCCATTTATATAGGATAGGTGAATCACCCAGCGCCCCAAATCTATAACTTTTTACTAATGGCTAAACTCATGTGGTCAGATTTGCAATTTATTAATTGTATAGATCTAGATGTGCACAAGTCATTTTTTAGACAAGCATGGCTTTCGAATAGAATTGAATCATGTGTCCCATAATTATTTGTACTAGCCCAAAAATTGATGGTGGAGGCTATTTCAAGGCTCAAAATTTTATTTGTGTTTTTATGGACCTTTTCATAATTTTCTTTTTTTTTCTTTTTCATTATCCACATTTTAAGGTTTGAGACATATAGTTTCCTTTGTTGGACGAGATCCCAGATTTGATTTTGAATACATATTGAAGTTTTATATATTTTCCCAATTTACAATAATTTCTAATGATGCTCAATTTCTGGTGACATCAGATTCAACAAGTTTTAAAAATATGGTGTGCTAGCTATTGAACTTGATTATGCAGTACCAATTTGATGTTAGCTACAAATTTTAAGATCAAATTGAGTTTTTATGAGTTGACAATATTATACAGGTGATATTCCAAAAGAGATTGACTATCTTTATTATTTAGAGATATTGAGCATGGGTTCCAAATTAAGCGGACCACTAACATGGGAAATTTGGAATATCACGACTCTTCGTGAGCTATACATTTCGAACAACTCTTTAATTGGTATGCCATCACTTTTTCAGCTATGTCGGTTCTAACAAGGCCTCACTAAATTTATTATTTACTTGTCATATATTTTCTAAATCGGTTATACTATAATGAGGATCAATCAATGCATGCAGTTAGTGGCTGTGCCAAGACCTTTAGGATAAGGGGTCAAAACTATGTAGAATAGGTAAAATAATTTTTATTATAATTATATTATAAAATATTCTTACAAACTTTCTAAAAGCAACGTAATATCAACTCATATATTAATAATAAAACAATTATTCATTCAACGATTTACCATTCCATCGGATCAAAATTCCGTCTCCTTTTTACACAGGAAAAAGAAAAAAGAAAAATTTAACTTTTATATTATTTTACAATATAAAGTACCAAAGTAAAAGTAAACATGGACCATTTTATTAATCAATATTGATTTAATTTTATCCTTATCTCAACTTTTCATACTCTATTAATTCAAATCGAAAACTTGAAGTTAGAATCCTTATAGATTCATTGGTATTTCGCATGCACATGATCGAAGTTCACATGATTTGGAATCACACTATTTTAGCCCAACAGTAATGGTCAGTGTCAATTTTAGCCCATTTAAATTGATAATAATAATTACAGGCTCAATAAATAACTTGTGTTCATTTTATAGTATGACGAATTTCTAGCCTGGGAAAATATAACTGGTAATTGGAGATGACACGTGGCATCTCAAGTGGATGCAAAATATTGTTTGAATCCTATTCAAAATACGTTATTGGGGATAAAGTTGTTATCGATTTAGAGGGATAAATTGACTGACATTGAACCTATTTTTGGGATAAATAAGTAAGTATATTGCCCCTTTATAATTTAAGATGAATGATTTTTAAGGGAAAAGTTCATTACTCCCTCAAGGTTTTATTTGAAAATCACCCTCCTGGCGTGTATTTTTGAACAATTAAGTCTTTTGATTTCTATTTTTGGCAATTGGCTCAATCGACGAACTGTTAACACTTGTTACCAGAAATGGACAAATGACAATTAAGGAGAAAAGAACATGATTCAGAAAACTTTTTAAATTGTGGTTGCCATGCAGGTTTGTGTTTCATGATATGCATATTGTTGTTTAATAGATGCATATTGTTGTTTTGTAATATGCATATTTATATAGTATTATGATATGCAGGTTTATATGTATTGTTATGTAGGTTTATGTGTATTAGTATGCATATTCTTTGCTGGAAGCTTCATCTCGCCATCTCCTTCTCCGATTTATCTTATTCTCTTATATTCGGCGAACTCCACCGTAAACCACCGCCTCATTCTTCGATTTTTGACGAACTTTGCCTTAAACACCACCATAGTCATCATCTCTCTCGATCCTTCAATCTTATCTCAAAGTCATCTTCTTTTTTCTTAAATTTCAGGTATCTCCAACTATAGCCACTAACCAACCGCTACCGCCATAAACGCCACAGCCGTGACTATATCCACCGCGCCATTGCTGCCACCGCGATCGCCTTCACCGCGCTATCGTTGCCACCTACTTCTCTTTCTTCTCCGACGAACAACAACTATTTACAGCAGAGGTGAAGAAGAAGAAGAAGAAGAAGAAGAAGAAATAATTACTATATTACCCTTAAACGAAAATTAAAATAAAAAAATAAAATAAAAAGTTGTCCTGCCACGTGTCGCTTATCTAGGCTGTCCACATGAACACATTGTGTGGTCTAGATTGGGTACTACATATTATCCGAGGACCGGGTACTACGAGAACCCAACCATATATATATATATATATAGGGGTGTGCATCGCCTATCGGCTCGACCGATCGACCAAAATTTTCAAAACCGAAACCGAACCGAACGAATTTTTTGAACCGAACCGATTTATAATTTCGACCGACCAAAACCGAACCGAAAAATCGATCGGTTTTGGCCGGACCGAAAACCGATTTTAGTTAAAATTTTGAACCAACTAAAATCGACTTTTAAAACCGAACCGATCGATCGAAACCGATCGGTTCGATCGGTTTTTTCGATTCGATTCGGTCATGCACACCCTATATATATATATATACCGTCATGTATAATTAATAAAATTCATTGTTTTAATTGAAATTACATATTATAATTGGACATAATATAATAAAATATACTGTCATGTATAATTAACAACACAATGATTATATTAAATAATAAGTTGGATAATTAACATATGATTAGTAGTAAGTCACGATCGTGCTAATGCAAAACGATAAAAAATTGGTCTGATCCAACCTAAAAACTTTGCGCTACAAAAAATATTTATGATATATCATTATCTGTAGCTCGATGGACTCATGCCACATCACCCCATTCACATTTGTCCGAAAAGCCAATTAAATTCGGAAAGAAAAATAAAAGGCATTATTCCAAAATTAGTTAAAGATAATAATAAACATTCCCACTATTGACAACACTAGGGGTGAGCAAAAACCGAACCGGATTGAAAAATCGAATCGGATCAAAAACCGAACCGGATCGAAATGGGCGGTTTGGTTCTTTTAAAAGAATTCTGTTCGGTTTCAAATTTTCAAAACCGAAATTAATTCGGTTCGGGTTCGTTTAGTTAAAAAATTCGGTTTTAAACCGAACCGCCCAATTAATTATTATTATATTTTTTATTTTTATATATATATATTATATATGTATGTGTTATTTATATTATTAATATTTAAATTGGTTAATATTATATATATTTATATATATATATAATTATATTTATATATTATATTATATATATATATTATAATATTTATATTAATTTTAATTTTAATTCGGTTAAAACCGAACCGAACCGAACCAAATCGAATATTTCGGTTCGGTTTTGTAAAGTAATTCGGTTCGGTTCGGTTTGGGTATTTTAAAAATTGATTTTGGTTTTCGGGTTCGGTTCGATTTTGAACCGAACCGCCCGAATGTTCACCCCTAGACAACACCCAAAATTAAAGTGAAAACGATACCGGTATAAAAAGGAATTTGAAACTACTCTGCCCTCATTCAACATGTGTTACTAACTAGAACGATTAACGCTCGAGTCAAAGATCTCATCCGAGAATGACCAAAAAAAATATCCAAAATGGATCTACTTTCTTGCTCAATAATTCCTCTTCGAAGATCTCCTGCAACACGCATACGCCCCAATTCCGCCCTCCCAAATAACTTGTTCGTAGATTTTTGGGGAATCGTGATGGAGAACACCAACTATCAGTGCAATCCTAGTAACGACAATGATAACCCTCTCGGCGGCGACATCGCTGGAACTCGCCCCCGGAGAACTCCCTTCACCGACCTCAGTCAAGTCGACGCCGATCTTGCACTTGCGCGTACTCTCCAGGAACAGGTTTTTGCGGTGCCTTATTCTGCGTTATGGTAGCTTTTATTCTATACTGGAAACTTATTTTGTTCCAGTTTTGTCGCCATGCTTCTTTTCTTGTTATTAGGGTTTTGATTTATGACGCTGAAGATGATTTATGGAGTACGTGGCGTTCCAGCAGCATTTGTTAGTTGTGGTTTTTTGGGAAAATATGCGTTTGATTTTGCGGTGTTCACTGACTGCCAGAATTTATTACGAAAAACAAGAATATTTAGATTTGGTGTTCAATTATCTCCTGTTTGAATTCTTAGGGGGTGTTTGGCTAAGCTTAAATTAGAGAGCTTATAAGCTCCAATAGCTTATAAGATGTTTCAAGAGTGTAATGTCTCAAGTGCTTATAAATTATTAAAGTGTTTGGATAATTGATCTTATAAGTTAGAGAAAGAATCGTGAATTAGGGAGAGAAAATCATAGTTAGAGAAATAAAATTGATGAGAGGTGAAGTTAATAATGTATGTGTAGGATATAACGAACTATAATAAGATTATTTTGGTAAATTCATGATTGCTTAAAAGTTTATGAAAAAATAAGTTAGGGTTGACCAACTTATTTTTAGGGGAGCTTATAAGCTGTTGGAGCTTATTTTCATAGCTTATAAGCTGTTTAGGAGCTTATTTTGCCAAACACTTTGCAACAGCTTATAAGCTCCTAAATAGCTTATAAGCTGTTTTAAAGAGCTTATAAGTTCAGCCAAACACCCTCTTATTCTTGCATAGCTTCTGGTGATATAGGTCTTCACCTTGCCGTATTATTTTCTGATCAGTTGTATGTAATTTAGTCTATTAATTTTGAAAATCAGTTGAAACTTTGCTTTTCTTGTAACAGGAACGAGCTTATATGATGTTGAGAATGAGAGGGGATGGTGGCAGTGATTATGGAAGTTGGGAAGCTGAGAGTTTCGAGCATGACGATGACTTTGATGATGCCAGTGAAGAGGATTACGACAAGTCAGATGTTGAGGTGGACAACGGTGAAGGACATGTATTTGACGAGCATGCTCATGCTGAAGGAGAAGATGATGATGGACAAGATGTTGAATTAGATCTATCTGCATTTCCTGATGATGCTTTTGCTAGAGCCTTGCAAGATGCCGAACAACAAGACATGGCAGCTAGATTGTTGGCTCTAGCTGGGATAAATGAAAGTGAGAGTCCTAGTTGATTACTTTTGAGTTCCTTGCTTGTTAATTCCTTTATGTATTAGAATTGTGACATTACTGACATAAATTCAACACTTTCGATATGGATTTTTTGGCGAAGGTGAAGATGAAGATGAAGTTGAAGATGAATATGAAGATGAAGATGAAGATGAAGATGTAGGTAATTTACAGGTATAACCTGATATGCTTGTCATATGTTCTTCATATGGTAGTAGGCCGATGAAAGAGGGAGTATTTTTTATGCTGGCTCAAATTGAGTTATAGGGTTTCTTGTTTGAATTTCCATGTATACCACTCATCCAGACTGTTAAGTTTGATAGGTTATATAAAAACCATGCCCTAAGTAAGAAATGAGAACCATCATAGAGACCCTTGATAAAGCTTTGATTGTGTTTTTCATCTTCTGAAGATTTCTAATTGTTAGACAATGCTTATGTCAATTCTATCCGATTGCATATTAAATGATGACAATTGGTTTATCAATTGATTTTAATCGGTTTTGAGTGTGATCAATAGCAAAAATTTTATTTTGTACTTTTATTAGTTTTAAAAGTTTGGTGTTTTATTTAGGCTGTGGTGTTATAGATGCATCACACACATTACTACTATATCACTTGATGCTCCAATGCTTGATTCATACCAAATTAAAAGCACCCGTCTTTGTAGAAATATTAAACTCGATTGTAAGTTACAACTTCAGTAGCATGAATTCCCAGCTCATGGAGTCGAGGCCAGGTGTGGGGGTAGGTTTGCTACATAGTTAGTTCATGTGATGTTAAAGCTGTCTTTGTAAAAGTATATTCATGCTTCAATTATTTACTTTATATGTGCTGAATTATGCTTCTGGTGGCAGTGGATTGACAGTGAGGGCAAGGCTGCGTTGATTGTAGCTTGCATGAACCCACAGCTTTATAATGTAGCGAAAACTTTGATTGAATCGGGTGCCAATGTGAATGTATACCGTCCAGGTAATTGCATTTTCTCGTACCTTCCATTATCTTATATGCAATGTCTCATGATCTAATTTATTTTAATTGCTGGCCTGTTCGTTTCCTGTAGTCCTGTCGCTATCTGCAATGCTTAAAACTAAGGAATTGTCAATATACTAGTGGTTGCTAATTCATTCAGGAAAGAAATTTGATTGTAAGTTGATTATGTTCGTGCTGATATAATCACAGAAATCATTATTGACTATGTTCCTAGTTCTTCCCATTTCTTGGATGTCGTAACATGATTGTTTATGTTGTACATGTGTTCAAGTTCAAGTGAAAGATGATCCTCTTTGAC
Organism: Salvia rosmarinus; assembly: GCA_036937905.1. Classification (NCBI taxonomy): domain Eukaryota; kingdom Viridiplantae; phylum Streptophyta; class Magnoliopsida; order Lamiales; family Lamiaceae; genus Salvia; species Salvia rosmarinus. Next base: position 8,587,252 of record CM072820.1, on the reverse strand, counting down.
TTAGTATGTTCTTTTCTGTGCTCAAGTATATGAGATCTTATGATTCTTGTTGGCATTTCCCGCCTGATGTTTTTGTTAATTATTTGCATTTTGCTTCATCATAAAAAATGTGCTCTCTCTCTTGTAGGCCGCCATGCCGGAACTCCTTTGCACCATGCTGCAAAGAGAGGGTTGGATCAGACTGTCAAATTACTTCTTTCACATGGAGGTGAGCACGCAGACATCCTCGATTTACTGTAATTCTGAGCCGAGTAGAATAAACTTGTTCTTATTTTGATTTTACATTTAAACTTCAGCGAATGCCCTAATAATGAATGATGATTGCCATACCCCACTTGATGTTGCCAGAGCCAAAGGGTTTGGCAATGTTGTACGAGCTATTGAGGTATACTTGTAACTCATTCCGGTTCAGTTTGTTTGTCATTGTTGGATTTGTATACTGCAAGCAGTTTTGGTTGAGCTTGTATACAATGATTCCTGTTATCACTATTATAATCGCATATCTGAATTGTTTATTTGATTTTATATGTATGTCCCTTTTATCTCATTTATAAGTTAGATCATACAGTGTGTAGAAGATCACAAAAGTATGTATGATTGGTCAAGCTTAATGAGATATAAAAAAGATCACAGCTGAGACAATTTTAGGACGAATTGTCGGTATAGGTTGCGGTATAGATAAGAATTGACTTGACTTGGTTGTTTGTCTATACTGATACGTCTCTGACGTATTGATGGATCACAGTGAGATGAGTTCTTCTATCTGACTATCGTGAAAAACCTAGATCTCGATGACTTTACGTTGATTTAAGCCTGTATAAGGTATTAGGTGAGTATGAGTTGTTGACCATCACTTTGACTTGTCATGGATGAGGGTTACATGAGATAACCCAATATTCTTCGCATCTTGGGTGGTGACAGTGCTTGTATGTTATGCTAGTTGTCTGTATCGAGTCAACGTATCCATTTAGGACGATGACGCCCCTTAAAGAGTTTCAAAGGTTTATTGTACTAAACCCCGCAGTTGAGTTAACTCAAGTACAATAATAAGGTTGAGTGGTACTACTTAAGGAATTAAAGAGATTAATTATTTTAAGCAATGTAACGCTATAAATAATTAATGGACGCGATATCTTAAATACGGGATTCGTGAAGTCTAAGTGTAAGCCCGACTCAATTTCGGAAATAAAGGGGTAAGTCAACATTTATTCTCTAGTGGTATGAATAAATGTTTATGAATTAATTGATGTTCGAAATGAACATAAGATAATTAATTTATTTGAGTCATATCTTTATTCCTTGCATTTGATCTCCGGCTAGCCATCAAGGCCTCAGAATCGCTCAAATTTTCGTCCACCTCAAAAGAATCCCACTGAGATTCGTTGCTCGATCCTCTATCTGAAAAGATATTATTATATTTATTAGATATGCAAAGATTCTACCCTAATAGGATTCTAGGGTTGCATTATAAATATAAGGTGAGAGAAAATCAATATATCTTAATGCTAAAGAGATTTTCGAAAATAATAGTGTGTTACTGTGATTTCAAATTTTCAAGTGTGAGGAAGAAGGCGAATTTTGCAAGATTTCCATAGATTGCTCTCACTCAAAGATTGGAGTTTAGGCGCACGGATACGATTCGTAAGATCAAAGCACGAGTCTCGATCCGATTCCTTGTCCGACAAATTCACGGTGAACACGAGAAAATATCTATGTGTTTCAAATAATTATATAGGTGCATGCTAGGTAAATAATCAATGTATGGTGAATTAAACATCCAAGATAGATCATCGGGAGAGGTTAAAATCAAATTTCTCTACATTGGTATCGAGCACGGATCGTGATTCGCTCGCTGGATTAATTCACGCTTGATTATTACGCGCAATTAATTAATTGTGGATCTGTCGTTCATCGTGGATCGTTTTTATTTTTTTGTCGGATTTCGTTTTTCACCATGAGAAAATCCGTGGTTAGATTAGGAATCTTGGCGTGTAGGATGGAAGAAGGAAGTTCGGTCCTTGAACATGTCTCCCACATGACTCATCTCATGGATAGTCTTGATCAGTTGAGAGGAGGTATCGACGGCGAAGCCAAGGTCGATATCATCCTTACCACACTGCCCAAGTCTTTTGAGAACTGTCGCGTGAACGCGATCATGAGTAAGACCGAGTATATACTTAGTTAGTTGCTAAATGATCTCGTGATCGCGGAAGGTCTCATGGGAAAATGAGCACATGCCTTTGCTAGCACATCTAAGGGCCTAAATTTTTCATTGAAAAGTGGAAGAAGAAAAATGGGTGCCAAAGGTGGTAGAGGCAAGGAAGCTAGTGGGAGCAAGAACATGGTGGCCACCGGAGGCTTGAAAAAGCCAAAGAAGAGGGGCAGGTACTTCAAGTGCAGCAAGACTGGGCATTGGAAGGCTAAGTGCCCCATGTTCAAGGCTCAAGGTACGCCATTTGCTTTAGTAATAGAAACATGTTTAGCGACTTGTTCTACTCATTCATGGGTAGTAGATACGGGTGCAACTGATCATGTTTGTTACATCTTGCAGGGATTCCTACGGATAAGGGAGCTGTTTGATGGCGAGATAACAATCTCCATGGACAATGCGGCGAAAGTCGAGACCGTTGCAGTCGGAGATGTTTCTTTATGTTTTGATAGGACAATTTTAGTATTAAAAGACGTTTTATATGTGCCGGAGTTTCGTGAAACATTATTTCGGTTTCAAACTATTTATACATGGATATTTCGTTGTTTTTATAGTGGTGTTTCTATCATAAGAAATGACGGTTATCGTGGTGGCACTTTATATAATTCGCTTTATACTATTTCGCTAAACATAATACCTTTAATTATGTTGCATCTACATCAAACCCAAGAAGATGAAGTTTTCTTCGCTAAACGACACCACATTCTTTTCGCATCTTAGATTAGGTCACATAAATCTAAATATGATCCAAAGACTGGATAAGAATGAAGTGTTGGGTGAAATTACGCCATCTGCTCCCCGGTCCGTGAATCTCAGATAGAAGAAAAGATGTCGACCATACCCTTCAAAGCGGGCGGATATAGAACCAAAAAGTGTTGAAGCTAGTCCATTTCGACTGTGTGGACCAATGTCCCACAAGCTCGTGTAGGTACAGTATTTTGTCACTTTCATTCGACGATCACTCGAGTACGGATACGTATACCTACTTCATCGCAAGTCAGAATGTTTTGAGAAAATAAGAATTTAAGGCAGTGGGGCGAAGCTAGGTAAGAATATCAAGTCATCATGGTCCGATCGCGGTGGCGAATACCTCAAGAACGAGTTCATGGACTATGGTGCGGTGTGGGATTATCTCCCAGCCCACTACACCGGGCACACCACAAGAAATGATGTGTCAGAGCGAACAAATATGACTCTCTTAGAAATGGTTAGATCTATGATGAGTTATGCAACATTGTATATTTCGTTCTGGGGGTATGCCTTAGAAACAACGGCATATTTGCTCAATCTAGTACCGTCCAAATCGGTTGATAAAACCCTTCGAAAGTTATGGTTGGGCGCAAGCCTAGTTTAAGTCATATAAGGATATGGGGCGATCAGACATGTCTTTGAACAAGAAAGCTGATAAGTTGGAGACTAGATCTCAAGCAAGACTGTTTATTGGTTATACTAAAGAAACGAAAGATGGTTATTTCTATAGTCCTAAGGATCAAAAGGTCGTTATTAGCACTAACGTCCGATTCTTAGAAGAGGACTACATGAAAACCATAAATCCAAAGTTGAAATCATACTTCAAGAATCGAAGATGATCGTATTCCACCACCGACAGCTAAAGGTGCGAGATGCCGTGTCAGTGGAAGAGATCGACATCGATACTTCAAGAAATTGAAGTGGGTCGAGTTCCACCTGAGACACCCACCGCATGCTGGCACCTACCCAAAGAAGTTGTGCAAGATGAGAACCACAAGTTACACCCACCGTTGTCATTGTGTCGAGCGCCTCGTCAGTAGTGGAAGGGTTGTTCGTTAACCCGAGCGATTTATATTCGTGGGCAAATCTTCTGATTTAGTCCTGTGAAACGAACAGTCGTAATCGACCTATGAACATACAAATGAGGCGACACAAGACACATGCAAATCATGACACACCGCTATGGACTTAGAAATTGGGTCCATAACAGCTATGGATGTATACGAGAAAACACTTCTACCGGATGACAAAGAAGTCATATGTCGAATTGGGTATACAAGAGAAGAGATTCGATGGAAAGGTTTCGCTTTTAAGGTCGCCAGGCAAAAGGTACACTCAGTTGAGGGCATCGATTTCGATGAGACCTTTTCACCGTAGCAATGCTCAAGTCCATCGTAATTTTTCTCGTCATAGCACTCGCCTAAACCTCGAGGTTTGGCAAATGGACGTCAAAACCGTTTTCTAAAAAAGGTAGAGACATCTATACGCAAAGAACCCAAGGTTATGTCTTTGAAGGTGAAGAGTATCTAGTATGGAAGCTTAAGAAGTCCATTAATGGACTTAAGCAAGCTTCCCGATCATGGAATTTACGCTTTGACGAGGTGGTAAAATCCTATGGATTTACCCAGTTGCCTAGCGAGAGTTGTGTGTATCGTTTGGATGTCAACGGTGACATGGTATTTCAGACTTTACGTAGACGACATCCTTCTACTTGAAAACAACGTGAAGTCAGTATCGAAGTAAAAGTTGGTTATCCGATCGGTTTCAAATGAAAGACTTAGGAGATGCAACTTACATTCTTGGGATCAAGGTTTACCGAGATCGCAAGAGAAAATATCGAGCTTATCTCGCCGCCTTACATTGATCTTGTGATTACTCGCTTTAGCACGCAGACCGTCAAGAAGCGGATTGTTACCCTTCGATATGGTGTTCTTTATTTAAGGAGTTAGCCACCTAAGACCGCAGCGAGATAGAAAATGAGACAAGTTCCTTACGCTCCGCCGTAGGAAGTCTCATGAATGTAATGCTATGTACGAGACCCGATATCGCTATATGGTAGGCATAATAGTTAGATATCGCCTAACCTCGACAAGCACATTGATCATTGGTAAAGCATATACTCAAGCACCGAAAAGGACTAGAGATTATAGGTTAGTTTACCCGCGTATAGTCTAATGCTTTGGGTTATTCGACTGGATTTTCAAGCCGACCGTGATGAGAAAAAATCTACCTCAGGCTATGTGTTTATTTTGGGAGGAGGAGCTGTATCTTGGCAGAGTGTAAAGCAACGATGCATTGCGGACTTTACCATGGAAACCGAATATGTAGCCGCTTTGAAGACTGCTAAGGAGGCGGTATGGTTCAAGAACTACCTCATGGATCTAGATGTAGTACCTAGTTTGCCCAAAAGTATCATAGTGTACTGTGATAACTCAGGTGCAGTGGCAAACTCGAAGGAACCACGGACCCACAAGACGACCAAACACATAGAGAGAAAGTACCATGTCATACGAGAAATCGTTAGATGAGTAGACGTGCTGATTGAGAAGATTGGTACTGCGGATAACCTAGCTGACTCATTCACGAAGAGCCTGTCGCAAAAAGTCTACGACGAGCATGTTCGAGGACTTGGATTGCGCAAGATGGCCCCCACTTAGAAATGAAACTTTTGTAGAAGTGGGAGAAGCAAAGTGATGGTTATTCGTAATAGCTAGTAGAGAGACACATTGTGTACTAAAAGTTTGCTTTAGTATAAGTGAGAGATTGTTGGATTTGTATACTGCAAGTAGTTTTGATTGAGCTTGTATACAATGATTCCTGTTACCACTATTACAATCTCCTATCTGAATTGTTTATTTGATTGTATATGTATGTCCATTTTATCTCATTTATAAGTTAGATCATACAGTGTGTAGAAGATCACAGAAGTATGTATGATTGGTCAAGCTTAACGAGATATAAAAAATCACAATGAGACAATTTTAGGACTAATTGTCGGTATAGGTTATGTATAGATAAGAATTGACTTGACTTGATTTCTTGTTCTGATCGACACGTCTCGACGATTGATGGATCATGATGAGATGAGTTCTTCTATCCGACCATCGTGAAGAACCTAGATCTCGGCGACTTTACGTTGATTTAAACCTCTATAAGGTATTAGGTGAGTATGAGTTGTTGACCATCACTGACTTGTCGTGGGTGAGGTTACATGAGATAACCCAATATTCTCCGATCTTGGGTGATGGTAGTGCTTGTATGTCATGCTAGTTGCTCAGACGAGTCACCAGACGTTTAGGATGATGACGCCCCTTAAAGAGTTCAAAATGTTTATTGTACTAAACTCGCAGTCGAGTTAACTCAAATACAATAATAAGGTTGAGTGGTACTACTTAAGGAATTAAAGACATTAATTATTTTAAGCAGTTATAACGCTATAAATATTTAATGGACATGCGATATCTTAAATACGGGGATTCGTGAAGTTTAAGTGTAAGTCCGATTCAATTTCGAAAATAAAGGGGTAAGTCAGCATTTATTCTCTAGTGGCATGAATAAATGTTTATGAATTAATTGATGTTCTGTGTTGAACATAAGATAATTAATTTATTTGAGTCATATCTTTATTCCTTCCATTTGATCTGTGGGCTGGCCATCAAGGCCTGTAACTGCTCAAATTTTCGTCCATCTCATAAGAATCCCACTGAGATTCTGTTATGATCCTCTCTATCTGAAAAGATATTATTATATTTATTAGATATGCAGAGATCCTACCCTAATAGGATTCTAGGGTTGCATTATAAATATAAGGTGAGAGTAAATCAATCTATCTTAATGCTAAAGAGATTTTCGAAAATAATAGTGTGTTACTGTGATTTCCGAAATTTCCAAGTGTGAGGAAGAAAATTTTTACAGTACTCTCCATAGATTGTTCTCACTCAACATTGGAGTTTAGGTGTACGGGATACAGTAAAGAAGATCAAAGTAAGAGAGTCTTGATCCGATTTCTTGTCCGACAAATTCGCAGATGAACTCGAGAAAACACATGTGTTGCAATTAATTATATAGGTGCATGCTAGGTAAATAATCAATGTATGGTGAATTAAACATCCAAGATAGATCATCGGGAGAGGGTTAAAATCAGATTTTTCTACAGCCGTCTCTGCAGTGGTTCTGACAGCTCCCCTCTTTTTGATATGCCTCTCAGGGCCATCTGTGCTTGTTCACTGGTTGGCTGCGGGAACTTTACAGACCTGGCTTTCTGGAACATCACGCACCTCAACTGCTCTCAAGAAAAGTGTGAGTATCAAAATCCTTATTTGTGCTAAAATCGTTTTGTATTACAGACTGTAGAGTATTTGTGTAAAAATTGTTTAGTATAAAGAGTTGGTCATTTGGGTGAGCCATTCGTAGATAGCTTGGTTCTCATTTTGTTAAATTCTTTTTGCATGGTTACATATCGACATCCCTATGCCATATACCACTCTATTTGATTATGGTGTATGAGCCATTAGCTTCCTTTCGGTACTAGTCCTTTTTAGTCGAGAAGCAGCTCACTAAAATGGTTCTCTTTTTGCCTTTTTATCTGCTTTTAGTTCTTCGTGAACACCTACCTTGATATCTTCCTCTAATATGTGTGCAGATGGGTGGTTGTATTGCCGTGTGGTTCCCGCAATCTTGCAAGGCCTTTCAAGTTGGAGCTTGCTATATACGCTGGTCCACAGGTTTTCATTTCATTTCATTTGATCCATCCATGTTTATTGTATGGTTACGAATAGCTTTGTTTGAAGGAATATACTCTGCAACAAACTGGTGCTACATTTTCTAGCTCATGTTGAGTTTTCATGGTATTTATAAGGATCCCCAACCAAGCACAACTATTCAACTATTGAAGGCCAATTTAGAAGAACCGAATTTTAACCAACCAGATCCCGCAGCAATCATATCTGATATTTCTAAAAGTAAGGTTTTTTTTTTTTTACATTTATTCTTTATTATGATTGCCTATGTTAATGCTAGATAGGTCCGATTCTTAAGCTGAGGATTAACTAGTTAATGTGTTGCCGGTGCGGGACAAATATTGGGTAATCGGGCGTTTAATCGGAGCATCTAATGGCTTTTTGCCCTCGTTGCTAATCCTATGTGAACCCATGGTGCCAAATCTCATAAAGCAAAGCTAACTCTTTAGATCGACATCAGAATAATGTCAAATAAGGAAACCTAAAAACTGTTGCAGAAAATGTTGGGAAAGTGTTGCTAACATGTGTTGTTTGATACTTGTCGGGCATTTCTGTTGAAATTCATGAAAGTAGTTGGGAAGTGTTGCGAACATGTGTCGTTGAAGTTGAATCATTTTTGTGTCCCGCCTTTGCAGGTACTCGAATCAAACTCGCACCTGCTAGTGAAAGTGAAAAACACCAATTGCAGATATTTTGCAATGCCTGTAAAGGGATTCCTCAGGTATAACATACTTTGATGTTTGATCCAACTCTCTCTCTCTCTCTCACGCGCGCACACACACACACACGTGTTGTTAAGTTCTTGAACTGAATGGCTTGAAAATCAGGTGATGCACCCGTCATTTCCTTTTGACTACCAACCGCCCACTGCTCCGCCCACGGCAGTTGCATCAAGTACAGAAGACGAAGAGCTACTAGCGATGGCGATTAGTGCTTCCCTTCAGTCCTTCGCACATGAAAGGCCGCCAAATGCTGACACATACCTTGGATCCGAAGCTGGTGCATCCAGTTCCAATCATGTTGAGCCTTACAAGGAGGCAGCAGCAGCCATTAGCCATGAGGCAAGCGGCAGTCCTACTCATGTCTCAGAGTACGACCACGACAGCCCTTCTTTCGTCCATACAGCTCCCTACAATCCATCTTCCGTTCCTGTTCCATCCGCTAATCCCGCTGCAGATGCTGATATAGATAACGGTCCCATTATTTATCCGTCTATCGACACGAGCCCAGTTGATTTATCTTCATCGAATGTGGCTGTCGTAACCGGCGAAGCTAATGCGAAGAAAGCTGACGAAACGACTTCGTCTTGCACTATATGCCTCGACGCTCCGCTTGAGGGAGCATGCGTCCCGTGCGGCCACATGGCCGGGTGCATGACGTGTCTGAGCGAAATCAAGGCGAAGAGCTGGGGTTGCCCCGTGTGTCGGTCCAGGATCGATCAGATTATTCGTATATACGCCGTTTGATTTCAGGCGTTCCGAAGCTGCTGGTTACTTGCAGGAATTGAGGGAGAGGAACTGAGGATCGAACGTCGAACTTTTCGAACAGAAAGGTGAGGTACACCACTAAGCTTGTCGAATGAGTTGTAGTAGCAACTCACAGTCGACGTACATTACGGTGAAGGGATTGTAATGAGAGGTTGAGTGTGTGACTGTGTGTGTTATATACATGTATTGTAAGTAATAGTTCTGTATAGTGTTTTTTAAAAGATTGTACTTATTTATATTAATTTGTTGATGGGATGTTTTGGACAAGTTTAGGCTGACACATCGAACTCTAAATAACAGTCTCTTCGATTAACTATAATAGTTATACAACAACGTGAAAAATGTGGTTAATATTATGTGTAGGTAAAAAAAAAAAACCAAAATACAAGATTGAAATAAATTGACGTTGACGGGGTGATATTGACAATTTGAGATACATATTGGAAAATCAATGATATTTCGTGAGTTCACTTTTGTTTTTTGTTAAAATAATCATATATTAATTATGATGAGTAAATATAATTAGATTTTGTTAATTTATAATTAAATTTATTAATTTTAATTATAATTAATTTTTAATTATAATTTTAATTCAAAATTAGAATCTATTAACTCATAATTATGGTTTATTAATTCATAATGATGGTTTATTAATTCACAATTAGAGTTTATTAATTCAAAATTAGGGTTTAATATTCATAATTAGAGTTTATTAATTCATGATTAAGATTTATTAATTCACAATTAGAGTTTATTGATTCAAAATTAAGATATTTTAATTCAAAATTATTATTTATTATTTTACAATTAAAGTTTTATAAACTAATTAATTTTAAATAGAATTGATTAATTAATTAATTAATCAAGATTAATTAATTAATTAATTATGGATGGTCTCACCGTTGCGCGCACAGTAGACCACCCTTTTCTAAATGCACTTAATGCAACGTAAAAATAGATGTCCTTCAATTTACTGATTGCAACTTTTTCTAAATACTCTGAATAAAAAATTGAACTTTTTCAGAATAGTCATCTCATCTTGTTGAAATGGTTACTTATTTCCTTTTTTTATCCTAAAATCATATTCCATTTTCTTGTTTCTATAATACAACTCAACTTAGAGGTGGACTCATGTGTCTGTGAAGACATCTGCATATGAGGATATTGATATTTTTTTCAGTGTAAATGACGTTTTTATTCGATGTAGATATTATCTTTTAATTATATAATAAAAATAAATTATATATTTTTTAATATAAATAATATTTTGCTTTAGAATAAGTGGCACTTTTTCACATGTGACCGCATAAGACTTTTTGTGTCCAACTTAATATATTTTGGAATTAACATATATTTTAATGAATGAAAAATAGAGGTAAGTGGTTGTGTGACACTTTCTCTTGATCATGTCGACACGCGTCAAAGATTGTGTGGTATTACTATATATTTTATTAGGTTCATAGCGGTTAAATTCGCGAACTTTAATACAATTCTGGTTTATAACATGAACTTTGAAATTTGAATGAAAATATATAAACTTTCGATTTTTCTTATTTTTCCCATGACCCCCAAATTGAATCTAACATGGCAAAATCAGAAATGACGTGGTAATCAAAGGACGTCGTTTTGCTCAAAACGACGTCGTTTTGAATTGTCATATAAAATAAAAAAATAAAAATATTTACACATCACAGCATCACCCTCCTCTCTCTCTCTCCCTCTTCCATCTCCTCTCTCTCTCATCACACCCAACAAATATCCTTCTTCCCCTCTCCGGCGACCACCACCACTATCGCAAACGGCGGCGCCTTCTTTCTTTTCCATCCTTCTCACACGTCGTTTTGAGCCCTGTTTCGTGGGAGCCGTTTGCGCTAGGAGGGCCGTTGGGGGAGGCGCTGCAGCCAGGATCAATCGCAGGCTCGAGACCGGCGTCGCCGTACAGCAATCCGGCTACTACTGTTTCATCGCCGTCCGGCGTTCTTCACCAAACTTTGTTCTCGCATTCCGATGGCAGTGTGTGCAACAGCCCAACTTTCGCGGCTGCGCCGCTAGAGATCTCCAACACATTCAGGCTGTAATTGTTTCCTCAATTTTAATTTCTGTATTTGGGATTTGTTGCTGCTTATGTTAATGTGGAATCGTTGCTTTTCTGAATTGAGAGTTAATTAACCTAACAACGAGTAATTAGAGGTGATTACGGTTCAGCTAACCGATATTTTATCATATAAAAAACCGACTATGCAGTTTTTTGCGATGGTGGTGGTGGTCGCCGGAGAGGGGAAGGAGGATATTGGTTGGGTGTGATGAGAGAGAGAGGAGATGGAAGAGGGAGAGAGAGGAGGGTGATGTGTAATTTTTTTTTTACAATTCAAAACGACGTCGTTTTGAAACGACGTCGTTTGATTGCCACGTCATTTCTGATTTTGCCATGTTGGATTCAATTTGGAGGTCATGGGAAAAATCAGAAAAATCGAAAGTTTATGTATTTTCATTCAAATTTCAAACCAGAATTGTATTAAAGTTCGTGAATTTAGCCGCTATTAACCCTATTTTATTTGCAATAAACAAAAGTAGCAATCTGTTTATATAATTATAAAATAGTATTTATATTGGTAAAAGGTTCTTCTGGTTAGGTATTGTCAGATAAGTGCAGGAGGTAACACAATAGTGATTCATAAATTATTCTTTCAAATATTAAATTACCTTAAGAGGCAGCACAAATTAATTTTAACTGACATGATGCATAGGTAGTACCAAAAGTAAAAATGGTTTCTCTATTTATTTCTTGAAGTTTTAACTTGATCTTTTGACTAGGGAGAATTATTCTGTTATGCTGGTAACTAATTAATTCTATAGTATTTTCCCTAATTCATATTTCAACACTTAAATTTCATGTATTTAGATAATGAATATTAGTTTGAAACGCATCATTAATTCCCGAGTTTATGTTTGTCCCTTTTTTTTAATTCATGAGAAATCTGAATAATGTCTACTGCCAATTTGGTTCACTTTGAATGTCAGATAGAACAAAAGTCTGACATTACTCCTAATTGTTTTGCCATTTGTTGCATAAGAAAGTGACAAACATTAGTTCTTTATTTATTTTGTTTTTTGAGGGGAGTGTGATGTTCTTATTTGCTTTTGTATCACTTAAACTGCGATCCATAAATATAATGGTCTAGTGCATTTCCTTCTTCGAACAATTTGGGCTGGGAATATTATTTACCTTCTAGAGTTCAGTTTGATAGGGCTGGTCACTACCATGGATTTGTTATATTTGTTATGCCCATTGCAATCTCTAAGTCTCTCCTTAATCAAACAATCATTCAGTTAAATGAGAAGAAAAAGAATTACTAATTTTGTTAGCTTATAACAGTCAAGATTTCTCTCTTTTGTTTGTGGAAAAACCATAAGTTTTTCTGTTGGGTGTTTAGGGAATATAGTTGGTGGACTAGATCATGGAATTGTTACAATGAAGACAGGGGAAGTTGCATCTTTCATGCTGCATCCAGAACTAGCATATGGAATACTTTGGGGATTTTTAACCTTACATAAAAGATATGAAAATATTAAATATAAAAACTAACTACTTATAATTATTTTTGGATACAATTACATGAGAAGAGATTAGGCGACTATTTATAATGAGAAAATAGTCCTTATCCAATTCTTCGCTATGAAATGCCAACATGGTTGGTGGATCTGTTTTTAGATAGAGGCAGTGTGACATATTATTGTGTACATGTATAATAAGTTTTCTATTATTTTGTATGTGTATATATGTAGGACTTACAAACAAATTTTTAGCCTTCTTACCTGATTCTTTCCAGGTTCTTTTGACATTCTCAAACTTCTTTTTGAGAATTTATTACTATGTATTAAGTGAATATGAACAGTTACGTGCATCAATATGAATATAGGAATATGCATGGTATTGATTGGGAAGAAGAGATTTATTTCTTGATAATAATATATTTATAACAAATATTTACATTAAGTGTTGAAGTAAAAAAGATAAAGAAGTAAAATAATGAGTATAACTTTCAAATACTAAACCAAAATACATTCCACAACTATATTTTAAAAAAATCTTATTATACTAATTTAAAAGAGCAGATAATGAAGTTTGAAAATCATGTAACGAGAAAATTTTCAGTTAATTGGGGAACCCACTTGATTTTCGGGCCAGTCCATTCAGGTTCGGGCTACTTACGGATCAACCCACTCGATTGTCGAGCTATTCGGGTTGATATTGGATTAGAAATTATCAACCATAACTCTATCGAGTTATCGGTTAATTCGGGTCAACCTATGAGTTTCATGCTAGATTGACATTCCAATATATACCTAACAAGAGGGGCATTATTTAAAGATTTTCAGATAAAAGATGGGTAGAAAGAAAACGTGAAAAAGATGGAAGATTCAAGTTAATTAGATTTTCGACTTATTTAGAGTCCAGATTCACTAATTTTTAATGGTTTGAATCTGTAAAAACTAAATTGGATTGTGGAGAGAAAAATATAACAACTTTTGTATTCCTCTTTGTTGTTCTCTACTCAAATGAAAACAACAAGACCTTTATATAGGCACTTAACATTACTATGCCAACAATTAAACTAAATTAAAAGCCATAAAAGACCACTATCTCCTATATCACCCTTTGGCCTTTGAACTACAAAAAACTCTTGACCTTTTATTCCCACTAACTTCTAAATTTAAGATCCACTAAAATTACATTTATGTTTATTCAACAAAACTCCCCATAAACTTAAATGCTTCTACCATCTGTCATGCCAATCATCTTCTTGCATTTGTCGAGAAGAACTTTCGATGTGACTTTGTGAAGATATCGCAACTTGATCATGACTTGCCACATGCACCAATTCCACACTTCCTTCCTTCACATGATCTCGGATAAAGTAAAAGCGAACGTCGATGTGTTTGCTTCTTTCATGGTTCACTGGGTTCTTTGCCAACTCAATTGCTGATTTGTTGTCAACTTGAATCACGGTTGCACCTAGTTGCTTTAGCTCCATTTTGCTCAACAAATTTCTAAGCCATATCGTATGACATACACACCAAGATGTTGCTATATATTCTGCTTCACACGTCGAGAGCGCCACGATCGGTTGCTTCTTTGAAAGCCAAGTAAACGCAGTGTCTCCCATAAAGAATACATATCCTGATGTACTTTTCCGATCATCTATGTCTCCACACCAATCGCTGTCGGAGTACCCAACCAACTTATAATCTTTTGCTTTCGAGTAGAACAACCCGAGTGACACTGTTCCTTGAATGTACCGTAGTATTCACTTCAACACCTTCCAATGTGGATAAACCGGCTCCTCGATGAACCGACTCACAATGCCGACTCTTAATGAAAGATCCAGCCTTGTGCATGTGAGATAACGAAGGCTTCCTACCAAACTCCGATATCTATTCGCATCGACACGTTCTCCTCCATCAAACTTTGAGAGTTTTGCACCTGGTTCCATTGGTGTTGATACCGGGTTGCAATTTGTCATCTTGTACTTCTTTAAAATCTCTTTTGCATATACGTCCTGTGATACAAAAATACCCGTCTCTACTTGTCTGATCTCCAAGCCAAGAAAAAACTTCATCAAGCCCAAATCAGTCATCTCAAATTCCCGTGTCATTGTGCCCTTAAACTCTTCTATCATCTCATCATTGTTACCCATAAAAATTAGATCATCGACATAAAGAGCAACAAATAACACATTACCTCCATTCTTCTTTGCGTAAAGGGCATGCTCGTAGGGACATTGCTTAAACCCGTTCTCCTTGAAATATGTATCGATACGTGTATTCCATGCCCGCGATGCTTGCTTCAACCCGTAAAGCGCCTTCTTCAATTTTAGCACCTTCTTCTCTTCTCTGACTTTCATGTACCTGGGTGGTTGTTCGATGTAGACATCTTCTTTGAGCACACCATTCAAGAATGCCGTTTTAACATCCATCTGAAATATCGGTCATTTGAATTGAGAAGCTTGTGACATGAGTAATCTGATTGTCTCCATTCTTGCAATAGGAGCAAACACCTCGTCATAGTCAATTCCTTCCTTTTGCGTGTATCCCTTCGCAACAAGTCGCGCCTTGTACCGTTCTATCTCACCTCGAGCATTCATTTTTTTCTTGAACACCCACTTCACACCAATAGGCTGACTTCCTTTCGGCAATTCTGCTAGCTCCCATGTGTTGTTGCGATCAATCGCCTTAATCTCCTCGTTCATGGCAGTCTGCCACTTCTTATCTCGCACCGCCTCTTCACAAGTGATATTTTCAGCATCAGCCAAAAGACATACAAGGTGTACCTCATTTGTCGAATCATACAAATCTTGCAAACTTCGCATTTTGGGTTGTCGTGGTTCATCTTCATCATCGGTAGTTTCAGAGTGTGTTGATATGCTTGTTAGTGCAGTGACTGATGATTCTCCAACTTCGATGGTAACCTCCGTTGAATTTTTCCAGTCCCACTCGCTTGCTTCGCGTTTACTCGCACATCACGACTCACCACCACCTTCTTGCTTATCGGGTCTAGTAGCTTTGCCTTTTGTCTTCTCATCATATCCAATAAAAATATACCTTTGCTTTTATCTTGAGCTTTGTTCTTCGTTGATCCGCACGTGTGCATGAGCCACACTACCGAACACTTGAGATGAGAAACTGTCGGCTTTTGTCCGCCCACGCCTCTTGTGGTGTTCGATCATCTAACTTCACATGTGGACATCGATTTTGTACATAGATGGCACATTGCACGACTCGCCGAATTCCTTCGGTATCTTCTTGCTCTTGAGCATTGATCGAACCATGTCAAGAATAGTCCGGTTCTTCCTCTCGGCCATACCGTTTTGTTGAGGAGAGTATGGTGCGGTTAGAAATCTCCTTATGCCTTGATCCTCACAATACTTCATGAAAGTCGTCGAAGTATACTCGCCATCTCTATCGGATCGTACGGCTTTGATGTGTCTACCAATTGCCTTCTCCACCATCACTTTGAACTTTTGAAAAACCTCGAATGCCTCGGATTTTTCTTTTAGAAAATAAACCCAAGTTTTTCGTGAGAAATCATCGATAAAGGAAATGAAGTACCTTTTACCGGTGAAAGATTCTGGAGTGATTGGTCCACATATGTCGGTATGGATCAACTCGAGATGATGTTTAGCTCGATAGACAGCCTTTGTTTGAAACGAGGTTCTCGTTTGCTTGCCAAGAACGCATTCTTCACAAAATTTGCCCTCGTAGTCCATGTCCGGCAGTCCGTGCATCATGTTCTTCTTTGCTAACTCTTTTAGACCACCATGATGTAGATGACCAAAGTGGAGATGCCACAACGACGCTTTGTCTTCTCGTTGACTCGCAAACATTTTTCTCGTCGCTTCTCAAATTCAGTTTGTACATCCGATTTCTTGCCATCTCGACTCGAGCAACCGCACGCCATTGCTTGTCCTTCAAGTGTAGTACTCGATCTTTTAAAAGTATCGAGTAACCTTTCTCCGTGAGTTGCCCCATACTCAAAATGTTGGTCTTGAGGTCTGGTACGTAATAAACATCTTGGATTGACCCTATCAAGCCATCCTTTTGTAAATAACAAACCGTACCTCGGCCTTTGACCTCCACCTTTCTGCATCTCCAAAGGACACATGACCATCTTCAATATTTTGCATCTCTTTGAATAGGTGCTCTTGACCGCACATATGGTTACTTGCCCCCGAGTCGAGGTACCACAGAGTGTCATTGTTGATGTTGACTTCATTTTGAGCCATCAAGAGAATGCCTTCATTTGCTTCGTCTTCCAAGGTTAGGTTGGTTTTTCTTCCACCTTTGATTGACTCGACAATCTTTTGCAAAATGCCCCAATTTACCACAATTATAACATTTGTCTGAGTTGCAATCCCTCATGTAGTGACCATATTTGTTACACTTGTAGCACTCGATATTGGAATAGATCGACTGCCTCCTCTTCCTCGACCGCGTCATCTTCCACGCCAATTTGGTTGGATTGAATGTCTCATCTCCTTATAGTACCCTTCATGACTGCTGCCTTGACCACCGCGACCATTTCCACGACTTCCACGACCACGCCCTCTACCTCGAAAATTTTGAGAATAGAGTGCCTTTTCGTCTTTGATTGACGCCTTGGTTTGAAGTGCTTGCTCGAGTATCTCCTCCTTCTTTTTCTTCTTACGTTGTTCGTGTGCCTCGAGAGAACCGGCAAGCTCGTCAACTGTGAGCATCGCAAGGTCCTTTGACTCTTCTATCGCGCACACAACATTCTCAAAATTGTCAGTTAATGATCTCAAAATCTTCTCCACAACTCGTGCATCATTTAACGCTTCTCCATTACGATTGAGTTGGTTCACCACAGCTTGTACACGCGTGATGTAGTCGGATACACTTTCCGGCTCTTTCATCTTCATGCTCTCCAACTCGCCACAAAGAGTTTGGAGACGCACTTGCTTGATTCTGTCAGCTCCTTTGAACACTTTTTCTAAAGTGTCCCACGCTTCTTTTGAAGTAGTTGCGCTAGCAATCTTCTCAAAGCCCGACTCATCAACGGCTCGGAACAACATGTATAGTGCCGCCTTATCCATCGATCGCGCCTCTTTCAACGCCTTGTTTTCAGCCGATATCCCGTGGTATCTATCGTTCTTCCGCACCATCTTGACCACCTCCCACGATCTTGAGATCCAAAGAGCTTTCATTTGAATGCTCCAATTCTCGTAGTTCGCCTTTGTTAGTCGTGGTAGCGACATTTGACCCGTCACATTCGCCATTGGCTCTGATACCAATTTGTAAAAACTAAATTGGATTGTGGAGAGAAAAATATAACAACTTTTGTATTCCTCTTTGTTGTTCTCTACTCAAATGAAAATAACAAGACCTTTATATAGGCACTTAACATTACTATGCCAACAATTAAACTAAATTAAAAGCCATAAAAGACCACTATCTCCTATATCACCCTTTGGCCTTTCAACTACAAAAAACTCTTGACCTTTTATTTTCCCACTAACTTTTAAATTTAAGATCCACTAAAAATTATATTTATGTTTATTCAACAGAATCAATTAAAAAAAAGTAAGTTTGAATTGATTAGAAAAGCTTTCTCATAATAGGTATTCCACCTTGTGTTCCACTTTTAATTTTCATGGTATTTTTTAATCTTTTTTTCTTCAATTTTAATTTTGTATATTTTAGTTCAATTTTATAATTATTTTCTTGGGTTTATTTATATAATTATTTTTTATCATTTATTTTTATTATTTGATAATTCATTATTAGGGTTGATAAATCTAAATTTAGGGCATATGATTTTAAAATTTTCACTTTTTGAAATAAAAGTTATATATGATGCATAATATTATAATAAATTAAATTTTTATAACGAATATTATTAGAATAATAGAGATAATAATGGCACACGATGACATACATAAAATTATGGGACACTAGATCTCATGTATCTCCTCATTTTCTAGTGGGAAAGTAAAAAAAGTGGCTTTATTTGGAAAATTTACATTTTGCAATTGCCTTGACTTGCAAAAAATAGGCCTCTTGTTTGCCCACAAAATTAGCAGTTACCAATATGGAGAGATTTTCCTCATTTTTCCTACTTTCGTTTCAGACCCTCAAAATATCATATAAATATAATTGGACCATTGCAACCTCTGTTTGCATATAGATATTAGTTAGTTGGAAATCTTTCTTTTGTTTCTCTAGATTTGAGTGGAAACTTTTTTGCAGTCCTATTCCTCTATCCATTTTTAATATGACGTTAGTGCACAACAACAAAAATGGCTTTTAAGGACATGTGAAAATGTTGCTATCTAAGTGTTATTACAACATCCGAGCTATCCCACATTGATTATATCTGTCGTTTATGCATGTTGTAGCGAAAGCCTTAAATACTTATAAGGATACTTAAAAGTTCCATAATAGGTTAATCATAATTTACTATACGTAGATTTAATTTTTTTTACGGCATTTATATTATCCTATTTAAATTTTTAATATTTTTAATTAAATTTTTTATTCACCTCAATAAAGTTAGAGATGCACATTGTATATATTTTTATTAAAGTACTGCATAATTCAAAAACAGAAACATATCCAAGTCAATTAAAAGCCAAAATTTCATAAATTGACAACTCCAAGCAAAACATGTTTAAGTCAAAACTATCCAGCCTTGTATTAACTAACTATCATTCTAAGCAGGGGCGGATCCAGGATTTATAATTAGGGTGGGCTGAAAAATAAAAATTTCAAAGCACTATATTTTATACATGCCAAAAATTTTCGGTATTTACATAAGTTGTGCCTTACGAGACCTTAATACATAAAATTCATCAATAACAGAATCTATATCTATATCCTTAACAAAATCTCTCTCAATATAGAGTCTTAGCGAGTCTTCAAGTAAATCATCTCCCATCTTGTTACGAAGTACTGTCTTCACATGCTTCATTGCAGAAAATGCTCGTTCAGTTGTAGCAGTAGAAACAGGCAACGTCAAAACTAGATGAATAAGTCTAGTCAACATAACATAGACTTTTGACCTTTCACTCTTTCCAAGTATTTGAATCAACTCCACAAGTGTAGAAACTTGAAATTCTTGCATCACCGTCACATCATGCTTATAATGTCTCAACTCATACTCCAAAGAAACAATATCTTGATCAGTGAAATCTCTTGGATAGAATTTCCTCACAAGCTTGCAAATATCATCACTGTTGAATGATTTGAAAGAATCCTTAGGATCTAAGGCCACACTAAGAGAAAGCAATTCAACAGACACATCATTAAATCTTGTATTTAACTCCATCAAGATATGATCTATTGCTCCATTAAAAACATCAAAATGGTAATGATGTTCAATTGTAGTTTGCCTACGAGAACGACCAACCTTATATGGAGAATCCAAGTTGGGGACATCAATATCATTCTTCAAGCAAAAAATCTTGACTTCTTTGAGAAACTCTTCCCAGCCACTTTCTCTCAATTCTTGAAGAATGGTCTTAGTAGTAGAGACGAACGCAATAGCAGCCAAAATATCTTGAACTTTTCTTTGAAGAATTTGACAAAGAGAATCAGTAATTCTCATGATCCTATGCATCAAGTGTAGAGTGAATACGAATTCAAAGTTTGCCATATTTTTGTAAACCCCTTGAACTTCGGCCTTAGATATTCCATTTTGAGAATGTTCAATGAGAGATTCGAACACTTTACAAGTTGCTGCATACATATCTATCAAACTCCTCACGGAGTTATAGTGTGAACTCCAACGTGTAGCTCCGGCTCGTTGCAAATTACCAATTTGATTGGCACCACTTCCAGTTGCAATCTCCCCAACAACCAATAAATTCTGAATTTCATGTCTTTGAGCAGCATGCAATTGCGAGACACGCTTTGGTGAAGAAGTTATAATATTAACAACATTATCCAAGTGAGAAATGAACTCCCAAACAACACTGATATCCTTCGCTGCAGAAACTAATGCCAACTGTAGACGATGTGCAAAGCAATGAATATAATAAGCATATGGACAATCTCGAAGAAATAATGCCTGAAGTCCATTCCATGAACCACGCATATTACTTGCTTCGTCATACCCCTGACCTCTCATTTTCTCAACCTGAAGATCATGATGAGAAATAACATGACATATCTCTCCTTTTGAATTTCTGGAGCAATGTATTGAGCATTTCTTGGAGCATTATCAAGAACAACTTCATTAACTTCCTTGTTCATATTTGCAAAAGCTTTCACCAATTCAATAAAATTCCCACGATTAGATGAAGATGAAGACTCATCATGACCTCTAAAAGCACAACCTTTAAGTGCAAGCCATTGAAGACTGATGATCGAGGTCTTCAAGCGTAGACAATTTCTCTTCTTCTCAATAATTGTTTGAGAATGCATAACTTTGTCTACATGTCCCAGTGGTCTCATCAAATCTTCTGCACGTCTTAAGCACATCGTATGTGATGATGTAGCTGCAGAACCAAAATGAGTAAGAAATGCACATTTATTTCCTTGATTTATCCTTTTCCAATTGTTAAATCCTTCCTTCACCAATGCAGAAGAGCCAGGTATATCAACTTCACTTATGAAAAGAAAGCAATAAAAACAATATGCTTTATTTGTGGAAAGTGAATACTCCTACCAATGAAACTTGTCGAACCATTTCTTCTGAAAACTACGATTTTGAGTGCCGAACTTTGTGACAGGATACGCTCCCAATTGCGGTTGATAAGGCCCAACTTTTAGATATGCACGCCTTATATCGTCTCGTGCATTAACTGAATATTCCCACAATGGTTTCCTTTTTCTCGGATCACGCTCAATACATGTAATGGGATATTGCTATATAGGAGTTGAAGGAGACATATTAGTTTGACTTGGAGTGGTCGTTATTAAAGGCTCTGACTCACCTTCATTGTGTTGAGTCTCTTGACGATCACGTTTCTTGAAGAAGGCTGAGATAAGTCATTTTCTTTTTTTTGCAGAATGCTGATGTTCCATTTAGTAATCGAAGTACTACAAGGCATTAAATAATAAGAGTATAAACATATAAAATAAACAAAAAATCTCAAATCCATTTAATACTGTCATTGGTTAAGTGGAAAAGTAATTCCTCTAACTTCTCCATAGAACACAAAGACTATGCCCAAAGCCCAATAAATTCCCCATTTTTTATAGACTCTGTAAAATTTCCCACAAAGACTCTAACTTACAAAATACTGGTAGTAAAATTCTTTGTTGGGCAGCAGCAGTATCATTTGCAAATATGGGGACAAACAACTTATAAAGAACAAAAAAAAATCCTATTAACAAATCCAACTTAAAATCTAAAAAATTATAAATAAAGTATAAAATAAAGAACATAAAATCCTATTAACAAATCCTATTGGTAGTAAGCCTCGACAATAAAGAACAAAAAAAAATCCAAAAAATTATAAATAAAATATAAAATAATATATAACAAATCCAACATTAAATTAAAAGATTTTTAAATCTTAAAAACATCAAAACAAAGAATATAAATAAATTTAATTTATAAAATTATCTTATTTATTTGATGTCATCAATCATGAATAATCATAAATTTATCAATGCTTAATATAATAATATTCACACATGACACATTGATACAGGTTCACGGTTGTATGTAGTTGCCTAGTTGAGTAGTTGGTACAGTACATAGACCCATACTTAAAAAATCAATCTACAGTTCTCACTGCACAAAGGACTCCACGATGGTACACACTAAAAAAAAAATTCAATGTTCAAATTTCAAAATATTATTATTTATTCCTGTGACTCCTGTCCACACTCCATGAATCCATGTGGTCCACCACACACACTTTAACTTTACAGCTAAAGCCTACAACCTACAAAGCTATGAAGGAAAAAAAAAAGAATACAGAAGGCTTACGAAAATAACTGCACGGCGGTGGATGCACTGGCTGGAGGACGTCGACGACTGGAGGACAGCTTTTTTTTTTAAATTTTAGCTTCAATTAGGGTACCTTAAATTGTGTATGGGTTTTGGGGTGGGCTAATAATAATTTGGGCCTTAGAAATATACATAGATATAACTAAAAATTTTGGGCTTGCACTGGGCTGAAGCCCAGTGTAGCCCTACTGTAGATCCGCCCCTGATTCTAAGCTAAGCATAACATCCACCGAAAAGTTAATCCAGCAGCTGTAGAACTTGTTTATTTAAAGATAGAAAAACAATTACTATGACTAATTAATTTGTTATAATGTTATTCAAAGATCTGGGGTGTTACAATTAGATATCTCAAATATGGAGGTCGTAGGCAGCATCCCACTAGAAATTGGAAATCTTTCTTTTGTTTCTCTAGATTTGAGTGTAAACTTTCTTCACAGTCCTATTCCTCTATCCATTTTCAATATGACGTTAGTGGAATCTATTGTATTATATAGTAATAGTTTATCTGCAGGTCGGCAACCAAAAGACATTTGCAGGTACAATAACCTTCGAAGTCTCAAAGTACTTGACCTATACTTAAACAAATTGGAGGGAGATGTACCATTGAGCTTGTACCAATGTCGGAATCTTGAGAATATTGCCTTGTCAGACAACAACTTTGGTGGATATGTTCCAATAGAAATTGGGAACATCACACAACTTAAGGAATTATACCTGTCTGACAACAATGTAAGAGGTATGATCTTATCTCTATACTCAGAATTTAAACTAGTTCCATCCCCTTACAAATTAGTAGATAATTTTGTTCAGTCCCATGTTGCAATTGTGATAGTTATATCCATTATTGTCGTCTTGTGTGTGTTTCCAACAGTTTACATTTGCAATGGAGTAGTCTCAATTCCTTATCTTACAACTAAAAAAGATAGATAAGAAACGATCATGTATGTATTGTATGGACATAACTTTTATTCAATCTAAATAACCAGGACATGGTATATAGCTTTAATTTGAGTTTGAGTTGTTTTTGACAATTTATTTTGACCTTTTTTCGTGCTCAAGGGAAGCTCAGTTCATGTGTATTAGCCTTCTATCTATATAGGACAGGTAAATCGCTCAGCGCCCTCAAATCTATTAATTTTTACTAATGGCTAAACTCGTGTGTTCAGATTTGTAATTTCTTAAGGTGTGCACAAGTCATTTTTTAGACCTTTTTTGAGATAAATGAATTATTAACGTCGAAATCATTTGATTACGATCCATTTGCATCAATATTATGCTTGAAAAGAGTGCAGGTTGATGAAGATGGGTGTGGCAGTAAAAATCCTGGGATGCTTTCCATGTAGCTCAACTTCTTTTTCACTACCATAACGTAGCTTAGGTCCTCACTTATCTGTTCATGTGCGTGCCAAAGTTAGCCTTATTTTAAAACTACTATCTTTATTTTATATAAGAAAATATGTCAGCGGACGCGTCAGGAATCCAATTGGTAGAATTAGTACAATTTTGGAATAGAGAATCTCATCTGTGTTGGACAAGTTTACAGTTTAAACTATGAAATGCTTCTACATCAGTTTAAAGTTTACAGCTTCAATGCTTCTAACTTCGTCAAAGTTGCAAGAAAGCAACTGGGACTTCTCCAGCTTGCTCATCTTGAATGTGTTCTCCTATTAAGTACTTAGTTTATTAATCTTGAATGTGGACAATCTACAATTATGGTTTCATAATTAATTAATATTTGTCTACTGGATCTATGTATGTTTACTATTTGTCTACTGGATGTATTTATATATGTATACTATTTATATTTTAATCTCCAAATATTTTTTTCCATAGAAATTTTATTATTGGGATAAGGATTTGAAGGATGACGTTGTTTACGAGCTCTGGCGCACGAAGGCAGGGGATAGATACAGGGATCTTCTTCACATGATCAAAAGGAAAATGAATGACGAGATACCACCTCCCTTCATTCCCATTCAGGAGTGGGCAGCTTGGAAGCAATATTGGAGTCGTGATTGCCATCTCAGTGGAGATTGCCATCTTGTGAGAGAGACCCTTCGTGGTCATCTAAAGATAAATGGTCTAAAGATAAAGGGTCATGAGCCAGTGAGCTTCCTCTCTCTCTAATGTACAAGTTTTGCATTTCCTTATCAAGAACTACACATTCATTCTGTGAACCCTTATCAATGCTTTACTTATATTCATGGGAGACAACCATAGAGAATCAGTGTTTCCACTCATAAATAGAGTGAAATAGTTTGCTTTATCGATCAAGGGAGTGGATGGCTGTTTCTGGTCTAAATACATCCTCCTTTTATTGATACATGAAATATGTCTAATGTTGCTTGAGTTGATGCCATAGGTATGTGTGAAGCGAAGATCAATACAATCCGTGGCTGCAAACCATTCACCAGCTGAAGCAAGGGCTGCCGTTGAAGCTGTTTGGGATACTTGTTATAATGATAAAGCGCCCTTCGATAGAGTTCCTTGAGTTGAGAAGAATGCTACTCTACCTCTCGCATTCTTGCTTGATGATTTCTCACTTCTCTTGCTCTGGAATTAGACTTCCCTTTTTGTTACTCAAGCATCATTGTTGATAAAGCGCTCTTCGATAGAGCTCCTCGAGTACTGCATCACTCACATTCTTGCTTGATGATTTCTCACTTCTCTTGCTCCGAAATTAGACTTATTTTTTGTTACTTGAGCATCGTTGTTGGTTCGAATTGTTGAATAGTCTCTGAAGCTATTTCTTCAATAATATATGAAGCAGTGATGGGTTGTATTATCTGAGTTTGCATTCTTGAATTATCATGAATGGTCATGTCCATTTCTGCAGCTCTGTTTATCTGCACTTTGAAATCAGTAATTTTTGAGGTTTTGCATGGTTTGTAATGCCCGTGTATTGAAGCAAGCATACACGAACGACTACAACCCAGAATACTAAATCTAGCGACGGAAACGACCCCGTTGTTAAACAAATGGAAAAATCGGTTTCAATTCCGTCGCTAATTAGCGACGGATTTTAATTCCGTTGCTATTAGTGACGGAAATTTTCGTTGTAAATCCGTTGTTAATCAACAACGGAATACAATCCGTCGTCACTAGCAATAGAATTTTCCATTGTAAATCCGTTGTTAATCAACGACGGAAATTAATCCGTTGCTAGTAGCGACGGAATTTTCCGTTGTAAATCCGTCGTTAATCAACGACGGAAAACAACGCCCTTTTTTGCAACGGAATTTTCCGTCGTTGTTCCGTCGCTGATGTAGCAACAGACCTTAGTCCGTCGCTGATATTATTTAGCGACCACGATTTTTGATTCGGAATGATTCCGTTGTAATTCCGTCGTTAAACAGATTTAACAACGGATTTTTGAGGATTAGCAACGGAATTTTCCGTTGCTAATCCACTGTTTTCTTGTAGTGATATGTTTGACCAGGTCGTATGGGTTATTGAATGAAGTGGGATATATTTTTACTGAAAATATTAATTAACACACTATATACTAGAGCAAAACACATATTTTTTATATTTTCTAAACTTGAGTAATATGTTTTTCAATATTTTAAAATAGTATACGACATGTTCCTTCAAAAAAATCTTAACGGTAAAACATTTTGTGTTAACAGAAAAGCATAGGGTTCAATCAAGGCAATAGTCTGCAGTGTAATAAAACAAAATATGATGCAACTATGAGAAAATTTATAGCTATACTATTTTGGATTAATATATAATAACTTACATTTGATTTGATTGTAAATTAATGACTGAAACTGAGCTTTCCAAGTCCTAGGGTGCTATGTTTGACAACATAAATAACAATATTAATTAGAAAAATACATTAATTAAACTAATTAATTGGGTTATATTGAAACATAAATTAAATCCAAAATTCACTTACTGAATCTAGTTAGTTATGCCATGCCATGCACATGAGTTATTTTCCTGATCATCTTGGCCTTAATAAATCCATTTGTGGCTGTGATTAGCAGCCACTTTACCAATCAAATTAAACAAAAAAAAAATCCATTCTTAATAGCAATTAATTAATTAGTTAATTAACTTACCATAATTAAATGATTTAAACTTATATTTAAGTTTAAGTTAATTATTTATTTAATTAGACTTAATATAATTTAATTAATTAAGTCTCAAAGTTAAACCTTATTTATTTAATTAATTCAAGTCCAAAGATTTAATTAATTAAAGCAAGTCAAATCATTAATTAAATTAAAGCTCAATCATTAATTAAATCCGTGCCCAACTATTATTTAAATAAAATCAGCCCATCTTTCTATATTATTCTCGGATCAATGAATAGTACCAACACATTTAAATAAAATAGAAACATTTAGCCCATTTTTTTAAAAGGAATCATTAACATTAAATAAATTCGGCCCAACATTAAATAAATTCAGCCCAACATCCTTTTTTTTTAAAACAAACCCAGCCCAATATTTAAATAAAAACGGCCCACAATACAAAGCTCAACCCAATTTTTTTAAATTAAAAACAGCCCATAATATTTTAAATAAAAAGAATCCGCCCATTTAATTTAAAACAAGCCCATTTACTCACAAACCCTAAACCTAATCTCTCCCCACTTTCCGGCAGCCGCCGTCGCCGGCGGCCAACTTCTGGCGACGTTGAAAATTATTATTATTTTTCTTCTTCTCTATCTCTCTCTCTTCTTTCTCGGCATTCACACACAACTCACACACACACACGGAGACCGCCGCCGTCTCCGCCGCGTTTGGCCGGCCACGTCGCCGGTCACGGCCTCCTCTCTCCTCGGTCCGACGACGCACGCACACACACACGACGGCAACCCACGCACGCGTCACAGCGCACACACACAGCTATGCACACACACACACACGCAGCTACACACGCACACCCGTCGGCACACCCATGCACGCGGCAGCGACAGTCGCCGCTCTTCCACCTGCAGCACCGCCACCGCCAGCCTCTCTCTCCCTCTGTAAACCACGCACACACACACACTGACGGCAACACACACGCATGCGACGGCGACATGCCGTCGCACACACACACGCACACGACGGCGCTACTCGACCGCCGCCGCCACCACTATCCTCTCTCCCTCGCCGTCTTGCCTCTGTCTCTCTCTCACTCGTACCCACACACATACATAACATAAACGCATATAAACCTGAATTGAAATAAGAGATTAAGAGTTTAGACCTTTGGATCCTCTTGTTGAGTCTGCAGTGGAAAAGAAAGAGTTTGTGAAGCTAGGGTTCAAAAGAGGAGAAGTGAAGCTTGTATAGAGTAGGGTTTGGGTTGTCCCATGGGCTTTACTTTTGGGCTTTTTCAACCTAAAGCCCATTAGACAATTTATTCTTACGAGCTCAAAGTTCGATCCTAAAGACTAAGAATTAATAATCAAACATTAGCATAATATTATTGATATAATGATTTATAAGTATATATATATAAATCATATTCGATTATTATATTATATATAATAATTCTCGTAATCATTTCATAATATTTAATGAAATAAATTCTTTTTGTTGGAATTAAAAAAATTTCTTTCACTGGACACGAATCATTTTAAAATTCTAAGTTCGAAATCATTCTAATCCTATTGAGAAAGACGGGATATGACATAAATTACATAGAAGAAAGCTAAGAAACTTATTGTTGTTCCATATGGATAGAACATGGCAGCAACAATAACTTCGATCAGGTAACAAGATTGGCGACAACGGTTTTTAAAAAATAAAAATAAATTAAACATGATTTGTGAGAGCCTCTTCTCCTGGAACCATCATCCAAAATTTACAGCAACGGATCTATGTGTGTAATGGTTTACATAGATAAACTAATATTGGATCCTTCTATATGATATGGGGAAGCTACATAATTTACTTATACCAAGAAGAAAATAAAGATGATTCGTCGAACGCATGTTGTAATTTATATAGGTAATGATATAGTTCTATTGGGAAAAGAATTCTGATGAGGAGTGATATGCAAAACACCTAATTTACACAATTACCCTTAAAATTTAATATGAAATAGGGATATAATAGGCAATCTATATTTTGTCACAAACACACTTTTTCTATTAGTATAGATATAGATAATAGATAACTGCTGAAATTAATATTTGATGAAGAACGACATAGGCTTCTTTCATTTATTAATTAGTTTATTTTCATTATTAGGCCTTTCATTAATTTATGTCTTAGTCTAATACTTTAATTTACAGACTTGACCTGTTTAGTTAGTTTATATACAGGAGATTTCTTGGTACGTTCCATGGTGAGGGGGTAATGCATTCCCTCACTATTCATGTGAACAGTCACATGAATAGTGAGGGGAATGCATTGCACCCCTCACCATGGAACTAACCAGATTTCTTTATGTACATACTTGGATTTTGATCAATAAAAAATTAGGGTTCGTTTTCCCTTCATCTATTTTTTTTCTTGTATTCGTCATGAATTTAATTCAAATGGACCAGACGCTTCCCTGCATCAATATTTTCACATTTAAAATAGAATTTTTGGACTTTAAGTTTACAATATGCATTATATAATTTGGCTTATTTGTTAGAATAAATTATAGATTAGTATATATCATATACTTTCCAGAATATATGATTTAGTTTGGAATAAGAATAATGAATATATAGTTTATAATATATATACATGGAATTTTTGTTACGTTACGAGATATGACTCATTCTTCTTGGATGATTACGAGATAAATAATCAGATTGAAAATTCTTCAAAAAAAAACAAATTATTTTGTCACTTTGTGACAAAATATCTTCGATCACATTCCAATTAACTACGATATATGTTTAAAAAATGGTGGAGTTCACATTGACATGTTAAAATTAACCATTTCTTCAAAATATGACAATTGTCATTTTTCTTCTTTCTCTCTTTCTATTCTTTTAATTTAATTGATTTGATGTCCAACATAAATTAGAAAGACTATTATAGTTGGACGATTCAAAAAAATCTTGATGTCAGTTGACTTATATAATTTGTTAATGTTCGTTGTCATGACTATTTCTAGGTAACGTATACTTCTTAATTCTTGGCTTTTCTTGATTGTTGTTTTCTTTGTGGTGATTTTGCATTTTATAGAATCTCAAGATAAATTTTTGTAAGAATATTTATAAGTAGATGCTATTATTTTGTCCTCTATATATACACTCCAATATGGAATAGCTACGGTGTTTGTTTTAATAAATGAAAAAGATTGTGGTGTGGAAAACCTAGCTAGTGGATATATTTCAAAAAATTGCAAAATTAAATAAATATTTAGTCACACAGTCATACATACGAGGTTATGGGCAGTCTTGTCAGACCGTTTAATGGGTCAAAATTAGTTGATGTATTCATTCCTAATTTGAAAATACAGTATTTAGTTTTTCTTTAAAAATGACGGCTAAACCATAAAATTCTTGGAATGTCAAGAAATATGGAGACAATAAGCGGACATATTATCCTATTAAAATTTGGAAAATAGACAACTCACAATATATATTGCCTCTCAATCACACCAATAGGAATACTCATATTCAACTTTTATTGTTTCTTTCAACTAATTTATACTATTGTCATATAAATATTCCATGTGACGATTTAACTCATACCTAGTCGTGTAATTTGAATAAATAAGGTGTATAAACTTTTTAAAACACTTTATAAGTTGTTTAGAAGATAATAAGGTTGTAAAAAGTGTTTAGCAAAACAAACTTCTAATTAACTTATAAACTGTGAAAATAAGCTCCAATAATATATAAGCATAACAAAGAAGAGGAAAAACCATCAAAAAACGACAATTGTTCGTGGAAGTTTCTACAGAAAGACCCCTTGGTTCTAGCAAACGGGTCACAATTACAGGTACCTGAGAGCATACCGATGGAATGAACGAAATACGAACATTTAACATAATATGGTCATAGATCTTAGGTTGTAACTTGATCATGAGCGAATTTGTTGATGTTTCACCCGTGAAGTATGGAAAGTGCCAAACATTGGGAACTACCCGGGGAAGAGTTAGGAAGAGTAACAAGGAGAAGCGAGAACCACTTAAATGGAGGAATCGATTGTATTTCCTCCTTTGTTCCCCATAAGGGGCTTTGAATGGGATCAGGGAATAACCGTTTTGAAGTAAGTTCATCGACCTCAACTTATCTTTTCAAAAACTTATAAACAAAAATGAATAAACAAAAATGACCGTACTATATATGGTTCGTTATTTTCAATATATACCATTTCTATACCATCTCTCTAATCACGATTCTCTCCCTCCAATTTGTGATTCTCTCTCAAGCTTATAAACTCAGTTATTCAAACATTTTGATAACTTCTAAGTTCTTGAGATATTTCATCTTATAAGATTTTGAAACATCTTATAAGCTTTTAGAACTTATATGCTCTCTAAAATAAGCTTAGCCAAATACCCTCGATATCTATCCAATTTGATCACATGCTATTGCATAAGAGTGTCGAACTATTTTAGATAATTCGTATAACGTAAACTGATACAAAAGTAAAAATTCCCAAAAATCCTTTTTTCCCCTCAGTAATTAAATTTTGGTTTTCTAAATCACATCATGGCCGGCCACTTATTATTCCTGATTTGTTTTATGCATTTAGTCAAATCAACACACACACACACTCTGAATTAGAGAAAGCTATATTTCAACGCTATGCGAAAGCATGATCAATGCACTGATAATGACCATGAAAAATATATTGATTTTTTTCAACGCCCCACTTCTGCCTTTGACTTGTCTTGCTAAGAGTTTCATAGTTTCTTCCAAAATCCTCTTCCCAATACCCACAATTTATATTAATATTTGAGAATGTCTCGTGTGAAACGGTCCCATAAAATTAAAATATAGGTAAAAATCAAGACCCAAATACTCCCAAATATCAAAAAAATTACATATATATCTCAATACAGATTTAGATCGGAATATAAGCATAGTGAAAGCAAGCTTCAAATCTTGTTCTCCCACACTACTATACTAGTACAGAAAGCAAGCCTAATATAATGGAGGGATCTTTCCAATATTCCATTATTGCAATCCTGCTACTATATAGCTTTGCCATCCTTGGAAATATCGATATCAACATCGATATTGCCTCCCTTATTGCCTTGAGATCTCAAATAACCTCAGACCCTCGCAACATGTTGATCAAAAATTGGACCACTGATACTTCTGTATGCAGCTGGTTCGGAGTTACTTGTGATGCACGTTACAATAGGGTGACTCAGCTGAATATATCGAACATGGGGCTTGTCGGAACCATCCCACCAGAGATCGGAAATCTTTCTTTTCTTGTCTCTTTGGATATGAATGAAAACTCTTTTCATGGTCCGATCCTCCATCCATCTTCAACTTGTCATCTCTAGAGATTTTGTCTTTACTGAAACAACAGTTTGTCAAGCGATCGCCAAGAGAGGCGGATCCAGGATTTATAATTGGGGTGGGCTGAAAATAAAAATTTCAAAGCACTATATTTTATACATGCCAAAATTTTCGGTATTTACATAAGTTGTGCCTTACGAGACCTTAATACATAAAATTCACCAATAATGTAATCTATATCTATATCCTTAACAAAATCTCTCTCAATATAGAGCATTAGCGTAGTCTTCAAGTAAATCATCTCCATCTTGTTACAGTCCCGCTCTTCACATGCTTCATTCGCAGAAAATGCTCGTTCGGTTGTAGCAGAGAAGCAGCAACGTCAAAACTAGATGAATAAGTCTAGTCAACATAACATGACTTTTGACCTTTCACTCTTTCCAAGTATTTGACTCAACTACACAAGTGTAGAAACTTGAAATTCTTGCATCACCGCCACATCACGCTTATAATGTCTCAACTCATACTCCAAAGAAACAATATCTTGATCGGTGAAATCTCACGGATATAATTTCCTCGCAAGCTTGCAAATATCATCACCGTTGAATGATTTGAAAGAATCCTTGGGATCTAAGGCCACACTAAGAGAAAGCAATTCAACGGACACATCATTAAATCTTGTATTTAACTCCATCAAGATATGATCTATTGCTCCATTAAAACATCAAAATGATAATGATGTTCAATTTTAGTTTGCCTACGAACGACCAACCTTATATGGAGAATCCAAGTTGGGGACATCAATATCATTCTTCAAGCAAAAATCTCGACTTCTTTGAGAAACTCTTCCACCCACTTTCTCTCAATTCTCAAGAATGGTCTTAGTAGTAGAGACGAACGCAATAGCGACCAAAATATCTTGAACTTTTCTTTGAAGAATTTGACAAAGAGAATCGGAATTCTCATGATCCTATGCATCAAGTATAGGTGAATACGAATTCAAAGCTTGCCATATTTTGTAAACCCTTGAACTTCGGCCTTAGATCTTCCATTTTGAGAATGTTCAATGAGAGATTCGAACACTTTACAAGTTGCTGCATACATATCTATCAAACTCCTCACGGAGTTATAGTGTGAACTCCAACGTGTAGCTCCGGCTCGCTGCAAATTACCAATTTGATTGGCACCACTTCCAGTTGCAATCTCCCCAACAACCAATAAATTCTGAATTTCATGTCTTTGAGCAACATGCAATTGCGAGACACGCTTTGGTGAAGAAGTTATAATATTAACAACATTATCCAAGTGAGAAATGAACTCCCAAACAACACTGATATCCTTCGCTGCAGAAACTAATGCCAACTGTAGACGATGTGCAAAGCAATGAATATAATAAGCATATGGACAATCTCAAGAAATAATGCTCAAGTCCATTCCATGAACCACGATATTACTTGCTTCACATACCCCGACATCTCATTTTCTCAACTCAAGATCATGATGAGAAATAACATAACATATCTCTCCTTTTGAATTTCGAGCAATGTATTGAGCATTTCGAGCATTATCAAGAACAACTTCATTAACTTCCTTGTTCATATTTGCAAAAGCTTTCACCAATTCAATAAAATTTCCACGATTAGATGAAGATGAAGACTCATCATGACCTCTAAAAGCACAACCTGAAGTGCAAGCCATTGAAGATCGATGATCGAGGTCTTCAAGCGTAGACGATTTCTTCTTCTCAATAATTGTTTGAGAATGCATAACTTTGTCTACATGTCCGGTGGTCTCATCAAATCTTCTGCACGCCTTAAGCACATCGTATGTGGTGATCTAGCTGCAGAACCAACATGAGTAAGAAATGCACATTTATTTCCTCGATTTATCTTTTTCCAATTGTCAAATCCTTCCTTCACCAATGCGTAAGAGCGTGTATATCAACTTCACTTATGAAAAGAAAGCAATAAAACAATATGCTTTATTTTGGAAAGTGAATACTCCAACCAATGAAACTTGTCGAACCATTTCTTCTGAAAACTACGATTTTGAGTGCCAAACTTTGTGACAGGATACGCTCCCAATTGCGGTTGATAAGGCCCAACTTTTAGAGATGCACGCCTTATATCGTCTCGTGCATTAACTAAATATTCCCACAATGGTTTCCTTTTTCTCGGATCACGCTCAATACATGTAATGGGATATTGCTCTATAGGAGTTGAAGGAGGCAGATTAGTTTGACTTGGAGTGGTCGTTATTAAAGGCTCTGACTCACCTTCATTGTGTTGAGTCTCTTGACGATCACGTTTCTTGAAGAAGGCTGATGATGGGATATGGCCCAACCGCTCAGGCCCAATGGCAGACCCAAGCAAACTGGGCCTGACCTAATGAACGGCCCCACGCGGTTAAGCCTAAAGCCCAGCGTATAAACCCTAATCAATGCCCTAATCAATGCCCTAAGAAAAGGCGGAGATCATGGTCAATTATGGAGAAGATCGTGGTCAGTTATGGAGAAGATCGTGGTCAGTTATGAAGGGATCCAGTACGAGATCAACAATCATGTATAAATAGAGGTTAAATCGACGGTAGAAGGGTTAGCAACTTATCAATACTAGAGCCTTGCGTATACACTCATTGTAATCCGCTTATAGTGAAAGTATTGAGGATCATCACCTCCGTGGACGAGATCTCGCTCGATCGAACCACGTAAAAACTCTTGTGTTCTTATCGCTTTTCTTAAATCTCGCCTATTTACATACACTAGATTTATCATTGGCGCCGTCTGTGGGAATATTTCAACAAAAAGCTTCGTTTTCCACAACTCATTGGTAAGAACTCGTGCAAACGCTAGTACCGCCGGCGGAGCTGGCAACAACCGCGCTGAGGATGATCAAATAGTCACGCAGCGCCGCGGAAAGGGGATTGCAGACGCCACCAGCGGCAACACACCTGAGGGTTACATGGAGAACATTCCCATACACCATCAGGATCACCGCCCTAACGACGAGAAAATACCGATCTCAATACTGGGTGAATGTGCGGTTTACCGATCTCATGAGGTCTTGGCAAGCCGTGTCCGAGTTCCTCAACGCCAATCTCGCCCAATTCCGTAGTTTCCTCAACAGAGGACAACGGAGCGGCACCTCAAGAGCGCCAACCGGTGGTCACGGGCTCCCGAGGTCATTCGCCCCACCGAAGTGATCAACGCTCACCTCGGTGCGATAGCCGAGAACGAGTACATCGCCCTGTCGCCCGAAGTAAGTTACCCCGGCGAGATGACCGCAACCATTCGCCCCCGCACCACCCGCGGAGTCGGTCACCCGGCACCACTACGAAGTCGCCACCACCTCAAAGACACCGTCCTGTGAGCCGACGAGACAAAGAAGAGAGGCGAGCCGAACTCCCTCAAGAGACGATAGACTTCGTTACCGATCTCCCACCCCTCCAGAGAGAGATGGCAACGAGCTTCCGGGTTTCGACCGCACGGAGGATCATCTCTCTCTCTCCGGAGAAATTTTGACACGCCTTGCCTGCCGATACAGTGGTACCCAACATCGCGCCACGATGGTCTTGGGGACCCTCCGACTTCCTTTTCGCCACACCACCAACATGGCGATCAAGGAATGGAAGATTTTCATATGTGCAAAATCTTCCCGAGGTGCTGATCTCCAACGCCCGACGTTGGTTCACCTCGCCTCCAAAACAAAGATACACCGCTTCAAGGATCTCATGGATCGGTTTAAGTGGCGCCTACCGTAAGATGCCACCTCGGCAGCCTTCGTCCGACCGCCACCATCCGCCAAGGACGGACGAGACGATGTCGAACTTCGCCTCGAGGTTCATCAAGGAGTCTCTCAAATTGATGAGTAACGATCTCTACATCATCAATGCGTTTAAAACGGATCCGACCTGGCGATCGAACAAAGAGATCACGGGGAGAAGCCGAGACGGCGAGTAGCCTCGGACCCCGGTCGACAACCACGCCAAGGGGACGAGTCCGATCGCAAGAAGAGAGAGATATGGGACGGAGCGTAAGGTCGAGAGGAAGAGGCTGATGATGGGAAGAGGCATGATCGTCAAGTGCCTTCGATCGAATCAAGAAAGGCCCAATAGAGTCCAGACTGCGACCTCGGCCAAACCCTCGCAACAACGGACATCATCTGCTCAAGTCAAGGTCAGAGATATTTGAGTTCCACGCCGAGCTCTTCCCGAAACCACCTCCCATGAAAGGAGGATCCAAGAAAAAGTCGGACCAGTATTGTGACTACCACCGTGGGTACGGTCACGACATCGATGATCGCAGAATCGAGCTCGTAAATAGACGAGCTCGTTAAAAGGAACGCTGGAGAAGTACCTCGACCGTACCACGAGCACGTCGGGGAACAAGAAGCACAGAGGAAAGAACCGAGGTGGCAACAACTGTAGGCCGACCTCAGAGACGACGTACCCCGACCATGACGAGGACGATGCTCCCAACACAATAGAGCAAGTCTACGCCATCACCGGGCTGCCCATAGGTACGACGAGGTCGTCGTTGAAAACTGAAGCTCGGAGGCCGACCCCCGAGGAGCCGAAGAACTAACGACTCCGGGAAAACGAGAGCATCATGTTTTCCAATGACGACCCAGTACCCAAGATTATGCCCCAGCAAGATGCTATTACCATACAAGCAGTGGTGGGCAATAAAAATATCCACAGGGTCTACATCGACATCGGTGCCTCTCACAAGATCATCTTCGTAATTGCTTAGACAAACTCGAGGTCGGAGGGATCTAGGTTCATCCGGCGCCATCTGCACTACGGAGCTTCACTCAGGAGACGGTCCGACCAGAAGGCGTCATCACCCTTCCGGTCACCGTGGGACGTGCTCCCAGGTCGGTCACCAAAGCCATTCAGTTCTTCCTGGTCAAGACTCCCTCTCCATATAACATCATCCTCGGGAGAGATTGGCTCTACGCCACCAAGGCCGTCTGCTCGGTCTACCATCTCACCATCAAGATACCCACCCCAGGTGGAGTATTGAGTATCCAAGGTGATCAAGCAGCGGCGAAAGAATGCCTAAGAATATCAGCCAAAGAAGAGGCCCTACTCCAGGCCTAGCAATCACGGAACAACGAGGCCAGTAAAGCCGAGCACCTTAATAAACCGGACCCGACATGGGAAGGCCGCGTCCGCGAAGACCTCGGCAAAGGGGTCTATGAGCTTGCTCACCTGTCCGGTGCACTTATTCCCCGAACCTGGTATATCACTCATCTGAGGAGGTATTTTACATAGATTTTATTTCAGATCGGCATCATGTTAGCCCTCTGGTTATTTTTCCGAAGTGCGATGTCATTTACTTATCAATAAAATATTTGTTTTTCTAATGAGTATTTCACTGCCTCATCTTACATTCATGTGAGCATCCCCTGATAAAACATGATTAACCTTCAAAAGGGACGCCTTGCGAAGATGACAACAAAGCACGCGCTGAGGACCACCCCAAGACATATAGACTACTCATTAATTTGAACGCTCACATGTAAAGCATACAGACTACTCATTAATTTGAACGCGTCTACATGCAAGACATACAGCGCTTAGCTGCTCAAAATAAATTTATAACCTATTGCCCATCACAGCGTAGCCAGCCGATAAGTATAGGGTCGATCCCACGAGGAGTTGGTGTAGCAACCTCGATGTCACGATGTCACTTAAAAGGGACGAGAGTGGTGTAATTATCTTCGATCACTATAGATAAGACTAAAGTAACCCAAACAAACTCAAAGGAATATCAAATAATAAGACGAGTCCGAGGCTTGGGCAACAACTTCGTGAAGACGATTAATACTCGGTCCTAGGTGCAAAGGTTTTCTACATGACATGCATCAACGGTTATAAGAGACATACGTCATGACCTCCTGTGTCACGCGCCACGCCCACGACGCACCCCTCCAAATCTATCCTTTCGTAAAGAAGGCAAGGACACCCTATGCAAACTATCTAACCCGTAATGCCCACGCACGAGGACACCTCAAGACATGCAAACCCACAGCAATAAGTATGATCTAGATGGACCCAGATTGGCAAAGGCAAATGCTATGACTACTCCAACTCGCCCACACCAACAGATTATTTTAAAGGGACACCGACACCTTAATCCAATTATTACTTGCAACCTTCCTTACCCACTATGTTATTTGCAACTAACACACCGAGTTTGGTTGTTATATAATGCCCAGACCTAGTGCTTCGGGAACACACGCATGCGCATCGTAATGCCCTACTTAGACCTCTCGAGTTATATTAATCATGCTCCACTTAGTCACGCCCAAACCGTAATAAAGACTTAGCTAGACATAAAATAAATAAACATGCAACAGCTTAATTGAAACCATAATTAAACGGAACCAACTTACTATTAATTGAACGAATAGAAACGGCGAGCCCAAAGTGTCACCGCAAAACATACGAATAGTAAAATAAAAGTGTTTGCCCAAGGGACTTAATGTATGTGGTGTGCTGGATGAATTTGATAATGAGAGTGAGAGTTGAACGCGAAGAAGAGACGCACAAGTCGCGCCTTCATCCATATATATAGCCGAGAGAGATCGGCGATGGTATGGCCCATGGGCTGGACAACTGTAGGTTTTCCTTGTTGATCGGCGCCTTTCCTTGCCCTGACGGATCCGAGGCGATCTCCTCCTGATATCATGAGATTCGTGTCACCAGCATCCTTTCCGGATTTAGCGAGATTCGCCTGCATCTCGCAGATCTTGCCCATTAGCCTCCCTCCGCCTCTCTCGCCTCCTTCTTCTTCTTGGTCTCGCCGCCTTCTTCACTCCGCTTGCCCATTAGCCTACCCTTCCGAGATTGAACTTGTGCGGTCTCAGAAGGAGGTCACGCCGTGAAACCAACAGCCATCGGAGTTTGAAGCCCAGCCGTGAGCTAAGCTCCTTGTGCCCTCGAGGTGCATCGATCTCTATTCATCCGCCAAGCAAGTTCCACTCCTTCTGCCCATTTTCGCCCGCCTTGTTCCCTCAGCACCAATGTGTCCTCCCGCACACAAAACACAACAAGAAAGACACAAAAGACTCGATCTAGACCTAGACAAGACACGTAAAAGAGCACAAAACTTGGGCTCACACACGCACACACTTTAAACATGCTTGTCCTCAAGCATGCACGCGTAATTTGCCCAAGACAAAAGAAAGAAAGAAAAGACTCAAAATGTAAAAGGTTAGCACATTTCCACCAAAGCAGGATATCTCGCCAATATAAGCTTTATCGTAACAAACTAGCAATTCAAGTAGACTCCATTCAAGCAATGACCATCAAACAAGTCAAAATACTAATTTGAGCATATTGGGCATTTTCCTTACCAACACTGCACTCTTGTGTATAGGCTAGTGTATACGCCAGACATCTTTCATTTCGACTATGCCATAGCTTCATGTGTCTCTACCATCTCCACCGCTTAGACAAAGTTTTAAACATTCATCCTTAGGTCTTTATTTGGTTGTAATGGGGCTTAAGACA
Source organism: Salvia rosmarinus (assembly GCA_036937905.1). Classification (NCBI taxonomy): domain Eukaryota; kingdom Viridiplantae; phylum Streptophyta; class Magnoliopsida; order Lamiales; family Lamiaceae; genus Salvia; species Salvia rosmarinus. The sequence goes on along the minus strand of CM072820.1, from coordinate 8,547,705 downwards.
TAGGTGGAAATTTTTGAACGAGGCTAAGGTCATCATGGACTGTGTTCGAGGAATTTATTTTGTCCTCCATGGATTTCCTTTCGCCTTTCTCTTACGGCCTCAAGACAACCATCTTAGACTTCATCAATATATATATTCTTTTATTTCAAGTCCTTTTTTCTTTCAATTCGGTACCTTCTTTATATTGGGCATTTTGCCCATTTCTTTGAAATTCGTAAACCCTTTTTTCTCGCCCATTACGAGGCTACCGTTCTTCCCTTTTGTTCGCCTTCTCTTCTATTAGCTCCCGAGTCTAATCGACCGGCAGCTTTTTTTCGTGCTAATTTAAGTGAGTGAAAGAAATTATTAAGCTCAAAGGGGCTGAACGAGGATTAACATTAGGTAGGACATTTTCGCTCTGGGCTATTTGAAAGAAAAATATGCCTAAGTCATCTAAATGTTTTAACTAAGTCAATAAGGCCTCGACATAAGAGTGCACGCAAGTTCTAGCAAAAGCCTAATGAAGATGTCAATAATCACACAAGAAAGGAAACTGTGTTGATCAAGATACAACAGTTTAAGCTCAAATCTCACCATGTGTGCTCAAATTCAATTCATCATCCTTATTTACATACGGTCATGCTCAAACAGAATTCCTAAAACTACTAGCATTATTCACAACAAAGCAAAATATAGCCAATCAATCCCACCAATTTAAACATGCCAACCGACACACAAAAACGAAAACCCCCTCCCACTCACACACTTTTATGCTGAGCAAAGTGGGTGAACAAGGAGGAACACAAACAACAAACAACTAAACAACCGAGCAGTAGTAGGGCCCCCACTCACACACTTTGCCTTGGGCAAAGTGGGTCAGAGTGGGGACCGACTCTCTTAACTCAAACAAACGAAAACAGACGCAACCCCCTTCACTCACACACTTTGCCTTGGGCAAAGTGGGTGAGGGAAAGGGGTTGACCACCAACAACAACAAAACAAAACAAAAACAAAAACAAAAAAAAAAACAAAACACAACAAAACAAAAAAAAACAAAAAGGAGGACAAAGGTCATGGAAGTCGGATACCGAATCCAAAGCTGGGCAAAGTAGGCTAGCGTGGCATCATGGGTCGCTTTCCGTTGTTCCTCTATCCTCGTCAAGCGGGCTTTGATGTCATCATCCTCCTCCGCTATCTTTGAATCCTCTCCGCCGATCGGGCGATCGCGAGGGCTGCTCGTCATCAAGGCCGGCCCGTGAAGACCGGTTTTCCGTCCCGGTCGTAGTATATGTCCTTCATCCGTTCCAACATAGCTGTGTCAATATACAGCTCGGGCTCCACTTCCAGGTCGGTATTCGCTTCGTCCAGCACCTTCAGCTTCGTGGCCAACACGGTCACCAAATGGGCAAGAGAGATCCTCCGCTAGGACGAGTCGATGTCCTTGAAATGGGCAACAGAACGCTGCAAAGTTCACCTTGTGGCCATGCCACATGCACCACAAGATGAACAACTCCCGCCGGGAGATGGAGTTGTTGTTGTCCACCTTCCCAAGAAACTCAGAGGACAAGAGGCGATGGCACATCCTTAGCGCTGCTCTCTCACTCATCGCTCTTAGTGTATCCCGACTCAACGTTGTGCCTGCACCAATCGATGACCATTTTTCATTCCACCTCCCCGTGGTGCTCGGGACGAGGTGAAAGCCTCCTCATACTGTGGTCTTCGCCTCAAACACTTCGTCATGCCTGTGGTGCAGCTTGAAGTCGCTCACAGAGAACGAGAAGTCGTTGCCCATCGCCTTAAATTTGATGCGCCTGTGGTCGCCTTCACTTTGCTCGGTTCTTTATTTCGAGAGTTTGAATAAACTCCTCGCCAATGTGATGTACACCGCCCCGCCATTCCAAAACGCCCCATCCAATCCTTGCGAAAACTTTTTCACCTCATCCTTAACCCCTGCACTCTCCAAGACCTCCATGTCTAGCGCCTGGCTTTACAATGCCCTCATCGCTGGTGGTGTTGAACCCGGGTGGCCTCCGTGGTCGACGGCTTTCCTTTTCGAGGAGGGTGATGCCATCTTCGCAAGGTACCCCTGTTCTCTTCCTGAAGGTGGAGGTAGTCCGACGAGGCTTCTTTTCTGGTGGTGGTGCCCTGAGTCTTTCTCGGCTGGGGTTTCTTCTTCTTCGCTTTTCTCCTTCTCGCCGAGGGCTCCAGCTCGCCGCCCTCGTCCGAGGTGGATTCCTCCGCCTCCGCAGGGTATCCTCCTTTCCGCCGCCGGACAGCCTTCTCCTTGTATGGCCTCGCCTTCTTCTTAGGCCTCGCGCCGCCTCTCTGTGGTTCCTCCGCCGCTTTACGGGAGAAGGTACTGTCTCTCGATGATTTTCTCCGTGTCCCTGAGTTAACCTGAGACGGGCTTTAGGCATTTCGGGGTAGTAGGAGTCTCGAGGGGTCGCCATTGTTGATTTTAGCTCGTGGTTTTCTTTGGTTCTGAGGGGAATCGAGCTTTTTGGTGGTTTTGGCCCGGTTTTACGGGCAATCATTTTTTGAAAATGGGAGGGTTTCTTCTTTAAGGCTCTCAAGAGAGAGAGGGGAATTTGCAGAGGTTGAGGCGACGTGGGGAGGTAATTATGGAGTGGTCGCTATAAGGACGCACGTCCTTTCTCCCGACAACCGCCCGCCACTTGTTCGTAACTCACCCTCTCGCCCACGGTGAATGTCAAGCGCCTCATCTTGCCTCTTCGATCATGATCACAACTGCTCCTCGAGATTGACCAACACAACACCACACGCAAAACGGGGCAAAACAAAACAAAAGAGAAAACAACAACGAAAGCAAATAAAATACCAGTTGCCTCTCCCGCCGCTTGGTTATCGCCGTGGCTCGACTAGCACCTCTTTTTAATCTTTCCCGCCGAGGGCTTGCACCGATGCAATTCCCCGGATCTATCTCGTGATGCCCATAGTAAGCCTTCGACGCTGTCCATCGACCTTGAAGGTTTTTCGCCTTCGTGTCCGCGATCTCGATACCCATTCGAAATTGAGTTTTGACTTCATATGGTCCGCACCACTTGCTTGTTAACTCGCCCGACATCAACTTGAATCGAGACCGTATAAAAGCACCAATCGCCTCGCTCGAATGACTTGGCTTTGATAAGACGGTCATGTGCCTTCTTTAATCTTTCTTTATATAGAACGGCATTGTCATAGGCCTCAAGCTTTATTTCTTCCAGCCTTGAAGTCAAGCTTTTAGCTTGGCCATCACGGTCCCAATCAAAGTTGAGCTTGTTCACCGCCCAAAATGCCTCAGGCTCTAGTTCCACCGGTAAATGACACATCTTACCAAACACAATTCGGTATGGTGACATGCCCAAGGGGTCTTCAGATGCGCTCAGATGCCCATAGCGTCATCAAGACGAGTGCTCCAGCCCCACCGTAGGTCCCACTACCTTCCTCAATATAGTCTTGATTATTCTGTTGACAACTCCGCTTGCCCATTAGCCTCATGGATGGTAGTCAGTAGTCACACGATGGGTTACACCGTATTTCTAACAATTTGGTGATAGTAGTGTTGCGTAAACGGGTTCCTCGATCACGATAATCGCCTTGGGCACGCCGAACTCGTTGAAGATATTAGCTTTAAGAAAAGTCGAAACTACCTTTGAGTCATTAGTGGCACTCGCCTTGGCCTCAACCCATTTCAGACATAATCCATCGCAAGCAAGATGTACGATCGCCTCGAGCTCGGTGAATGGTCCCATAAAGTCCATCCCCATACATCAAAGATTTCGACGGAAGGATAGGTATCATGGGCATCTCATTCCTCTTGTGATATTTCCTTCTTGCTGACACTCTTTGCATTGCTTACACATACTCATAAGCATCTTTGAATATCGTGGGCCGTAAGAATCACTGCCTAAAACCTTTCTCGCCGTCCTCTTGTGCCCAAAGTGACCTCCACATTCTTTGGAGTGGCAAGTGATTCGTAATGTCTTTGATCTCGCCGCACACATCGTCGCAAAACTTGATCAGCGACTTTCTCCATAAGTAGGATCATCCCATATGTAGGCACGGATAACCGCTTTGATTTTGTTTCTTCGATACGAGTGAGCCCAACAGGAGTTCTCCCTGGTTTTGTAATTCACCAAATCTGCATACCATGGCTCGAACTCCGTCGCGCCTCGAATGAAGTACAAATGTTCTTCGTGGAAGGTCTCGCAATGGGCACCGGTCTTCCCTTCAATATCCTACTCAAGTGGTCGGCCACAAGGTTTTGTGCTCCACTCTTGTCTTTGATTTCTACATCGAACTCTTGGAGAAGCAAGATCCATCTGATTAGTCGTGGCTTTGACTCCTTCTTGGCCATCAGGTATCTCAGGCGTGATGATCGTGTAGACGATTGTCTCGCCCCGACGAGATATGATCGAAATTTTCAAAGCAAAGACGACCGCCAAGAGCTCTTTCTCGGTCGTGGTCAGTAGTTGCATTGGGCTGCATTGAGAGTTCTCGAGGCATAGTATATAGCATGACTTTCCTTTCCTCTTCGTTGTCCCAAGACGGCCCCACGGCATATCCGCTGCATCGCACATAACTTCAAACGGCATGCCCCAATCGGGGGTGAATGATCGGTGCCGAAATTAAGTTATTCTTCGAGTATCAAAAGCTATCTTACACTCTTCATCGAATTCCCATGGTACATCATTCTCGAGTAGTCGTGTCACGGGTCGGGCGATCTTTATAAGTCCTTCACAAATCTTCAGAGAACCCAACAGTGCCCAAGGAAACCTCGCGACTTGCTTTCATCGTCGGATAGGCAATTTGGCGATGATCTCTACTTTAGCTCTATCTACTTCTATCCTCTTCGACACCACGTGCCCAAGAACAATCCTTCTTGTACCATGAAATGACATTTCATAATTTAGGATCAAATTCTTTTCGACACATCTCTCGTAGGACTACCTCCAAATTTGTCAAGCACTCATCGAATGATTCCCCATAGACGGTAAAGTCGTCCATAAAGACCTCGATGCATTTCTCCAATAGGTCCGAGAAGATGCTCATCATGCATCGAAATGTCCCCGGGCATTACACGTCGAAAGGCATTCTTCTCAGAGGCAAATGTCCCGAATGGGCATGTGAAAGTAGTTTTATCCTCGATCACCTGGGCAACCCATATCTCGCATGTAGCCCGAGTATCCGCCTAAAAACAAAAGAATTTGTTTCCGCCTAACCTCTCCAAAGATCTCGTCAATGAAAGGTAATGGAAGTGATCTTTTCGGTCACCGTGTTGAGCTTTGATAGTCAATACACATTCTCCAACCTGCTTGGAGTCTCGCTGGGATCGCTCTCTTTCTCGCTTTTCACCACCGAATGCTCGACTTGGGCACGACGTATCGGGTGACCCATTTATCGTCTCGACACGGGATATATGATGCCCAAGTCGAGAAGCTTCAAGATCTCCTTCATGACTACCTCCTTCATAGTCGGGTTCAACTTCCTTTGTTGATCGCGCATCGGCTTGGCTTCTTCTTCCATCGAATATTGTGAACGATATGGAAGGGTCGATGCCCTTGATGTCGGCCAATGTCCATCCAATAGCTTCCTCATATTGCCCAATAACACTTCTCACGCCTTCCTCCCGACTCGGACCGAGTTTAGCATTGATGATCACGGCAAGGTGTCGCCCTTCCCTAGAAAGATGTACTTTGTGTGGTGAGGAAGAGTCTTTAGCTCGAGTTTCGTGCTCTCATAAGGGATGGAACGAGCTTTTCTTCTTCCTTCGCCTTGGGCATGTTCTCGCATATCGACCACTGAGTCCCCCTGTTCGCCTCCGCAATAAAGCAGGCCTCCCGACATTGTCCGTAAGTCGCCTCCTCGAGTGTCTCCTTCCTTAAGACCACTTTCAATTGTCGCATCCAATGGATCTTGTAAACCTATCTCGCGTGATGTCTCCCACCATGGGTTCAATGTGATCAATGAATTCCACGACCTCAATATCAATCGGATGCTCCATGGCCTTGAAGATGTTGAAGGTCACCGCCTCGCCGTCGAATTCACATGATAATTTGCCCGTGTCGCAATCAATCCTAGTTCGCCGCCTTCATGAATGGTCGACCCAAGAGCATAATCGAGGATTTGTTACCCATCGTGCCCATATCCGTAACGTAGAAGTCCGCCGGAAATATGAGTTCCTCCACTTTGACCAATACGCCTTCGATGATTCCTTCCGGATAGACGCTGACCCGTCTCGCTAATCGATAACCACTGTGTTGGCTTCGTGGTTCCCACCTTTAATTCATTGAACATTGACAAGGGCATGACGCTTATAGATGCCCCCAACCAAAGATGGCCCTTTCGATCCTCAGATTGTTTATTACGCAGGAATGAAAACATCCCCGATCTCCACACTTCGGCAATTTCACCGCAAGATCATGGATACATTCTCTCCCACTTGAATTTTGCATCATCTTTGTATTTCACCTTTCTCGCACAATTTTTTCATGAACTTTGCCCATTTTCGCATCGTGCCCAGCAAAGTTGATGAGCGGTATATTAATTTCCACCTTCAAACACGCGATACATCTCGCTCATTTCTTCTCTCTCTCCGTTTCGCCAATCTGCTCGAAAGGGAGGTAAAACCTTAGGATTAGGTTTGACATAGGTGGCTCAATGATTGCCTCTTCTTTTTCTCGCCTTTTCCTCGCGCTCCTCTTGATCATTGTCATCTCGACCATTGTGTTCGTGGAGATCTTCCACTTCGTGCATGTCTCGCCGCCCTTAGGCATGAAAACTTTCTCCGTAGCTTCTTCCCACTTCGTGGCTACAAGATTCATTGGCTAACTCTGCTTACCTCTACTTGAGGAGGTAAATTTCTCGCTTCTTCTCAAGACGCGCTACGGCGGTCGTCAATTGGGAAACTTGGTTCCCAAGGCTCGAGGGCTCCTCTTGTCTCGACCTTGAATTTCTCGCTCTCTTGTTGAGCCTTCACATTTTCTCGTGCCATAGTGTGCACAAGTTCGCCAACGATGGCCCACCGCTTTGGTCACGCCGATTATTTCGTATGGTCGTTGTTGTTGTCCCGCCTCCGCATCGCCGCTGTTGTTGTCCCGCCTGCCGGTTGTTAGACCACCTAAAGTTTTCGTGGTTCCTCCATCCCGGTTGTAGGTCCGAGAGTTTGATCATATCTCTCTCGTCAGACGCCCATTACCATTTCGACCCACCGCATCGACTTCTTCTTCTTCAAAAACAAGGGCATCGATCCGTGTGATGTGTCACGGCAACAAGATATTTGGCAAACTTTAGCTTTTTTCGCCTCGCCCCGGTCCCGGTCCCGTGTTGGTTATGAACTTGTCGAACAAAGTTACGTAGTTTATCCACTTGGTCTCCACGGTTGAAGAAGAAGCGCAGCTTGCCTCGAACTTCTCCTCCTTCGCCTCGCTTTCTTCGCCATCTCGCCCAATGCCTAAAGGCCTCACGGGAACTTTATTCAAGATTGATCCTCCACAAGTGCATTCACCCAAATTTTCTCTGCGCCTCAACCCGCCATGAAATATTGGATCGATCATGATCCGAATTTGATGTTGAGGGCATTTCACCGCAATGCTTAAACCTTCCCCAAGAATCATAAAAGGTCTCTCCGTGCCCATTTTGATGCCGCTTATCCTTTTCCTCATGTTCAATACGGGGCGTGAAAGTACTTCTCGAGGAACTTCGTGAAGTTGTGCCCACGTGGTCACACTTCCAACGGCAAGGTGTAGAGCCATTCTCTCGCCCCATCATGCGAGAGAAAGGGAATGACACTAATCTCACATACTCTCCAAGATTTTCATGGCGCGGATAGTCCCACACGCCATCTCGAAATCTTGTAATGTTTTGTGGATCCTCCCGCATGTCATCAATCGGGAGGATTTGGACGAAGGAATGCTTCATCTCCCGCCGCTATTGATCGCGGGCAAAGTGATGCCCGCTGGCCTCGTGTTCGTTGTTGGGAACACCATTTTCAATGTTCGCTTACTTGTGGTTGTTCACCCATCGACGCCTCCGGGTTCTCTTCTCGATTAGCCGCCTCGCAGCTTGTCGTGCCTCCGCATCGCCGCTCTCCTCCGCCTTGCGTGCTTTTCGATCTCGTGATCGCATAAAAGTCCTCCGCTCTTCCCCGCAAGGTTAGGTCGTAGCATACAATAAAGAAAGCAATATAAATTCAAGAAATAGAGATACCATCGAATGCGCAACTCCCCAAGAACGGCGCCAATTCGACATCGTCGCTTAGCGCTCAAAATAAATTTATAACCTATTGCCCATCACAGCGTAGCCAACGATAAGTATAGGGTCGATCCCACGAGGAGTTGGTGTAGCAATCTCGATGTCACGATGTCACTTAAAAGGGATGAGAGTGGTGTAATTATCTCGATCACTATAGATAAGACTAAAGTAACTCAAACAAACTCAAAGGAATATCAAATAATAAGACGAGTCCGCTTGGGCAACAACTTCGTGAAGACGATTAATACTCGGTCCTAGGTGCAAAGGTTTTCTACATGACATGCATCAACCGGTTATAAGAGACATACGTCGTGACCTCGTTGTCACGCTGTCACGCCCACGACGCACCCCTCCAAATCTATCCTTTCTGTAAAGAAGGCAAGGACACCCTATGCAAACTATCTAACCCGTAATGCCCACGCACGAGGACACCTCAAGACATGTAAACCACAGCAAATAAGTTATGATCTAGATGGACCCAGATTGGCAAAGGCAAATGCTATGACTACTCCAACTCGCCCACACCGTCAGATTATTTCAAAGGGACACCCGACACCTTAATCCAATTATTACTTGCAACCTTCCCTTACCCACTATGTTATTTGCAACTAACACACCGAGTTTGGTTGTTATATAATGCCCAGACCTAGTGCTTCGGGAACACACGCATGCGCATCGTAATGCCCTACTTAGACCTCTCGAGTTATATTAATCATGCTCCACTTAGTCACGCCCAAACCGTAATAAAGACTTAGCTAGACATAAAATAAATAAACATGCAACAGCTTAATTGAAACCATAATTAAACGGAACCAACTTACTATTAATTGAACGAATAGAAACGGCGAGCCCAAAGTGTCACCGCAAAACATACGAATAGTAAAATAAAAGTGTTTGCCCCAAGGGACTTAATGTATGTGTGTGCTGGATGAATTTGATAATGAGAGTGAGAGTTGAACGCGAAGAGAGACGCACAAGTCGCGCCTTCATCCATATATATAGCCTAGAGAGATCGGCGATGGTTTATGGCCCATGGGCTGGACACTGGTAGGTTTTCCTTGTTGATCGGCGCCTTTCCTTGCCCAGACGGATCCGAGGCGATCTCCTCCTGATATCATGAGATTCGTGTCACAAGATCCTTTCCGGATTTAGCGAGATTCGCCCGATCTCGCAGATCTTGCCCATTAGCCTCCCTCCGCCTCTCTCGCCTCCTTCTTCTTCTTGGTCTCGCCGCCTTCTTCACTCCGCTTGCCCATTAGACTACCCTTCCGAGATTGAACTTGTGCGGTCTCAGAAGGAGGTCACGCCGTGAAACGGAACAGCCATCGGAGTTTGAAGCCTGTGCCGTGAGCTAAGCTCCTTGTGCCCTCGAGGTGCATCGATCTCTATTCATCCGCCAAGCAAGTTCCACTCCTTCTGCCCATTTTTCGACCCCGCCTTGACCCCCGTAAAAAGACCAATGTGTCCTCCCGCACACAAAACACAACAAGAAAGACACAAAAGACTCGATCTAGACCTAGACAAGACACGTCGAAAAAGAGCACAAAACTTGGGCTCGACCATTGTAATCCGCTTATAGTGAAAGTATTGAGGATCATCACCTCCGTGGACGAGATCTCATTCTCGATCGAACCACGAAAAACTCTTGTGTTCTTTATCGCTTACATAAATCTCGCACAAACTAGATTTATCACCGAGATAAGTCCTTTTTTTTTTTGCACGTCGATGTTCCATTTAGTAATCAAGTACTACAAGGCATTAAAGAATAAGAGTATAAACATATAAAATAAACAAAAATCTCAAATCCATTCAATATCATCATTGGTTAAGTGGAAAAGTAATTCCTCTAACTTCTCCATAGAACACAAAGACTATGCTCAAAGCCCAATAAATTCTCCATTTTTATAGATCAGAAAATTTTCCACAAAGACTCTAACTTACAAAATACTTGGTAGTAAAATTCTTTGTCAAGAAGCAGCAGATCATTTGCAAATATGGGGACAAGCAACTTATAAAGAACAAAAAATCCTATTAACAAATCCAACTTAAAATCCAAAAAATTATAAATAAAGTATAAAATAAAGAACAAAAAATCCTATTAACAAATCCTATTGGTAGTAAGCCTCGACAATAAAGAACAAAAAAAAAATCCAAAAAATTATAAATAAAATATAAAATAATATATAACAAATCCAACATTAAATTAAAAGATTTTTAAATCTTAAAACATCAAATCAAAGAATATAAATAAATTTAATTTATAAAATTATCTTATTTATTTGATGTCATCAATCATGAATCATCATAAATTTATCAATGCTTAATATAATAATATTCACACATGACACATTGATATGTGTTCACGGTTGTATGTAGTTGCCTAGTTGAGTAGTTGGTACAGACATAGACCCATACTTAAAAATCAATCTACGCTCTCACCGCACAAAGGACTCACGATGGTACACACTAAAAAAAAAAATTCAATGTTCAAGTTTCAAAATATTATTATTTATTCCTGTGACTCCTGTCCACACTCCATGAATCCATGTGGTCCACCACACACACTTTAACTTTACAGCTACAGCCTACAGCCTACAAAGCTATGAAGGAAAAAAAAAGAATACAGAAGGCTTACGAAAATAACTGCACGGCGACTGGACGGCGGCGGATGCACTGGCTGGAGGACGTCGGCGACTGGAGGACATCTTTTTTTTTTTTTTTAATTTTAGCTTCAATTAGGGTACCTTAAATTGTGTATGGGTTTTGGGGTGGGCTAATAATAATTTGGGCCTTAGAAATATATATAGATATATTTTGGGCTTGCACTGGGCTGAAGTCCAGTGTAGCCCTACTGTAGATCCGCCCCTACTACCAAATGATATGTGCAAGAACAGTCTTCACAAACTCAAGAGTCTTCTTGTTTCTTACAATAAGATGCATGGAGATATACCGTTGAGTTTGGGGCAATGTTCGAAACTAGAGTATATTTATTTGTATGACAACAAGTTTAGTGGAGAGATGCCAAGAGAAATTGGGAACATAACACTACTTCAGTTTTTGAGCTTTGGAGCCAACGATTTAAGTGGTAAGATCTTACATTTGGCTGAGTCTTAACTTGTTTTCCCCACTTCTTGTTTTTACTAATTCAGAAATGAGTTTGGCACTTGTGAAATTTATATTTGTTGTTTTCTCTTCCATATACTTATGTGATGCATGTATGTATCTATCTATATATACATTCCCTGAAAATATATATGCTAAGCCGACCAGTTTTTTTTAGAGTTAATTGCAAATCAAATCACCATTTTTGACTTAAATTGTGATTATAATATAATTTCTAAAGTGTTGCAAATTTATATCCAACTTTTAATTTATTGCAATTAGGCCATCCCTAATTTTGCTGGCAATCAAAAATTTTGAACAATTTACTAACATTCAATTTTATACAAATTCTCATCGTTTTAGCCATTGATTTGAGAAATTAAAGGTTGAGCTTTGACGGGCTTTAGGAGCGGAAAGTTTTGACAGATGAGCCGACATCCAGTAATTGCTAATCTCGACGAATTTTGTTGGAGCGATGAAAACAACCAATAATTGCTTCATCGACAAAATTTGTCGTGGTCACCAAGTATTGGACATCAACAAATATCCCATAATATTTATCTCCTTGAACTCATCAAAGTTCATTTTTTAATTTCTTAAATCAATGACTCGAACAACAAGAATTTGTTTGAAATTGAATTTTTAGTGAATTGTTCAAAATTTTCGGTGGCCATAAAATTTGGGAGTGATCCTAATTGTAATAAATCAAAAGTTAGGTATAAAATAACAACACTTTGAAAGTGATGGTATAACTACAATTTAGGTCTATGGTGGTGATTTAATTTGCAATTAATCTATTTTTTAACACCAAGGGAACATGAGACGCAAAGTTGTACCTCTATATTTTGTGAAGCCCCTTGCATAGGAGTGGTGAAGTAAGTGCACATATGATTACCGGTTTCAAGTAGTTTTAAGGGCATGGTTGATATATAGTAATAGAATGGAAACGAAATAGTGAATCCTACACTCATTTTAATCTTATAGTTGGTAAGATTTTTATAGCAAGAATAGTCATTCCCAAAAGAATATTGTTCATTCCTATGTACATGGGATTAGCCATTCATCATTTTCCTATGATATTGCCTATTTCCATGAACATGAAATTAAATAGATTTAAATTTTACTTTCTTGTACATACCAATCATATGAATCTCATGTTTATTCAATTTCATTCCCACTATCCGTTCATTCCATTCTAATTTTATTCATGCATATCAACCATCACCTAAGAAAACTCTATTCAGTGTTTTCTTTTCTTAAATAATAGGGTAAATATCAATTTCAACCCTGAACTATACATGTTTTATCAAAAATATCCTGAATTTTAAAAAATATCTATTAAAACCCAAAACTATCATATTTGATAAAATTAAGTCCCCAAACTATCATATTTTTGATACAAAATATGATAGTTTGAGGTTTTAATAGATATTTTGAAAGTTCGTGATATTTTTGATAAAACATGATAGTTTAGGGCTTAAATCGATATTTACCCTAAATAATAATGTGGTCCTTCGATTTTTTGTTTTAGTTTGTGTCCTTCATAATTTTCCATTTAAAAAATAGTTTGTTTTTTTTTGGTTGGGGGATGTTATATTTTGCAACCTAAGTTAACATTCATTTTTTTTTCTACATTTCAAATGTGCATCTAACATCAATCATTCACGTTATTTTCATTACATGTATGAGTTTAAATCGCTCAGATATCAATTTTAACTTGTAGACGGTACGCCTAATATTAAAAATAATGGCGTAACCGACTTGAATGGCCTTTGAGGTGAGCTGGTCAAATATCACTACTATAAGTTCAAAATTATCTTTGATTCTCAGCGTTCATGTTGACTAGAAGTAAAAGTTTAGATGCAGAGTTCAGAATTGTTAAAAATAAAAAAATAGAAAATGTTGTTAACAGTCAACTTTTGAAGTACCGTTACAGTCGTAGTCATTAATATTATACACATATATAATTGTTTTGATTTAAGAATTCACTGTGTAATCGCATATGCAGGTAATATTCCAGAAGAGATTGGGCGCCTTATGAATTTACAAAGTTTAGACATAAGTTCTAACAACTTCAGCGGCTCTTTACCTTCAACTTTTTTCAGCATGTCGTCCTTACAATATGTTGACTTTGCGTCGAATAAACTGAGTGGATCATTATCAAAAGATATTGGAAATATGACATCCCTTCGCATAATAGGCCTTGAATTCAACAGTTTCACCGGTATGTGATTGTTTTAATTCATTTATCTTGCTTGTGATTTATATATGAAACACAAAATTCTCTTCTTTTTTGTTTTTGAGGGAAAATCACAAACAACTTTTTACTATAAGGTCTTAGTCTTTTAAGAGTTCATTATAGATTCTAAAAAAATATATTGAGGTTGAAGAACTTGTTTTTTATTGAGCTTATACGTCGTTGGAGCTTATTTTCACGGTGTTTAGAAACTTATTTTGCCAAACTATTTCACTATCTTAGTTCCCGACTATTTCTTTCCAAATCTTCATTCGGCTATTTTACGTTGCTAGAATAGACGATTTCTTTAACCCCGTCGACGCTGTGCACAAAGGTGCTATGGCTTATTGCCTCCGCCATGTCATGATTTCTTTAACCCCATCGACGCTGTGCACAAAGGTGCTGTGCACAATGATAAATTTGAACTGAAATTTTGAAGGTCAGATGTTAAATTGCTATTTCACGAAGGTGATGATATTTTTGATGAAAGTGTCAAAGGTCACTATGAATGTAGCAAGAGGGCCCATGGATAACACCAAAAGTTTATCGAGAGAAACTTAAGGCCAAATGTACAATTCAACCATGGGTGAAAAAAATAAACATACACACACCTTTTTTTTGTTGTTTGAACATAGTTCAATTTCATGCGCTTTAGATATATATGAAAGCACAATTTTATTACATACAACTTATAATTATAGTTGATAAGATTTTGAGCTAACTTATGATTTTATCATAACTCTATAGGTGAAATTCCAAAAGAGATTGGTGGTCTTGCAAATTTCGAGCGATTGAGCATGTGTTGCAATAAATTTAGTGGATCTGTGCCAAGAGAAATTGGGAACTTGACAGCCATGTTTGGCATTTTCCTTCACAACAATGCGTTAAGTGGTATGATTTCAGCCCTTCCTCTCTTCAATTCCTTTGGTGTCAAGCTTTAGAAATTGGGAACTTGACAGCTCATTTATTGTTACTAGAATTAGAAATGGTCTTCATAAAATAGATATCAAAGACATATATGCCAATAATTTTATTTAAGCATTAATTAGGATAAAATGAGTGGAATTCGGAATCGAGATCTTAAGTAATTTGTTTAACTAAACTAGTATCCAATCCATGCGTTTCACAAACATGATTAGCATAGTTTAAATTGGGATGATTATTGTGTGGTTGAATATTTTAATATAATAAGAAAATACAATTGATTATTAGGGTTGATAATTCATTATTGTTCAGAAACAATGGAGATTATTTGTGTATATATATATAGTGAGGTTCAAATAAGAACCATTTTTAACGTGATAACTAAGAACCATGAAAATTAGTTACGAATAAAATGAATTTGGTATGAAAATTAATGAATCCGTTGAGAAAGTTATTGGATAAAAAAATTCAAAATTTTCACCCGGGTTCGACTCTCATGAGAGGTGAAAACTTCATTTTTTTGGATTCAGTAACTTTCCTAGCGAATTCATCAACTTTCACATTGAATTCGTCATTTTTTGGTTTCCACGTTCTCACAATAAAAATAGCTCTCACGTCAACTCTCCCTTATATTTATATATAGATGGTTCACGAAGAATGTAATATTGGTGAGAATAAGAATGAAGATTTAACGATAAAGTTGTTGCACTAAATGTATAAATTTGTTGCACCAAATTATGTGCAACAACTTTATATTAAGTGCTACACTTTATATGTTAAATTTGATGCAACAAATTTATACATTTAGTGCAACAACTTTATACGTTAATGCTGCATTTTTATTTCTCACCAATAATTGCATTCTTACGTGATCCATCCCCTATATATATATATATATATATATATATATATAAGCTTATATGGCGTCACATATCATTATTAATTGATAATTAAATTAAGGTTTCAAGAGTTGATAATTAATCTGGCAGGCCATATTCCAAAAGAGATCGGTTCTCTTGTTAACTTAGTGGAGCTGCAGTTGGAAGCCAACCACCTAATCAATGGATCATTACCAAAAGAAATTGGGAATATGACAGCCCTTACCTACTTATTGCTTAACGATAATGATTTGAGCGGTATGATTCTTTCTCTCTTTATTTTGTTTTCTTAAAACAAAAGGAGAGATCAATATATAACGAGTAATTTATACATCATTTATTTATCTTCAATTCTAGATGATTTTATAATGTCACAGGTAATATTCCAAAAGAACTTTTTCTTCTCAAAAATCTACGGCAAATGAACATCGGCAGCAACCATCTTAGTGGATCACTGCCGAGAGAAATTGGTAACACAACCATTAAAAATTTGTGGCTTCACTTCAATAATTTAAGCGGTATGCTTTTCTCTCTCATTTCATATCTATACAAATATGGGAGGTGAACAATCATGTTTATCATATAAATCGAGCAATATTACAAAATAATATTAGAGACACATAATTTTAGATTTTATTCTATTAAATAATTCGAATAAGGTTAAGTTTGGTATTATAAAAAAAAAACCATTTTCTCTGCCACTCCAGACGTAAATCTCATCACTTCCCGAAAAAGTAGGGATTTTTTAATCTGTTCAATATAGCACAAACTAGCTTTTCTATAGAAAATATTTAATAAATATGTAGCATACATTACACATCACACAACACAAATTATTATTGCACTACCTAAACTTTCTGTAGCACATATATAATACAAACAATGCACATATTTAATAAATATGTGGCACACATTACACATCACCTAACATAATTTATTGTTGTACGACAAATGTTACGAATGTATTCTACTCGTGCAATAAAAAAATATAATCTTTTTAAAATAAGAAGTTACAAGATAGATTACAACAAATCCCTAAAATCAAAGAAATAATTGTTCTTAACATAAAATAAAATTACTAATATAACCTTTAAATAAATCCTACGAAATTAAAGTATATCATATATAATAATGTATTGTAGTACAACGTAAATTAATAATGTCCATTGATTTACTAATATCAATGACTTAGATTTATTCGTATTTTTTACAAATAATTTCATTCATACCTGATCCATCCTCTCTCTCTCTCTCTCTCTCTCTCTATATATATATATAGGGGAGAGTTAACGTGAGAACTATTTTTATCATGAGAACGTGAGAACCAAAAAATGATGAATTTACAAATGAAAGTTGATGAATCATTGGGAAAGTTATCTTGAATCCAAAAATAGAATTTTCGCCTCATGGGATTCGAACCCGGTGAAAAATTTTGAATTTTGAATTCATTAACTTTCTCAACTGATTCATCAACTTTCACAACAAATTTATTTGGTTCTTAGTTTTTAGGATAAGAATGGTTCTTATTTGAACCAAACTCTCTCTCTCTATATATATATATCTTAATTTGGGGTGGGCTAGCCTGGCTCCGCCAATGAATGTATTATAATAAGTTACACAAAACTTTTAACCGATTTTGACTTTGCTCAAGAATTTTAATTTTAGGAGACAAAACAAAACGGGTTAAAGTTTATGCATCCGAAATATATATTAACTCACTTTTATTGCTCTTCCATTAATTTGTGTATATTTTAGGCGGTATATATTTTGATAGGGGCGTGTTATTGTGAGAATATATTTATAGTGAGAATGTGCGAACATTGTACTAAACGTATATATAAAGTTGTTGCACGTTTACTACAATGTTATTATTGTGTAACAATTTCATACGTTCATTACAATTTTCACACCACATTTGCATTCCTACATGATCCAAATCTAATACGACAAATTTAATTATACTTTCCATGTCAGTTGATATTGAAAGTTGACTAATCTTACACATGTACAAAATAAATTTTCAGGTCCAATACCTTCCACCTTTACAAATCAATCGGAGCTTATTAATCTAGCATTACAATCCAACAACTTAACTGGAGAGATTCCTTCGTCCGTTTGCAACTTAAAATCCCTCCGAATTCTCTATCTATCAAACAACAGTTTAGAAGGATCACTTCCACATTGTTTGGGAAACTTGAGCACATCTTTGGCAATCCTTCATTTGAATGATAATAAATTTAGTGGCCTCATTCCACCAATATTTACCAAAGGATGCAGCCTCCAATTTCTCACTTTGAAAGGTAATAAAGTTGAAGGAACATTACCTCAATCTTTACTTAATTGCCAAACTCTGCAGGTTGTCAACATTGGTGGTAATGAAATACGAGGCTCGTTTCCCTTCTGGATGGAAACCCTCCCTCAACTTCGTGTCCTAGTCTTGAGGTCTAACAAGTTCAATGGTACAATGTTAGAGGCTTCTGACAGGACAGAACATCCATTTCCTAAGTTGCAAGTTTTGGATGTATCCTATAACTTTTTTTCTGGCTCTTTACCTGATAGATATTTCAAGAATTTTGTAGGGATGGTTGATGCTAAGGAAAACAAGACCAATGATAGAGTGTTTATAGAGTTGACTCTCACATTAAAGGGTTTGGATTTGTCGTTGCCGCGGCTGTTGACAACCTTTACAACTATTGACTTATCCTCGAACACATTTTCTGGGACCATTCCACCTTCTCTAGGAAATCTTAATTCTCTCAGATACTTGAATTTGTCTCACAATAGTGTCACAGGACTTATATCTTCGTCTCTTGGGAATATGACTGTTCTTGAATCATTGGACTTGTCGTCAAACAGACTGGATGGGAAAATTCCTAGTGAGTTGACCAGGTTGACATTTCTGGCGAAATTAAACCTTTCAATGAATAATCTCGAGGCGATTCCACAATCGACTCGCTTTTCCACATTTGGGAATGAATCGATGTGGGAAATGTGGAATGTGTGGGCTTCCATTGACGGCTGTAGTTGAATATTGGTTACAATATCGCAAAATTACAATGAAATGATTAAAATAACTATTACAAATGAGATGTCAAGAAAACAAGAACTTATCAATAAGTCGCCAAGTTGAACTTCGCCCGCAAGACGAGAAACGCCGGTAGTGCTCACGATTGGCGGCTCGTCCTCAAAGGTAACGACTTTCGCCTCGACCGTAGTAGCACCACAAACAAGTCGAGCCCCGCGAATCGGACTAAACGAGAACCGAACTCAAGACTAAGAACTATGAGCTAAGAATGCAAGTAGAATGCTTTGCTTTTGCTAGAGAGAATATAATGTTTTTGCTTATGCTTCTAACTCTAGAATGATGCACTATATATAGCACTCCAAGAGGGATGTTCTAAGGTCACAATTGATGACAAACATCAATATTCCATTAACTCTTAACATCAAGAGTTGAAATGAAAGGCCAAAGGCCATGAACCTCATTACTAGCAATTCCCACTCACAACCCATTAACTTCCAACAATCCCCACATGAGTGGAAATGCCATATAAATGCAAAACGCAGTTCAGTCCTCAAGAGACGATATTGCATTTGGAAAGGTAGCTTGTGGCCTCGAACCTTCCATAGTCGAAATTATCGAGCATCATGGCGGCATAGTGGTTATTTCACCTGAACTAGTCCTCCATGGTGTATATCGAGACAATAATATTGACACAATATCATCTCAATTTCCATCCGTTTTACGCTTGTGTCCATTATGGCCTCGAACACCCTTTCGATTCACAAGTGTACCACTTGAAGCGGCCCCACTTCACACTTGCATAGGTGACTATTACAACCAAGTATTCTCGCTATACTGACCTCCTCGAGGTATCCAAGAGTCATTAAAAGTTAAAACTTAACCTCACCACTTGCGACTTACAAACACTCACCGTTCTCGAGAATAGGCATGTTTGAGTGTTTATCACACGGATTTTTATAACTTCGTCCTTTTCAATCATGTTCTCGGACAATCCAATCATCATGGTTGGGTTTCGCTATAATCATCCTTAAGATGTGGATTTAACACCCATTCCTCTAATGCTTAAACATTTGATCTCGACATGCTTTTTGTCACGGATCCGCTAGATTATCTATTGATTTTACATAATCAATAGTGATAACCCCACCGTGATCAAATGTCTCACAGATTGTGTCGTCGATTTAATATGTCGAGACTTCACCGTTGTAATATATATTTTGTGCCCTTCCTATTGCATTGACTATCACGGTGAATCAACACGTAAGGCACGGACTCGCCAGACATGGAATATCCTCGAGGAAATTTCTAAGCCATTCGGCTTCTTCACCACCCTTTATCTAAAGCTATGAATTCAGATTTCATGGTAGACTTGCTATACAAGACTGTTTCTTGACTTCCAAGATACAGCCCACCTCCAATAGTGAACACGATCCACTTGTGGAAAACGAGTCATTGAGGCAGATATCCAATTAGCATCACTATACCCTTCAAGTACAACGGGCTCACTAGAATAATGAATCAGATAATTCGGTAAACTTTAAGTAACCCAATACGCTGCTCAAGTGCTTTCCAATGTTCTCTACTTGGATTAGTCGTGAAACTACTCAATTTCTTCACAGAGCAAGCTAAATCAGGTCGGGTACGCTTTGTGAGATACATCAAACTCCCAATAATCTTAGCATATTCATCTCGACTTATGTGTTCACCCTATTTGGAGTCAAATGAACACTCGAGTCCCAAGGAGTCTTGAAATAGTTTATCCATTGCATTGAATTTCTTCAACACTTTCTCAAAGATAGTGGGATTGTGTCAGCAATTCCATTCATGCTCTAAGAATTTTAATTCCAAGAATTACATCCGCTAAACCCATATCTTTCATGTCAAGTTCTTACTTAGCATTCTTTTGTTTCTCCAATCACACGAGAGTTACTTCCCATTATCAACATGTCATCTACATAAAGACAAACAATAACAAAATCGTTATTCGAATTCTTTACATAGACACACTTGTCACCTCGTTGATTTTGAAACCATTCGACAACATAACTTTGTCAAATTTCATATGCCATTGCAGTGGCGCCGCTTAAGTCCATACAAAGACTTTTGAAGTTTGCATACCTTGTGCTCTTGCCTGTGTACTACAAAACCTTCCTACTGTTTCATATAGATCTCATCTTCTAACTCTCCATACGTAAACGCTGCTTTTACATCCATTTGATGAATCTCAAGATTTTGCAAAGCAAAGAATAGCGAGCAGCGTTTAATAGAAGTATGTTTAGTCACAGTAGTAGGTATCAAGAAGTCATACCCACCTTTTGTCTAAACCTCGAACTACAAGTCCGCCTTATATTTATCAATAGTGCCATCGACTTCAGATTTCTTCTTTAGGATCCACTTGCATCCTAAAGCTTTACAACCTGTGTGGAAGATCTACTAACACCCAAGTATGATTCAACATAATAGACTCTATCTCAATGTCTATTGCTTCTCTCCACGATCTCAGATTCGGCCCCGATAAAGCTTTTTTACGGTAACCGGTTCATCATTTAACAATAAAACGACATAATCCGTCCATAAATTTTAGCTTTTCTTACACGATTACCACGCCTAGGTTGCACATCTTCGTGTGTAGACCTAGGTCGCTTTCTATTAGCGTGGCCATAAAAACTTGCTTAGAACTCGAGGGTTCACTTTCTTCAACAAGATGAGAATTGGTAGAATCTTCCTCAATTATTTTACTTGAATCGTAACTATTCTTATCCTTATTAGGATAGATATTCTCAAAGAATATAGCTCCTCGATTCAATTGTTGTTCCCACATGAACATCAGTATATCGATTTGTGCACAACAAATCTATAAGCACTACTATTAAGTGCATAACCAATAAAGATACAATCTACCGCTTTAGGTCCAATTGTAACTTGTTTTGGCAACGGTACTTCAACCTTAGCTAAACACCCCACACTTTGAAGTATTTATATGAAGGTTTCCTTCCTTTCCAAAGTTCATAAGGAGTTACATCCTTCCTTTGATAGAATCTTGTTCAAGATATAGTTGGTCAGAAGAATGCCTTCCCCCACATATTATGGGGTAATCCGAACTTATTAATAACGATTCATCATCTCCTTAAGAGTTCGATTTTATGCTCAGCTACACCATTTGATTGAGGCGAATATGAGCAATGTTTGATGGATTATACCACTTTCGTTGCATAATTCAAAGAAACTGAGCAACATATTCTCCACCTCGATCACTTCTTACAACCTTAATTTTGCAATTAAGTTGATTTTCACTTCATTCTTGAAGTTTCAAATGCATCAATTGCTTCATCTTTACTTCTTAATAAATAAAGATAACAATATCTTGTGCAATCGTCAATAAAAGTAATAAAATACTTTTACCACCTCTAGTTTGTACAAACTTTAAATCACAAACATCGTGTGAATTAATTCTAGAGGTTTTGAGCTTCTTTCAACGGATTTGAAAGGCAACTTGGTCATTTTTGCTTCAACACGATTTCACATTTATCTTGTGTTTTAGATACTTCTATTTTAACAAGTTCATGTTAGCGAGTTTCTTTATAGCATTAACATTAACATGACCAAGTCTACAATGCCATAAATCGTAACACTCAATCAAGTAAGCGGTAGAAGCATTCTCATTAATTTTTGCAACCGCCTTTAGAAGGCTTACAAGTTTAACATCGAGTTTGAAAAGATCTTCGAGACATAACCCTTGCCGAGAGTCTTTCCAAACTTTCTAACTATTACATATTCTCCACGAAAATCTATATCAAATTTGGCTCTAGTCAACTTGACGCTTGAGATGAGATTCTTGCGGATCGAAGGAGCATGCAAAGACATCCTTCGAGTTATTTCCACACCGAGGTAAGTTGAAGTACAACGGTACCAACTCCAAGCACCTTGGAAGTATGATCACTTGCCTCGGTCACACCTGCCTTCAACCTCTTTGTAGGTGTAGAACAAGTCTCGATGGACACAAATGTGAACAAGAGCACCGTGTCAAGAAACCAAGAAGAGGGTAGGATTTGTGACTGGTTTACCTCGCTTATCATGGCAACAAAGTCATCTTTGTCCCAAGTGTCAAGTCCTTCTCAACATTGTCGACGCGCCTTGGCTTTGTCTTTCTCTCAGCTTTGCAGCCTTTAGCCATGTGCCCAAGCTTATCACGCTTGTAGCACGCTCCAAAACTGGTTTTGCAGCCTACTTTTTCCCTCGCCTTTGTTCATCTGGACGAGGGCGCTCTGAAGGTCCTCCTCACCGATTTGCGCTTTAGCCTCCATCGGACTTTTAGCCTTCAACTCGCCTCCTTAACTGAGCTTCAACTTGAGTCGAGCAACCATTTTTTCATGGTCATCTCCTTCGCTTGTGCTTAAGGTAAGATCCGAACCCTTTCCATCCTTCCGCAATTTGTCAATTAAAATTGCAATGGAATATTGTTCAGCAGAGGCATACCTTGGCGTGAACATCGTGCAAATGAGCTTCAAACTCGTGTACTTGAGGCATGATCGGTTTGAATCCACAATCTTGAACTCGGTGAGCTCGGTAACCACGAACTTCTTCGCTAGCCTCCTCAACCGATACTTTTGGTTAAGTGCCTCCCATAACTCTTTGGCAAGATCCTCGACCGCAAATACATTAAATAAGCTATTATCAAGCCCATTTAACACCATATTCGGACACGTATAGTCGGAATGATACCAAGTGTCGATTTCATACGCACTTCTACGTCCGCTTCTTCCTGAAGGAATAGGCGCCCGCCTTCACGCAGGAAGCTAGCAAGCCCCATTGTGGTGATGTAAAACATCATCTTATGCGCCCAGCGTTTCAAGTCGACGCCGTGAAAATTGGCGGTTGTTGAGCCACGGAATGCGGGGTTCAAGATCGAGCCATGGTGGAACTACTACCGCTCCAACGGATCGAGTGGTGGCGAGGCGCTTATCGATTGGTCGACATCTTCAATTTGCACGATCGTAACTGAACAGAGAGTTGGGCGTAATTTTCTCGCTCTTGCGATTGTAGTTGAATATTGGTTACAATATCGCAAAATTACAATGAAATGATTAAAATAACTATTACAAATGAGATGTCAAGAAAACAAGAACTTATCAATAAGTCGCCAAGTTGAACTCTCGCGCAAGACGAGAAACGCCTGTAGTGCTCACGATTGGCGGCTCGTCCTCAAAGGTAACGACTTTGCCTCGACCGTAGTAGCACCACAAACAAGTCGAGCCCCGCGAACTGGACGGAAACGAACCGAACTCAAGACTAAGAATTATGAGCTAAGAATGCAAGTAGAATGCTTTGCTTTTGCTAGAGAGAATAGAATGTTTTGCTTATGCTTCTAACTCTAGAATGACGCACTATATATAAGACTCCAAGAGGGATGTTCTAAGGTCACAATTGATGACAAACATCAATATTCCATTAACTCTTAACATCAAGAGTTGGAAATGAAAGGCCAAAGGCCATGAACCTCATTACTAGCAATTCCCACTCACAACCCATTAACTTCCAACAGAAGCAATGTGAACGGATCGATGGAAGACCACAAGAAGATGATGAGGTTGATGATTCTAGTTTTGTGAGTGGATTTGGGTGGCAAGCAGTTGTTTTAGGGTATGGATGTGGGTTTGTAATTGGATTGTTTTGGGGGTATCTAATTATTCGCTATGAAAGGCCAACATGGTTGGTGGAACTATTTTTTGATAGAGTGAGTGTGTGACATATATTGTATAATAAAGTTTCTATTATTTTGTATGTGTATATATGTTATTTAATTTGTTGTGGCAAATTAAGTAGTTTTGTTATTTAATTTAGTCATATCGATCTGGTTATATAATTTCGATATCTTCTCTTACGATATCTTAGATTTACACATGCAAATGGTTTACAGATATTGTTTTGTTTATTACATATTATACTAGTTAGTTGCTTTCATATTTTTAAGAGTAAATGTCCATATAATCCAAAATGGTTTACAGGTATTCCCGTTTATTCCAAAATGACCTTTACTATCAAATAATATATACCTACTTTAATTTGACCTCTGTTCACTGCACTGCCCCCATTCTTTTTCCTTTTCTTTATCTTTATTTTTAGTATTTTGGTGAGAACTTGGCGCAGATTTGTTGGTTTGGTCTGGTGCACTTAGAGATTGCCAATCATAAATAAGAAAAAAAAAATCATAAATAAGTGGAGATGCACTTAGAGATTGCCAATCAACTGCACTTTGTATTTTTTTCAAGTTCATAAAAAAGTGGAATTTATGATTACTTTTAGAGTTAAGACTGATTGAGTCTCCCAAATCTATGAGAAAATAGAGAGTATCTGCTGCTTTTGCATTTTGGTCCAAATCTATGACATATTTTTGACAAATAAACAATGCTCATAAAAATTTGTATTCAAAGAAACACCTTTTGTTGTTTTTTCAACTGGCGTAGCCCTCCCATTACGCCCAACAACTCATACTGTTATTTCATTAAACAATCTTTAAGAAAATGATTCTGCACTCAATTGAAAAATATGTTTTCACATCGAAATTATTAAACACGCCAAAGATTAACAATACTTTTTCCAAATTCCTGACCAGCTTATGCTGAAGTCCTCATGTACTTTTATATTTAAATTAAACTTCATACAATTAGTCCTGTACATATATACGTAGCATCGCATTGACCTATGTGTGTGTTATTAATCGAATAAACAAAATCAAAGTGGAGATGATTTTAAAGTGCTTTTTCCTTACTTGCTACATGCAACATATATATATATATATATATATATATAGGAGTGATCAATGAGAACCACATCTTTTTGAGAATCATAACTGATGATAAGACGTTGAAGATGATGCAAAACAAGATAAAGTTGTGCATAACTAAAACTTTCTAAAATTATTTTGTTGTTCAATAATTTTAGAAATTTTCGCTATGCACAACTTTATATTGTTTTGTGCATCATATTCAACGCCTTATGCATGGTTCTCAAGTTTTCAAAAAGATGAGTTCTCACCGATCCAACCCCTATATATATATATATATATATATATATATATATAGGATGGATCACGTGAGAATGCAAATATTGATAAGAATAAGAATACAACATTTAATGTATAAAGTTGTTACACTAAATGTATAAATTTGTTGCATCAAATTTAACATATAAAGTGTAGCACTTAATAAAAAGTTGTTGCACAGAATTTGGTGCAACAAATTTATACATTTAGTGCAACAACTTTATACGTTAAATGTTGCATTCTTATTTCTCACCAATATTTACATTCTCAAGTGAACCATCCCCTATATAGATATATATAAGGGTTGGATCCAGTGAGAACTCATCTTTTTTGAGAACTTGAGAACCATACATAAGACGTTGAAGATAATGCACAAAACAGTATAAAGTTGTGAATAACGAAAACTTTCTAAAATTGTTGCACAACAAAATAATTTTAGAAAGTTTTCGTTATGTACAACTTTATACCGTTTTGTGCATCATCTTCGACGTCTTATGCATGGTTCGCAGAGTTCGCAAAAAAGATGTGGTTCTCATTTGATCCACTCCTTATATATATATATATATAGGGAATGGTTAACGTGAGAACCATTTTTATCGTGAGAACGTAGAACAAAAAATGATGAATTCATTGTAAAAATTGATGAATCCGTTGAGAAAGTTACTGAATCCAAAAAAATAAAATTTTCGTCCCTCATGAGATTCGAACCAGGTGAAAATTTTTGAATTTTGGAATTCAGTAATTTTCTCAACAGATTCATCACTTTAATAGAAAATTTATTTGGTTCTTAGTTTTAGGATAAAAGTGGTTCTCATTCAATCTCTCTCTCTCTCTCTCTCTCTATATATATATATATATATATATATATATATAGGGGTTGGTTATGATGAGAATACTTTTAATGTACTAAAATATGAATAGTAGAATATCTTTCATATTTGTATAACACAATCAGAATTACTATATTGCACATGTTAGTTTAGCACATATTTCGTCCATTCGTAGCATATATGCTTAATATATTAATTTAGCACATCTTTTATTACAGTAGCACAAGAAGGGTTCTAGTGTTGTACCGTAATCCGCGTCGCACACAAAACACAAAACTGTAGCACACCCGAAAATTAAATCTCAACCATTGATGTAGCAAATTAAAGGCTCAGATTCATTCCTATTTCCTATCAAATTATCATTTCCTACCTGAACCATCTCCTATATATATATATATGTATATATAAAGAGAGAGAGAGTTAGCTATATAGTTATACATGAATTAGATTATATATCATTTTATAAAATTTAGAAATTACTTTTTTTTTTATAAATTTTATCGTCTAACCCAAAATAATACCTCCATGGATCTCAACCAGACCATTGTTGGATGCCTATTTGTCCATGATACAAACCATCTTACAGCTCAACAAAATCCGACCCATGTAATGTCATATTATAAGTTCTACGAAAATTCAAATTATTACGCTTTACAGGTAATCGGTAATTATATCAAAATTTATACTTTTGCCCCGATTTATGAAATAAAAATTATGTTCAACCCATTTATACATTATTTTTTAGCTCCATATAAACTTAAAATCACGTTCCTTATAGTCCATCTAAAGGATCATAATTATAAAATATGAAAAAGTGGAATTGATAAAATATGAAAAAAAAAATCACAAATAAGTGGAGAGGGACTTAGAGATTGCCAATCAACTGCACTCTGTATTTTTTTCAAGTTCATAAAAAAGTGGAATTTAGGATTACTTTTATAGTTAAAGAACCGAGTCTCCCAAATCTATGAGAAAGTAGAGAGTATCTGCTGCTTTTGCATGTTGGTCCAAAAAGTGAAGAAAACTTTGTATTCTAAGAAGCACCTTTTGTTGTTTTTCCATCACGCCCAACAACTCATACTATTATTTCATTAAATAATCTTTAAGCAAACGACTCTGCACTCAATTGGCAGCTCTTTTCATGATCGAAAAATATGTTTTCACATTGAAATTATAAACACGCCAAAGATTAACAGTATTTTTCCAAATTCCTGACCAGCTTATGCTGAAGTCCTCATGTATTTTTATTTCATCAACTCCATAATTGATTACTGATCAGTTATATTTTATTTTAGGTTATTGAAGTATAAATACATTAACTTTTTGATTTTGCATATAAATTTTAAAAGGAGTATATAAATACACGAATTTATATATTGTAGTAATTTTACCATAATTTTTATTTTATCCCAAATTGAAAACAGATGTGGTAAGTTGAATTGTTGATGTGGACAAATCAAACTTGTAAAAAATCATGTTGTACATATAATTTTACAACATCGTAGTTTTCATTCGAGTTGTAAACAATTAAAAATCAAAACTCATGAAATAATTGAGAAATGGTTAACTATGACACATTAACTCTTTCTCAACTATTTTCAAGAGTTCTGATTTTTAATTGTATACGATACGACTAAAAGTGACGATGTTTAAAGATGATATGTACAACATTGTTTTTTTTAAACGTCCAATTTGTCCGCATCAACATTCTATCTTACCATGTATGTTTCGATTTGGGGTAAAACTTACTATAATATATAAGTTCATATATGCAAATAGTCTCATCAACTATTTCATCACTTGGGGTGCTTGTTACCCTGTCCCCGACTAATTGGCTCAAATAGCATTCTTGACATAAGAAAAATGGACCTACAATTAGACACTAAAATTGACGGCATCATGGAAGGAGTCTTCACTCCCTCCGTAACAAATTTCATATACCTAATAAAAGGGGCATTATTTAAAGATTTTAAGAGAGATGATGGGTAAAAGGAAAACATGCAAGTTGGCTTTTCGTATTATAAAGGCTTGAATCAATTAAAAAAAATTTAAATTTATTAGAAAGCTTCCTCATTTTCCAGAGGGAAAGTAAAAAAAGTGGCTTTATTTGGAAAATTACATTCTGCAATTGCCTTTACTTGTAAATAGTCTCCGTCGCTTTCAGTTTCCCCTAATTCTTGGCTCACCACAGTTGATTAGCTTTCAGTATAAAGGGCATTACGTGGGCTTCTTGTTAGCCCACACAGTTAGCAGTTACCAATATGGAGAGATATTCCCCATTTTTCCTTCTTTCGATACTCATTTTGTTTTCTTGCCTTAGCGTTGCTACTACAGATATCATAACTCAAATCAAAAGGGATGAATCTTCACTTCTTGCCTTCAGATCCCTCATCACTTCAGACCCTCACAACATTTTGAAAAATAATTGGACCACCGGAACCTCTGTCTGTACATGGATAGGAGTTACGTGTGATTCAAGTTCTAAAAGGGTGATTGAATTAGATATCTCAAATATGGAAGTCGTAGGCAGCATCCCACTAGAAATAGGAAATCTTTCTTTTCTTGTTTCTCTAGATTTGAGTGGAAACTTTCTTCATGGTCCTAATCCTCTATCCATTTTTAATATGACGTCAGTGGTATATATCAAGTTATTCAATAACAGTTTATCAGGTCGGCTACCAAAAGACATTTGCAGGCACAATAACCTTCAAAGTCTCAAAGTAGTTGACCTTGCCATGAACAAATTGGAGGGAGATCTACCATTGAACTTGCACCAATGTCTGAATCTCGAGAATATTGCATTGTCAGTCAACAACTTTGGTGGATATGTTCCAAGAGAAATTGGGAACATCACACAGCTTAAGAAATTATATCTTAGGAGCAACAATTTAAGAGGTATGATCTTATCTCTATACTCAGAAATTAAACTAGTTCCATCCCCTTACAAATTAGTAGATAATTTTGTTCAGTCCCATGTTGCAATTGTGATAGTTATATCCATTATTGTCGTCTTGTGTGTGTTTCCAACAGTTTACATTTGCAATGGAGTAGTCTCAATTCCTTATCTTACAACTAAAAAAGATAGACAAGAAAAGATCATGTATGTATTGTATGGAAGTAACTTTTATTCAATCTAAATAACCGTATATAGCTTTAATTGGAGTTTGATTGCTTTTGGCAATTTATTTCGACTCTCTTTCGTGCTCAAGGAAGCTCCGTTCATGTGTATTAGCCTTCCATAGGATAGGTAAATCGCTCAGTGCCCCAAATCTATTACTTTTTACTAATGGCTAAACTCGTGTGATCAGATTTGTAATTTCTTAAAACATGTGTATTAGTCATTTTTTAGACAAGCGTGGCTTTCGAATAGAATTGAATCGTGTGTCCCATAATTATATGTACTAGCTAGGGCTGTATTCGAACCGAGCCGAGCCGAACACTACCAAGCTCGAGCTCGGCTCGTTTAAATTTTATTCGGCTCGAGTTCGAGTTCGAGCTTTAAATTGAGCTTGAGCTCGAGCTCGGTTCGTTATAAAATTTTTGAGCTCGCGAGCAGCTCGAATTCGGTTCGATAACTACTCGTTTATGAGACATATTCGAACTCGAGCTCGAACTCTGCTCGTGTTCGAGCTCGAGCTCGAATTCGATTTGATAATGTGTTATTCGAGCTCAATTTGAGTTCGAGATCGAGATCGAGATCGAACTCGAATTCGAGCTCGAGCTCGACTCTGCTTAAAACACTATTTTAGCATAATTCACTCCATGATTCCATTAATTAAAAGAATGCATAGTCTACTAATCAATCACAATCAAACAACAATTACAATAAGAAGTTTAACAAGATTCATTACCAAATGAAATTTTCACAACTAGCACAAGAAAAAGACGTCTATTCTAGCTAGTTTTGGATAAAATTCATGTCAGCAAAATGCAACTTATGACTTATCCATCAAAATCACCTATAAAATAAATAAAAAAGTTAATCATCAAAATAAAGCATGACGCATCGATGCTTGATGAAGCTCTTACAATATAAATATTGACCTTGCAAATTGTCAAAAAAAATTCAAATTAGAGACCTCAAAACACATCAAGTATAAATATATAATATAGATTACTTAATTTCAAGATAAATAATATTACCAATTGTTTTTTAAACTCTAATTCAAGTTAAACTCTTTCGACGTCCTCGATCACATCCTTTAAGAAACACATAACAAAATTTTAGATATTATAATAAACAAATGGATGCAAATAAAAATTAAGTTTGATAATAAATGGATACTTACTTTATTTTTCCCTTAATCCTATAAGTAGCTCGCAACCAATCTCCCGCACAAAGTAGCATTTCAACCGTGTCACCGCTAGAGAGGCTCGATGTGGATCAATAACTCTACCACCGCACTAAATGCAGACTCGGTTACGGTGGTTATTGGAATTGAAAGCACGCCACAAGCCATCCTCGACAAGATCCTAAACTTTTGACTATTCAACTTCCACCACATAATCACATTAAAGTGACTGTGCTCGCTCCATTTTATGACTTTTCTTCAAAATACATATCCAAATCAGATTTCAACTCATCAACATCATGAATAGTTTGAAGATAACCATCATAATTACTTGGATTTGTTAATCCGATCAAACCACGAGCACTAGCACTAACAACATTACTAGCTAGTACCACTACTACCACTAGCACCTGTCCTTGCAACAACATTAGCAGCTTTGTACTCCTCAACATACTCAGCATAAAGGTTTCTTAATGTCTCACGAATTGTGACTTTGTATTTTGTCCCTTCAGCTTCAGAATAATAATGGGTAGCACAATGTTCAATTAATGTATTTCATCTTATTTCTAGGATCTAAAGCAAATTGCTATTGAAATCATCAAGTTGCAAGAACCCCAATATTTATCAAACTTCTTTTCATCTTTTGCACCATTTCTTGCATAAACAAGTTAATCGATTTCCAACATTACCTCGCACAAGATGTCCTTCCAATTTCAACTTGATTTCAACAAGTTGAGGCAAGAAAATGTTAGAAGTCGGATATTCGAACCTGCATTTAGTTTGCGAATATTAATATAAATGAAAAGTAAACAAAACAATATATATATATATAGAAATCGAAAAGTAAATACTTAAATACCGAGATCGATCGGTTATTTGTTTGAAATCTTTGAGAAAAGTGCAAACAATTTGAACTTTCTCCCATTCCTCTTCATCGGCAAAGAAGTGTATGAAACATCCCTTTGTTGATATCGTGGAAAAACAGCTTTAAACTCCAAAGCAGCCGACAACATAAAATATGTCGATTCCACTCGTGCAACAATCCAAAACAAGCTTCTTTGAAGATAGTTGCAATTGCTTTGCAATTTCACTAAACGTGATGACACGTGCCTCTCGTCGATACATACTTCACACTTTCACACACTTTAACAATTGTATCTTGAATAGCAGATAACCCGTCTTGCACCAAAAGGTTAAGGATGTGTGCACAACATCTCACATGGAAGATGTCTCCACCAAGAGGTAAGGACCCACTGTATAAAAGATTTTCTTTCAATACACGAACAGCTAAGTCATTGTTTGAAGCATTATCGACAGTAATCGTCCAAATCTTCTTCTCAATACCCCACTCAACCAAACACTTTTGCAACACATCAGAAATTGCTAGTCCAGTATGTGGTGGTGGAATATCACAGAAGTTCAAAGTGCGTTTCTGTAAATTCCAATGTGTGTCCACGTAGTGACAAGTGATGACCATATATGAGACGTTCGATCCGACTTCCAAAGATCGTAGTTAAACTCATACGCTTAAGCGACTTCAATTCTTCCATTAGTTTCTTCTTCTCCATCCAAACGAAGAAACACAATCCTTCTTCGCCATAGCACGACTAATCTTAGAAAATGAGGAGTGGCGTAATGCATCACCAAGTTGAATAGTTCATATTCGGTAAAGCGAATGGCAACTCGCACAATAATCATGTGCGATATCAACTCTCCGAGCTTAGAATGATCATAACGAAAATTTTGCATCAAGACACGGTTTCTTTCTTAGACATTGTGAGGCTAATGTTTTGTTGACCCTTTGATTTATGAATCTTGTTAGCGGACAATTATTAAGATGTCTTGTCAAGTGTGTTGTAGAGCAGACTTGTTCATTGCAAGCTTCGACTTACAATGAATGCACTCAGCTTTATTATCCCCACTAGGAAGACTTATCACTTTATACTCATCCCATACTTTTGATGTGCGCTTTCTCTTCTTTGATTGGAATAGATTACATTCACCATCTCCAATCTGAGTCTCATCATGAGTGTCTTGACTCTCCCGAGGGATATCAGGTGCTTCTTCCTCAATATTATCAATAACGGCATTCAGAGATATGAAGGCTGGACTAGTGGCTGACTCTTGAACCGATCCAATGTTTGGTGTTAACATTTGAGCTTCTCAGCCTACATGAAATATGATTCAGAAAACAAAACCTCTTTGCTGGAATATTTGAGCGGCATAAACAATAATTAGAGCTATCCATCCATAATTACCAGTATGTTGTTTCAATTACGAGATTTTCCTTTTGGTAAAAGTTGAGTGCATGATTAGTTGATTGCCTTGGTTAATATTCATAGCGAAATAAAATTAGATTAAGAGGGGCGGTGTGTAAAAAAACTGAAGCTAGCGACGCGAAGAGGAGGAGAATACTGGTCCTAGACGAGGCCACAACATCGGTGGATACAGCAACCGAAAATTTGATACAGAAGACGATAAGAGAAGGGACAAACGGCTGTACCGTCATGACTCATAACTATGGCCCATCAGATACCTACAGGCTACAGTTGTCGACAACGCCATTTTTCCAGCAAAACTAATCTCCATACACAAGTAAATAATATAAAACATCTGCAATATAAACTAATTAAAGCAACAAAACAGCTAAAGCAGCAAAACTAATCTCCATACATTTCCCAACTCAAGCACTCAGCTCACCAATGCTGAAAATCTTGAAAATACCTGTAGGTATCTGATGGGCTTTGCTTCACCAACTCAAGAATTCCGCGTGAGGGCTTTGCTCAAGCCTTGTTCAGTTTTTTGTAGGAGGTGCCGCTGGATTCTAGAGGAGTGGAGTCTGGCGGCGTGAGTTTGTGAGTTTGTATGAGGTAGGAGCAATACGTAGGGTTAGAAGATAGAATAATAATTTTTTCAATTCATATATACTAATATGCTATACGGCTATACCCTAATTATATTGTAATTAATCATCCAACTAGAAGATAGAATGATAATTTTTGATATATATATACTAATCATAAAATTACGTCCCAATTTTATATACATAATACATGTATAATCTACAATTGTATTTTATTTTTGTTTCTCATTTTAATATATTGGATTAAATATTCGAAAATTGCTTGTATAGTTTTATACAAACTTTATATTTAGGGGCTTAATAATATTGAATTGGTAATTATATTACAAAATTTCATTAGATTTTAGTCAATATATATCTTATATTTATATATATATATATATATATATATATATATATATATATATATATATATATATATATATATATACATGAAACATATACTAAGAGTTTAAAGTATATGTATGAGATTGTATTTTAGAGTATATATAATAATATGTATTGTATATATAATATATTATATATTATAGTAAACTATTAAATCTTAGATGATATAAGAACAAAAGTGAAAAGACATTGCAAATTGTTATATTATATATATAACTTTACTTCATCATAGCATATTACTATATTTTATATTCTACATATTGTATACTAGTTATTATATGATATCATCTTAGAGTATATACAATAATATGTATTTTATATATAATATAACTTTACTATATTGAAGTGTGTAACTATATTTTATATTCTACATAGTGTATATTATATAATCTATAAAATAATTGCAAATTGTTATATTATATATATAACTTTACTTTATCGTAGCATATTACTATATTTTATATTCTACATATTGTATACTAGTTATTATATGATATCATCTTAGAGTACATACAATAATATGTATTTTATATATAATATAACTTTACTATATTGAAATGTGTAACTATATTTTATATTCTACATATTGTATATTATATAATCTATACAATAATATGTATTTACTATAGTAGTCTATGAAATCTTAGATGATATAAGAATATAGTAATACAAAAGACATTGTTATTTGTTATATTATATTATATTATATTATATTATATTATATGTATATATAGAACTTTACTATATTGAAGTGTATAACTATATTTAATATTCTACATATTGTATACTATATATTATATATACATAAATTATCCACATCTTAGAGTTTATACAATAGTATGTATTTCACATATAATATTAATATAACTATGAATCTTATTGTATCATGTATATTATACTACTATATTTTATATTTTACATATTGTATATTATATTACTATATTGTATATGTAAATTAATTCACGTTGATATTTCCAAAAAAGAAAGAGAATGTTTTTTATGGACGAACCAAAATAAAATTAAATGAATTTATTTGATGGACGGAGAGTATATAATACCAATCATAATTTGTCGTTCTAATGATCTTATAATATTTTATTTGATACTAACTTAAACAAATGTAGTCATGAAATTAAACTCATCAATTTTCACACTTCACGGATCCAAGTTTTATTGCTATATTTAATTTGCTATGATAATATTATTTCAATCAATTTCATGTTGATACATTTTAACACGTATTATTTTGATTTGGTAGTGCGTAGTATAAATTAAATCTTTTAGACGTATCTAATTAACATTTGAAGGTTTATGTATGGTCTAATTTAATGTTTTATCTGGATAATGGATATGTCAAAAGTAATGTATTTCAAGAATTAAAATTTCACTACTATTAAAATCAAAGATGACTACACGCTTTATGTGTAGTCATGTGCATCGGTAGTGTAAAGAAAAGTGGTGTAGAGAAAGAGGCCAAGACACACTACGCTTTTTAAGCGTAGTCTATACCCATTATAGATCACGCTTTTCCGACATAGACTACGCCACGCCGTAGTCAATACCAACAGACTACGTAAAACGCGCGACACACCACGCTTTTTGCCGTAGTCTATACCAACCATAGACCACGCTTTTCGACATAGACCACGCCACGCCGTAGTCCATACCAACGACTACGTAAAACGCGGCAAGACACACCACGCTTTTTAGCGTAGTCTATACCAACCATGACCACGCCTCGACATAGACCACGCTTTTCGCCGTAGTCCATACCCCCGCACTCACGTAAAAGACGCCGACACACCACGTTTTTGTCGTAGTCTATACCCACCATGACCACGCCGCACGAGACTACGCCACGCCGTAGTCTATACACACGCACTACACATTAGTTCGCCGTATACTACGCTTTTATGCGTAGTCTATACCCACCATAGACCACGCCAAGACATAGACTACGCTTTTCCGCGTAGTCATACCCTCGCATCACGTAAAAGACGCGCGTACACCACGCTTTTTATGCGTAGTCTATACCTCTATAGACCACGCCTTTTGCACATAGACTACGCTTTTACGCCGTAGTCTATACCCACGCACACACACACAAAATTTCGCACATACACTACGCTTTTACGCGTAGTCTATATGTATTAACTACGGTTTTTGAGTTTATTTACTACGGTTTTAATGCCAAATTTACTACGCTTTTTCTATTACAACCCGTAGTCAATTTAATAACAACTACGGTTTTTCAATTTCAACCGTAGTTAATTTCTTTATTTAAACCTGTACAATTAATAAAGCACAAGCAAATGAGATTAAAATATACTTGCGACTACGCTCAAAATCACTATTCAAAATATACAATATGTTTTCATTATGCCTACAAAATCACTATACAAAAATATACAATCTGCTTTTCATTACCTACAAAATCACTATACAAAATACTATGCACATCACATAACAAAACAATAACACAGATCCCACATATCACAAGACAAAATAATTCAAAATATCAATCACTTACAACTAAAACATCACAGACTATATGTGAAGAAGCATGAAATTTGCCCATTCAACGCGAACTTCATCAATGTCCTCTCGAGAGTAAGACCGATTTTGAAACTATTAACAATTCAAAATAGAATATTAACACTCTTGTATGAAAAAATGATTATATTAAAGAATTGAAATGGAATTATCTTACATGTGAACGTAAAGAAACGGAACAGGTCTTCATAACTTCTTCAATTATATCTTTCATGAAGTCGTAGTACAAAGAACCCGCATTGCTTGAATCGGGTTGTCTTGGACACTTTTAAAATATCAAATATTAACAACATGTAGATGTATATGAAACCAACATAAAACAAACATGATTTGATAAATGAAAATACCTTTACAATTTCCCAAGTTGGTCGCTTCTTCCTCTTTTCTCCAATTTTGCATTAAACATAAAATTGCCATTCAGCAATTAATAGTAGTTAGATACTACCACAAATACACATATTTCAAACTACAATAAACAAGATCAAGAATGCTCAAACATTATGTTCATGGCAATGCAATAACAACATCACAATTCCAAGTATAGTTTATACATAGAATTTGCAATGTAACATAATGTATCTTTTGGAATTTAGTATTCAAACTATGTACATATGTATGGAATCAGCCCACACACGTAATATTGCAATGTAACATACGAATATTCATTACCCATCGATCTTCTTGAGGAAGCAGCCCACGTAATATTACAGACACTGATGTAGAACTTTAAAAGAAAGAAAACGTTCTCTATTCGGATCCTAAGCCATTCTAAATTCTATGCAAAGAAACCCTCTTATGATGCTTATTTACTTACAAAATCGGATCCCATTCTATCGAGTAACATACTCTTCATGCAAAACACAGTTATTAAAGGACATAAGACTTAAAAACCTTAGGAGAAGGTAATTGCATTGGTAAGTATTAGGCCCGTGCAAAGGTAGCTGGTGCTTTTCTTCTTTACAAATATAAAGAAAACGCAAATCTATAGAGAAAGCAAACAAAGGCTAAAGATCAATATTAAGGAACTGTATACACTAATTACTTAGAATACATAAATTTTGTCACCATGTGGATAGTGAACATAGTCGAACATAAATGGAAATCGGAAGGCAAGATACCAAAGAACTATATACGCATAGTATATCAAATAATAAATTATTAATGGTCAATCTTATAAATATGATACTTACAACTTGACTAGACATGAGGAAAATAAGCTACTGGAGTTTATGTACCCCCCTCCCTCAAATATTGACACAGTATGAGATTTTAGAGACTATGCCGAGAAGTAGAATAAAACATTTAAGTAAAAGGATTAATTTGCCTAGTTTCAAGTTAATTCTTACAGATGAAGAAGTTGATACAGTTTGTGGAAATAATTCCTGATCTTCTAGTGAAAATAGTATCCTATCTCCCATTCAATAAAACCTATAAAGGTGAGGTGTATCTTGATGATGCATTTTGTAGAAGTCCGGGTATCAATTATAATGGAACAGATGATGGAACAGTATCAGAAATAGAGTATATGAAACTGGGTATTTGCCACAATTTTTACACACCAAGGCATATGCAAAGGTTGATAAAACTCATAAGATACGAAAGCACAAGTAATGGCCAGATATTGCAGAGAACTTTGATGAGAAGTGTGAGATGGATAAGAGTGCAAGACGACAATGGGAAGCTACACAACAATCCACTAGATATATGTAGATTTTAAATATAATCCTTAATCCCATGAAAGAAAATTACGCCATTCCCTGTTCCATCAGATTAGTTTCACTTTTAAAACTGGTCAAATATGCAGTTAAGACAACTAATAAAGATTGAAAATTTTAACTAAAGGCAGGGTGACTGAATAATTTTACAGGTTCACAGTGAATTCGTATTAATTACTTCCATAGCCTGTTGGATAACTGATACCAAGAGTGCTAGATTAGCAAAACAGAAAGTCTCAAAACCCACACCTTAAGCAGAAACCATTTAACTCTTCAGCAGCAGAACAACTAGAATGGTCATTCCAATGATGTTCACTTGAAGCAGAAACCTATAGTGGGTATACACTACGCATAAAAAGCGTAGAGTATTTGGGGGAATACTGTAAGGGTCACATTAATTTGCCATATACATAATGCCTTCTTAACAAAGAAATCATTTATCTAAGTGTTATAATCTAGCAAATAGTCATCCAAAACCCAACAAATAATTTCCAATTCACGAAAGAAAAGAAGGAATTAAAGGAGTCAATCTTACGTGTCGACTATTGCTTTCGATTATCATCACGAATGCGATGACTAAGAGGGTCAAGAAGATAAATCGTTTCTCCATGAGGATCAACTACTGTAAGAATCCAATGTTCCCTAATCAATAGAAAACATATAATATTAGACATGTTGAGAAAAAAGAAGATAATGGTGATGAACTAAGATTTAAGACTTACCCTACATTGCACGGTACTATCACTAATTGATTTTGAGATACACCCTCAAACCTATCAGCCAAAGCACGTGTTCGTGCATCTTGATCGCCCTTGGGAACATATGATATCTCAAATGGATTCACAAACCGCAATGACCAAGTGTAGTTGTACTCTCCTGAACTCTTGGAATAAGTGACTAACAAATAAATAAAATGTATTAAATAAACATATACTTAACATTGCAAAATAAATTTTGAAAGAGTAAATTCTTACCACATATAAACCACAACGCAATTTCACGGAATTGGCTCTAATTCACAAACCGGATGATGTCTTCAAGATGTACGAAAATCTCAAAGGGCTTACCAAAGATTTCATCTTCAAATGGAATTAATATCCCTTTCCCATCCGTCAAAGTTTTTTCAACATGTAAATAAAGACTTTCATGGGCGAATGCAAAGTGTCAAAACACTTCACATTTCTCCTTAACAACTCTTTGCTTTACTTTTGTTTTCTTCGCAGAAAAGACACCCTAATTTGCATAAGCATAAATGTAAATAATAATAATAATAACAAATAATCATCATTGTCAATCAATACGTTCACACACGAATTATTTGTTACTTGATGGTTAATAACAAACAAGCCCTGGAGTAAAGATGCATCGGTTTGGATTCTCACAACAGTGGCTGTTAACCTATCAATATATTGTAGCTGAATGTAGTAAATTCTTGCAGATTTGTTAGCCTAAGATTTCAACTTTTAGATAGGTTGATTATTTTCAAATGTTTTCAGGAAATTGATCTTAAGAAACTCGCTTATCTTTTAAAGAAACAGCTAAGGAACAGCGATGTAGGCATCCTGGGAAGAATGATCCTTCCGAAGGTTTGCAGCTATACTCTAGCTCGTCACAATATGTGCAGCAATCTGTTTAAATCCTAGTCGTCTCATTTGTATAATGGTTTCATCAATCCTTTCTCCTCTAATCAGTAGCATTACATAATCCAACTACAACTATTATTCGACATTTATGAGTTACTTGCCATGGTTAATTTCGGAGGAAGGTCGAGTTTCATCTTCCGTCCTTGAAACCAAGGAAGGAATTCCAATGGCATGCTAGACATGGATGGCATTCAAGAGTGGTGGTTCAAGTAGTGTTAGAAACAAAATGGTTGCTCCTTATCGCACTAACTTTTCTCAAAGTGCTCAGTAAAAGATATTCCGACGCTCACTTGTCTTTTAAGAAGATTTTACATGTATTGTCATCCAATATATGTAAAAATTGTAAATTTGTAGTTAAACTATCTTATTATTCTTATGCAAGTTGCAAGTTAGGCACAGATCACACGTCTTGCCTCCCAGCTAGATGTTTGATGGACAAAGGAAATGAAATAGAACAAACAAAACCGGTATTTTCATGATTATAAGAGGCACTTAAAATGCCTAATGATTCCACTGCTCCTCGCTTTGTCTCTCATCTAGTGAGTTAAAATAGAAATGTAACTTAGACAATTCTAGCATGTATTAATGCTAGACATTGTTCTTGCAAAACTTTATGAAGACAATGAACACCAAATAATAATAACAAAGAAGCATAAGTTTTGAAGTAATAATAATAATAACAAATAATCATGTTAAACTAAAAATAATACCATAACGTATCAACTTTCTCAATCAAGATCACTTGGCAATCATTTTCCTTCTCATTCTCCTTCACTTTGTCCTCGAGGTCTTCATCCACCTCAAAATTCACTTGTTTGATCGAACAACTTCCCTTTTCTTCATAATCTTTCCGGTCTTTCAAATTTTGTAATTTCGCTTCAAGTTTTTCACTCTATCGTGTAGGTGACATATCATCATTTCTTGTTGTTCTCCGATTTTCTTATCTCCCTTCAACTTACCTTGTCTATGCTCCTGGATTTTTTCAAGAAAGTAGTAGGAGTAACATAACTACCTACTCCCCAAGACATGCCTGTATGCTCGCGCTTTGTAATGCACACGAAGCAAATCTTCTCCCAAAGTATTAGTCTTCAATTCACCTTCTTCCTTTAGGCGATGCAATCATCCTTTAGTATACAAATGAAGATTCGAGCAGTTAAGTTCAAGCGGTTAGTATATGCATGTATTATAAAAAATTTATGTTATAATAATAGCAATCCTAATACTACAATGTCTTGTGCCTAACTAGTAGATAAAACACACAACACAAACACGGATACATATGAAGGATAAAGATGGAGATGTCATTTTAGTGCGTTAACATGGTCCTTAAAGATAATAAAAATTGAAAAGACTAGTGATCCACTGACATTGAGATACATGCTATATTATTTTATGTGATCCATCTTTACAAAATGGCCCCTCATTTCATACACCATAATATTCTTAGCCATATCTCTTCGTTTCTTTATTGGGCACATTAATTAATTAATTATAGGCTATATGTTTGTATGTCATCTCTCATACTATATAGAAAATGAGGCC
The DNA here is from genome assembly GCA_036937905.1 of Salvia rosmarinus. NCBI lineage: Eukaryota > Viridiplantae > Streptophyta > Magnoliopsida > Lamiales > Lamiaceae > Salvia > Salvia rosmarinus. The sequence goes on along the minus strand of CM072820.1, from coordinate 8,506,441 downwards.
ATTTTTACGACCGCTATTTGAAGCAACGACCTAGGTTTAATCAGCCGGGATTACAAGTGGAATATTTTTCAATAATAGCAACACGATGACAATTTCAAAAGGTCATCCTAGTTCCAAAACATTCGAAATTTGGCCTAATTAAAGCATATTGTCATATACGCTATATCGAATGCTCAAACCACTATTGGAAATCGATTCTTCCCGAAAAACACGCAAGAACAAAAGTACAATAATACATCTCATTAAACATGGAATGTCCCTAAAATAGAGCCCACCGTCTAAGTATATGCATGTATTATAAAAATTTATAATGCATGTATCATAAAAAAAGCATGGAACATCTTACAATCCTTTGCACAGTTTGCTTTAATTTATCATCTTCTATATCGCTTTCTTTGGAATTCGGCTTTCTTCCACATCACATTTCTATCTACATCATCTCTCCACATAATTCGTCCTTCTACAATAATAAAAAGTATGTACATAGGATATGAAGCATAAAGGAGAATGTATCAACCGGTGTTCAAGAAAATAAATAAGAAATGAACAGTAAGTAAAAAACTACCATTGTTTCAACCAACCCCGCATAGCCTCTTCGTGAAAGTCTATGTGGGTAAATGTTCTTCTTTACCCTTTCGCTTGCTCTTCACTCCATTTCTACAATATGAAGTGAATTCATCATTAAAATATCGTACTAGAAGATACTTTCTACATAAAAGCGCCGTTGGTGCCATAAGGTACCGTAATAGTTAAGTAAAATAAACTACAACTTGAAGCCATGCTTGCCGATCGAAATAAACAAGCTACACCGCCAAGCTAGGCGGTGCATTAGCATGAAACTGTAATCCTAATACTATAATGCTGCAGATGACTTTTGTTTATTCAAGTAAAGTCATCGATAAATGACTAATTAAATAGCCACCCAAAAGCCCCAATATGTATCCTAACTAATCATATCCTATAACACAAAGATGAAAATCACTTCACACAAATAAAATATCTTAGAATATTTAATAAACACATAATAATCCAGCCCAGACGCAGTGTGGATCGACATAAGTCATTGCTTACCTTAAAACCATCATTACTCTAGATAGCACAAATTCAAATCCAATCTTCACATAGAATACCACCGCATGGGGTGGATCATTCGATTTCGAGGATTGTCTATGTTGGGAAGAATGTATTTTTATATAATTTAGACTTCCACCGCCGCCACTTTGTGCTCGCAGACTCGCACATCCCGCCTCCAAGTCTTTTGAACTACATATGCTACCTAATAAACCAAAAGAGAATTTGCTCAAGTTATTCCATAAAATCGTGCAATATTAAATAAATATGCATAAATATTAAGGCTACAATTATTTGAATTTATATATGATCAGCAAGAATAATTTAAACAAGCATACTTACATTCACATGCTCCCAAATAATGTCTTTCACTTCTTTTGGCACCATTTTCCAAGTCTTATAACTTATCTTCACCTCTTGTCGAGCAAGAAGACCAATATAGCTTTGCATTTCCGCTGCAACTCGACCAATTGGTTGTCCTCGCACATTAAATTCAACAACTTCTTTTATCCCTTTCGCCTTCCGCTTTGCAAGCTCACCAAACACACATTTCCTCTTGTTGATTGTGTTTCTTCGAGTCCAATCCACTGTTATCATCATCACCGGTAACCATGGTAACCACAAGACCTATTGAAAAAAATATCAATACAAATAATTAGCTTACCATAAATAAAATAAGCAATGTACAATGCAAAAACACACAAACATGGGATTGTACCAGTTTAAGAGTTCAGATTGTTAACCCAAATTCCATCACAATCTTGACGAACACATGATGGTTCATTTTCATCACGGTCATCATTCAAATTCATTTGTGGAAGCTCATTATTGAAAGCTTGGTAACTAAGAGCAATATCTTCCAACTCGCACCACTAATCATTTCACGGTACTCTTTATTGGGACATGAGAGTACCACGCACCATATAGGATCTTGAGGGTCTTCAACGAGAACACTTGTTTAGCTTGACATCCTAATATAAACGAATCCAGTTTGAACCCAATTCTTTTCAAGTTCACTAAGGTAAAACGAAGATCATCTACTCTCACGCCACCATTATTCTCAACCCAATCACACTTAAACACTACCATCCGAAATGCTTGATAATCAAGCTCCCAAATTTCCAATTACCCCATAGAACGTCATATCGTGACAATTGGGTTTTATCCTCGCACTGAAACCGCATTGTCTTTGCAACTAAGTCGACCTGAATTTTGAACAACTCAGATTATCACGTTCTTTTGTATTGTAAGTAACACCATTAATCAAATAGCTTTGATATTTTAGAACACTTTTGCTAGGTCCATGCGCCATCCACTTCAGCTTTGTTGAGATTTGACTAATGAATGTGCTTGATTCTAATGAATGTGCTTGATTTGATGAATGTGCTGATGTCACTCCAACCTTCAGAAGAAACTAAAATTAATACAAAAGGATTTGTTGTTGTAATTGTTTAATATTTTTTTAAACTATAACACTTACACGTTCACGAAACCAATCGATGAAAGTTTTGTTATGTTCAGCTTGTTGCCAAGTTAAAGTTTTGGTAGGATATGTTTTCTTCACAAGTTCCAGATGTTCTCTGGTCCAAAAGATACATCCATAAAAATTAGTCATAATTATTTAAAAATGAAGGCTATCATTAAGTCGGGGCATATGTTGAGGACATACTCAATATATGGGTCGACCTCAATATCATTGTTCAATACATATCGATGTGCTCGCTTCCACCCTCAACACCGATGTGTGGTGTTGAGCACTTGTTAAAGGCCTTGTTCGATGGCTTGCAGAGTAATGACGGATTCCAATCGTGTGGACATTGGATAAGTAATCTGCGAAATTCCACCGCCTCTTCAAAGAATATAGCATTCAAGAATACAACCTTCCGCCGATTACGATTACGCACATATCCTTTAAGGATTTTCATAAATCTTTCAAACGGATACATCCATCTATACCAAACCGCCCACATAATTCCACCTCTCGCACAAGATGGACCACTAAATGAATCATTATATCAAAGAATGACGGAGGAAATTCCTTTTCAAGCAAGCACAAAGTCGTCACAATATCTGTTTGAATTTGCTCTAACTTTGACACATCAATAACTCTCTCACACAACACATTGAAGAAGAAACACAACCTAGTGATGGTATACCTCACATGTTTTGGTAAAACACCACGGATGGCAACGGAAGCAATTGTTGCATTAAAGTATGGCAATCATGGGACTTGAGTCCAACTAGTTTCAAATCCTTCATGGACACCAAGTCGGAAACATTAGATGAATAGCCCATAGGCACCTTCATTCCATGCAAAGAACCGCATAATTTTCTTTTCTTCTTTACTTAATGTATGATGTGCAGGAGGTAAAATGTTCTAGATCCAATCACTGGTGCCAACTCAAGTCGGACACCCAACTCCATCAAATCTTGTCTCATTGCAATTCCATCCTTCGCCTTTCCGGAATGTTTAGTAATGTGCCAATCAAACTTTCACACACATTTTCTCAATATGCATCACATCAAGAACATGTCGCACATGTAGATGTTCCCAACACGCAAGATCAAAGAATATCGACTTTTTTCCAACATGTTTTGCCTTTATCCATTTGTGGTGGTTCTTGTGTCTTTGGTTTTCTTTTGCCTTTCTTTTCTCGCTGACCGCCATCATCATAATTTGACTTATTTACATCCTTTTTCCCCAAGAACAAGTGATGTTCTTAACTCTTTCAATTACCTCGTGGCCACTCAACGGATTAGGGCAAAGTCAAACTCTTGTTGACCATCAAAAGCCTTCTTTGTCATCGATAAGGATGATGTGCGTGTAGGAATCTTCTATGCCCGTATATGACATTTTTCTAGAATGTTTCAACATCTTCGCATATGTTTCTTCTCCACATAACGGACATGCTTGATATCCTTTACAGAGCACCTCGATAGGTTTCCATAGGCGGGAAAATCATTGATTGTCCACAATGTAACGACTTTGAGCAAGAAACTTTCTTCTCGGTATGCATCATATGCTTTGATACCCACATCCCATAACCCTTTAAGTCATCAATTAAAGGTGACAAATACACATCAATGTCGCTCCCGGTTGTTTTGGACCAGATATTAATAACGCCAAGATCATGAATTTTCTCTTCATGCATAACCAAGGAGGTAGATCATGCGTGACAAGTAACACCGCCAACAACTATACGTAGAATTCATTAGTTGTGTGGATTGACACCATCTGCGGATAGAGCTAACCTAAGATTCCGATTCTCTCAAGCAAATTCGCCATTTTCATCCACTAATCTCAGGTGGTGCATCACGGATGTCGAGATACCGTCTCGAACATCTTTCATTAGCATGCCAAGTTAAGTCTTTAGATGTTTCCTTATTTCAAACATTCTCAAAAATCTTGGTATTGGTGGAAAGTACCACAATAGCTTTGCAGAACGCCAATATGTAAATTAGTTGTCTTCCACTCTTCTTCCATCTTGACAATCCACATGTAGGACACTCATCACAGCTCTTATATATCTTTCTATATAAGATGCAATCATTTGGGCAAGCATGGATTTTCTCATAACTCATGCCCAAGGTACTTAAGATTTTTTTGCATTGTATAGAGATGAAGGCATCTCATTGCAATTTGGAAGCATTTCCTTAATAAATCTAACAGCTCATCAAGCCGGTATCGCACCACCTATACTTTGCCTTCAAATTGTACAACTTCACAATTGTCGATAACTTTGAGAACTTTGTACGACCGGATACAAAGGTTTTTCTAAGATCCTCAAGTAACTTCCTAAATTCATTTGGATTATTTCGATAAGTCTCATACGCATCATGTATCATATCAATAGGATCTTCATTCTTCTGATATTGACCATCTTCCCATATTCTATCTTTTTCATTGTCTACGCTTGTGCATCGATTTTTCCCCATGAAATGTCCATTCTTGGTATGTTAGATCCATACCATGACAACACAAGTGCGCCCTTATTGCAGATACATTTTTCCTTTTTAAATTACCACATTTTGCACAAGGACATGGTATTTGGTTAGAATCTCTCGCATTTTGCAATGCAAATTGTAAGAAAGATTCTACCCCATGCTCGTATTCACGTGATAATCTATTCATCGACATCCATGCTTTGTCCATCTTGAACAATCAAAATTCACAACCTAATAGTACCAAAGAAACATAAATTTAGCAAATTCACTTCATTATCATCTCTTCTACCAACCAAAATTAAATTTTATATTCTAACACATAACTTGGTGAACTTATCACCCCAAATCCAAAGATATGAAGTTTTATTCAAAGAAATCAATCACTATTGACATAATGGAAACTAGAAAGACAAATACTTATCGACCATCATAAGATTCTAAAAATATCTTTACTAAAGAGGTAAACTTACCTTGTCGTGTACACTTGCGCCTTTAAGACTCTGCGTGTAGATATACCGTCCGTGGAATACAATGTCCGCCTAGATCCAACCTAAGCAAGTAAAGGCCAAAAGAACAAGTTCTAAGTCCAGGAATACCTTATGCAGATTCAACCAAGCAATTTTATGAGAAACAAGGTGATACTTTACAAAGTTTATAAATCATATTTCATGACTTAAATTTAACATCTTGGTTACTTCAAAATATGTAATGCACCTCTTATCCTCCCAATCGATCAAACTATCAATATGTCAATACCGCCAAATTCATAAGATAATTACATAATCAAAAATAAAGTTGCATCATTATAGATAAGAGGCTACTAGTCCTATAAAGAGAGTTAAGACTACAACCGGCAAGTACTTATTTTGAAGCAGCTTCCTTAATCAAAGTTAGACAAGAGAGTATGTTAAATAATAATCAATGAGGGTCCTTTGACAATATAGAATGATGAGTTCAAGCCCCATGACCTTGAATTATAGAGCATATATCAGATAATATTCCAAACAATTTCAAGTAAAAATGAACTAATGAGAAACAAAAGTACATCCATAATGCACAAGTGTTATCATGGTGCGAGCATCTCTAAGCTATGGAAGACAAAGAAGACCATTAATGCTAAAGTACCCAGAACTCAAAAGATTTCACCTACCAGTAAATGCAACTAAAGGAGCTCTGATGGAAACAAAAAAGAAAGAAAATACAAATCTAGATAATATCTCAGAGCCCGTAGAAGTTTAGCCAACACGGGCGATTAGTCGTTTTCAAATGCATAATATAGCGCAATAATTTTCGTGAAATAAAACAACATAGTGAAGATCTTATGCAATTTGGGTCAGTGAAATCTATACTCATGGCAACTTGGTTATACAAGGAGATCGAGTCTTACTCTTGTAGTCACTCCATGTACCATGTGTAAACATGCGAAGCAAATCAAGGAAGGCACTATTCTCAGTTCCTTCAAGCTGCATAAATATATACATTGATTAAGAACTTTAAAATAAAAGGAGCTCAATATAAGTTAATGCAACAAGCAACAACAAAAACATGGAGATTATTACCAAGTAGAAATTATGATTGTAACAAAATATTAAATTCTTATATTAGTGTCAGTGAATTTAGAAGTATATATCTCTTTATACATCTGCCACACTTTCACTTCCTTTATGTACCATTATTCTCTTTGGACAATGGACATATTTTTTTGCCAAACCAGTATTCAAATTAATATTTTAGGAAAAGGCTAATATGCTCTCCACAAGATCCAATATCACCGTAATTACATTACATGATAAACTAAAAAACTCTTGAAGTTTATTCAAATATCATCATAAATATAAGAACTTTACGCATCAAAGATATGTGCATATAGAGGAGAGCAAAAAAGACACAAGTCAAATCAAGAAATCATTAAACATCAGTTAGAGATTTTTGTCAGTGGTAGTCACAATGATGTGACGATTCCATCCTTCCTATAGCTCTTATGTCTTAGAGAGGATAAAGAATTTGCTTGAGAAGAGACTGCCTAGCTTCACTATCTAACCCTGCCTCCACAAACAAACACCAACATATCATTCTTTCCAACCTAGAATCCTCCCTCGTCCAAAAGAAAATAAGAAAACTCAAAAAGTTCTACAGATCATATCTCTTAAAACCACAACAGACTACATTTAATGCAAGCAAAACCCATCAGATTGTACAAACTCCAAAAGTGCGACATTACTCCGTCATTCTTATAAAAATAAATGCCTCAATCAAATTACCATATCGCTATCACATAGGCCCTAACTATTAAAATTCCACGCAGACTCAAAAGTTACAACAAATTACCGTAAAACTTGACATGCAGACAATCACAAATTTTATCCTGCAACTACTTCCTAATAAATTAATAAAACAAACCCCCTCTGCTCTCATTCTCTGTCTCTCTCTAAAAAGACAAAATTGCAGACGAGGAAGAAAGAGAACTCACCGAGCGGCGACGGCGGCGGCGACGGCGGAAGAGAATGTGGAGTGCGGCGGATGACAGCGGCGGCGATGGAACAACGGTGAGCGGCAAGAGGTGAAGAATCTGAGTATCGTCGCAGGCGGGAGTGAAGGGCGGGAGTATTGAATTGTCCGAAACAAGTGAATTAAGTATTGTAAATTCAGGTTTTAGTTATAATATAAATATAAATAAAGCCCACATATGAGAGATGTTGAATTGTTGGTGGAATGGTTAAGTGTCATGTTAATAACCCACACATCGTGAGTTCGAATCTCACGTTTGTGAATTTTTTTTTTTTTTTTTTTTTTAATTTAGGGCATAGACTACGCTTTTTTATAAAAAAACGCACATACACTACGCTTTTTAAGCGTAGTCTATACCCACTATAGACTACGCATTTACACTACGCCTTGTTTGCGTAGTCTATACCCACCATAGACCACGCTTTTGCACCACGCTTTTGTTAGCGTAGTCTATACTCAAAAATTCAAGACAGACCACGCTTTGATAAAAACAGAGTCTATCATACTATGACTACGCTTTCACGAAAAGCGTAGTCTATAAGGTGTAGAGAAAAGTGATTTTTGTAGTAGTGTTTGTTTGATAAAAAAAATAGAGATTTTTGACAAAAAAAATTTAAAAAAAATGGGGCCTATCAAAAAGTTAATTTTGTGCTGAAAGAAGTTAAACTTTTAGTAAAGTAATCCTTGCAAGTTTGCACTTTGCACACTTATAGCCGACCATTTCGTGTTTTGATATTTTGTTCTAAATTCTAATATAACTCTTAATATTTAGTAAATTCAATTCACGTATTATAACTCTTAATATTTTGTTCTAATATATTACATATAAGACGTAGTGGTTAAACGGCAATGAGAGAGGGCTAAGGTCTTATTTCCTTCAAGGTCAAGTGATCGATCCTCAAACTCAACAAATAATTTTAATTTTTTCATACCAGGCTCGACTAGGCTCGATTGCGGGCTCGATTAAGGGTTCGCGAATAGTTCGATTACATGGCTCGACAAAAGGTTCGATGAGCAGCTCGCGAACCTGTTCGTATATCAAGTTCGCGAGCATGTTCGCGAACAAACGAGTTCGAACATGTTCGCGAGCCTATCGAGTCGAACATCACCAGGCTCGAGCTCGACTCGATAAAGTTTTCGAGCTCGAAATCAGGCTCGAATTCAGCTCGTTTATAAACGAGTCGAGCTCCGAACGAGCTTTTTTCGAACCGAGCCTCGAATAGCTCGTGAGTAGCTCGGTTCGTTTACAGCTCTAGTACTAGCCCACGAAATGATGGAGGTTCAAGGCTCAAAATTTTATTTTAGTGTTTTAATGGACCTTTTTCATAATTTTCCTTTTTTTATTTTTATCACGTTTTAAGGTTTGAGACATATAAATTCGGTTTCCTTTGTTGGACGAGTTCCTAGATTTGATTTTTAATACATATTGAAGTTTTATATAGTTTCCCAATTTACAATAATTTCTAATGATGTTCAATTTCTTGTGACATCAGATTCAACAAGTTTTGAAATTATGGTGCGCTAGCTATTGAACTTGATTATGCACTACCAATTTGATATTAGCTATAAATTTAAAATCAAATTGAGTTTTTATATATGAGTTGGCAATATTGTACAGGTGATATTCCAAAAGAGATTGGCTATCTTTATTATTTAGAGATATTGAGCTTGGGTTTCAATCAATTAAGCTGACCATTACCCGGGGAAATTTGTAACATCACGACTCTTCGTGGGCTATACTTTATGGACAACTCTTTAACTGGTATGCCATTACTCTTTCAGCTATGTCGGTTCTAACAAGGCCTCACTAAATTTATTGTTTACTTGTCATGTCTTTTCTAAATTGGTTATACCATAATGAGGATCAATCAATGCTTGCAGTTAGTGGCAGTGCCAATACCTAAGGGGTAGAAAATATGTAGAATAATTAAAATAATTTTATAATAATTATATTATAAAATATTCTTACAATAACTTTCTACCATTACTCGTATTCTAAAAGCAACGTAATATCAACTCATATACTAGTAACAAAACAATTATTCATTCAACGATTTACCATTCCATCGTATCAAAACTCCGTCCCTTTCTTACATAGGAAGAAAAAAAATCAAGAAAAAATTACCTTTTATATTATTTTAGGGACCATTTTATTAATCAATATTGATTTAATTTTATCCTTATCTCAACTTTTCATACTCTATTAATTCAAATCGAAAACTTGAAGTTAGAACCCTTATAGACTCATTGGTATTTCGCATACACATGATCCAAGTTCACATGATTGGGAATCACACTATTTTAGCCCAACAATAATGGTCAGTGTCAATTATAGCCCATTTAAATTGATAATAAATTGACTGACATTGAACCTATTTTGGGATAAAGAAGTAATTATTGCCCCTTTATAATTTAAGATGAATGATTTTTAAGGGAACAAGTTTTCATTACCCCCTCAAGGTTTTATCTGGAAATTCACAGCCCCCTCCCTCCTGGTGTATATTTTCGAACAAATAAGTTTTTTTTATTTCTAATTTTTGGCAATTTGCCCATAGGTATTGGACTGTTAACATGCGTTAACAGAAATAGACAAATGATACATTAAGGAGGTTTTTAGTTTGACTGAATATTTTGAGGGATATCTACACTTTACATAAAAATATGAGAATATTAAATATAAAAGTAATTGATTATAATTATTTTCGGATACAAATACATGAGAAGAGGTTACAAGGTTATTTATAATGAAAAAAATAGTCCTTATTCAAGCCTAATAATGATCCCGCCCAAACCGCTAGCGTGGTGGGGTGTCCAATACTTATCGGTCTCAAAAATTATTTTAATCTCCTTAATCTGAATTCGGAAGCACGACATTTTTCTATCTACTCAGAATATCAAATGATGTCATATCAAATTACTTGATAATGATGTACAGATCAACCTGCCAGCTAGAACATTAATTTGTCTTGATAATTATACTAAATGATGGAATGACTTCGATGGCTTTATTATTTCACAGGTAATATTTCAAACGAGATTGTTCATCTTCATAATTTAGAGGAACTGTCTTGGAGTCATAACAAATTTAGCAGGTCAATCCCAAGGGAATTGGGGAACATGACAGCTCTTCGTGGCGTATGGCTTTACAATAATTCCCTAAGTGGTATGATATATATAAGCCTATTAGATCTTCTTTATTCGATCAGAATCCATTTATACATGTCCTTTTCAAATTTGAGTGCCGCACAATGTGCTATTGTGACGACCCGACTTCCCAAGGAAGTACGGATCATATGGATCGTCACTGGTATGATAAAGCAGCGGATATAAACACAACTAATCAATGCAATTAACCATTTAACTACTCAATAACGCATAGACTAAAAAGGGATAGGCTATTCAATATCAACTCGAGTCCCAGAAGGACTCGTCAAAAGGTTCGAGGTTCAAATATAACCTAATCAGGGCACAATTTAAGAAACGAGTTACAACCTCAAGTTCAATACGGTATGAAAGCAGTTATAATCAAAACATCAAAATAATATCAGAGTTAGGCAGCAAATAAACGTGTGGACATGCATGTGACGATGCATGCCCAAGGTTCTAGAAACCTTTCTAATAAAGCATCAAAACAACTGCTACTCTACACTACCTCGCACCCATCATCGATCCTTGCTCAACCTGCACATAAAAAACGAGATGCAGGGCTAAGTACAAAAGTACTCAGTAGACTCATTGCCGAAAACATTTTCTTTATCAAAAGTTATTGAACTGCCCACAATAGCACATGAGGATTTTAGTTGAAAGACTCTACGCCTACCAAACATTTTATCATTTCAAAAGCGTCGGGTTCGACTATTTCATTCACGTTGTTTCCATATCTGATCATTCATTCATTCGCGTACTATGGAGGTGGCCACCTACACATAGTCGCCGTGACCGGTCGAGGTAGCTAACCTTAACACACAGTCACACGTGTACACAATCCGAGTTAGTCCTTAACTAAGTCGGATTCGATCGTTACCCTTTTTTTACGTTGGTGGACCAACACATTCACATACCACATTGATATACCAATCTCAGATAGGATAACAACAAAACATAAACATTTGGCAGTCAATAACATTTCATGTGATAATATTTCATAAAGCTTTGTAAAACATGCTTTGAGATATGCATATGATTTCTTTCAAGAAAGCCCACCGCTAATCCAAGCTAGTGGTTCTAAAAGAGCGAGTGTGATGTTCTTCCTCGCCGACTACGTACGATCAAACCCTTCATAAGAAAATAGCGTTTCTTAGATTCTTTCTATTGATCGAAGGTCGTTTATAAACTACGACTTAAAGTTCCCAATTAGGGTTTCTTTATGATTTTATGTGATTAAGATAATTTCTATTATCTTACATCCCCAATTCCCAAGCTATATTACCTCATCGTTCATAGGTGAACTTCAATTATGAATCACATATTCCGAGTCTATCCTTGACTCTTAACCTTAGTTTTATTATAACGTTATTACGTTATAGGTTGTCGGTAATCAAATTATGATTGGTAAATTAGGATATTCTCAAGCCACTAACTAGACTTAACAATTTTGGTTACGTCTTAGTAGGTTATGCTTGACGACTTGTCGTATTAGCACGATAATTAAAAGAGGAATATTGACTTACAATTCAAGTGGACATATGCTATCATGTAAGTAATTAGTACTTAAGAATAAATGAAGTACTTCGGGAATATTAACTCGGCTTTTGAGACATAAAGATCGACATCTTATGTTCGAATCGTTGCTTACACATTACGACATTGTGTATTTAACTTAACTCGCCAGAGGTTACATATATCGTATAATCGTTATTCATTATCGAGTTGTGTTTACACCCAACTAATATCGTATTGAGTTGTCGTTATTGAATATTAACGTTGTAGCTCGACTTTTGGTTTTTCTAACGTAGGAACTCACGTTGAGTATCCTTTCATTAATAAAAACCCTAATTTGTGTCTAACTTCGATTCTCCTTTATTCCATCTTAAGTTATCGAAATTGGTCGATTTCTTTTGGATTTTCGTTCATATAGTATTATGTTGTTTACGTTCGGGATTTTGGTTTGTCGGTTCAACATAAACATAAACATTCAACATCAACAAAACCATACACAACATAAACTATACTAAGCATTAGAAAACCCTAATTTCTAATGTAATACACAATCATTGTGTAAGTGTGCATAATTGTTCAATTCATTCACCCTAATCACAACCACTCATTCTAAGTTTATAAATAACTATCATAGCATCATTTAACATTAGAATCGAACTCATACTTAGCCATTTTGTTACGTTTTCGATAATTAGCAACAATTAGCATATGTATCCAATAAATTCCAATAAAATCATGTTATACTCCTATCATACTATAGAATTTAATTATCAACTCAATATCATCATATAAAATTTTAAACCATAGGTTAAAATTCTTAAAACTTTCGGCAATTTCAAATCAACAAGCTTTGGTGTTCAATAAATTCCACAAAAATTATTTCATGCGTATACTATATACTAAACATGAAATATCACTTCATATCATGCATTAAAATTTTAAAACCATGCTTTCTCCCTTAATTATTTTTCGGTAATTCCACATTATATATATACATATTCAATAAATTTCAATCTTGCACAATATGTTTATATATGAATTAAACATGTAATATTAACACCAAACATTAACCAATATTTCATAATATCACACCTCCTATTATTTTTAGCAATAAAAATCAAATAAATCATTATATATATATATGTATGTCACGGTTTCATCAAGAAAATAGGAGATGTGTTTGAATAAATTTCAAGGTTAATGTATGATGTTCATATCATACCCTAAACACCATATCTCAACTATTTTCCTCAACCAACAATCAAACAATAAATAAATAAATAAATATATATATATATATATATATATATATATATATATAGTATTCGCCATTTAGAAATAAAATAGGAGATGTGTTTCAAAATCCTAAGATTTATATATGATGTTCACATCATATATTAAACACCATATCTCAACTATTTTCAACAAAAAATTAAAATCCAAGCCTTAAAATCTCAAATACCTCACGGTAATTATAAAAATTTCCAAAACTATTCGAAAATTATGATATTTTTACTACATGCTTATAACACCTTAGCAAGTAATAATATCAAATAACATTCACAAAATCATGCTTTAACATATTTAAAAATAAATAAAGCATAAATAAAAAAAAAAACAAACATGCTCCAAAAATTATGAAATTTTTACAGTAGCCTTAGAACATTATTCTAAGCATTTTTCATTCATAGCTTAAGAGAATTTGAAGGCTCTAAAGTCACGAAAATAAATGAGGAGCAAACTAGGGTTTTTAAACCCAAAATCAAAATAAAAAATTCCACTCCATTAGGATGGAAGAGGATGATGAATAATACCTTCTTATGGTCTTAGAAGGATTATTTGAGTGTGGGATAGGTTGGGGAGGGAGGATTTAGTGTTGGGAGTTTGAAAAGTGTAGAGAGAAATTTGAAAATGAGAGAAAAATGTGAAAGAGTGAATGGGGTCGGGTTGGGAACGCCTCCCTTGTATTCCGACCTAAAGGCTGTCTTTTCCCATTTTGGAATGGTCTTGGTGGTAGTTGGGAGGTGGATTGGTCAAATTACTGTTTGGTATGTTCTCGAACCTTAAGGTGCTATCTTATTAAATAGCCTTTAAAATAATTATTTTAATGTTCATAAAATTTCACGAAGTTCGGACGTCACGATAAGTCAATTCCGAGTTATCGCGAAAAAAATGTTCGGCGATTAAAAATATGCTCATTCAAAATTCTATTGAAATCTTAAGCTTTCATAATTAATTTGAGTCTTATAAATCATATTTTATTGATTAAGACCCTTGGTTCGAGTTTCGGTCGTTTGGATCAATTTAGGATTTTCCGGTATATTTTACCCTTGCTTCGGTTAAGTTCTTCAGAATTCCTCGTAAATTGATTCTTATAATTTCTAAATTCATAATAAATTATTCCTTCATGATTTTGGTTGTTATCACCATTTATTACGATTAGCACAGACTGGAAGTTGTTCCGGCTCGTAAATAGTGTTTTTAAGACTGACCGGGCAAGTATGCCCGAAAATTCTCATTCTTTGCATTCTCACATGTTTTCGTGTGAGGATTCTAAAAATGAAACTGCTCATGGAGATTCATTCTCGATCTTTCATTCTATGTTCAGGCTACTCGAAAACCCTAATCCTAGAGGACTAGTTATCGCTTTTGATTTCTTTAGTATTCAATCTCGAATCGATTCTAATTGCTTCATTGGTTTTCTTAAACATAATTAAGGACTAACTACTACAAATAATTGGTCTAAGCATCACCAATTAAAGTTTTAAATTTTTCGGTTATTACAATTATTTTTTTTTCTTTTCTTTTCTTTTTAATTTTTTTTCTTCGTGGCGTATGGTAGGCATGATACTTCTTTAGATCACTGTACTATTTCGTTGTTTCTTTAAGTCCTTATGATTCTATATTTTATCTATATCTTTTCCTTTGTTGGACGAGTTCCCAGATTTGATTTTGAATACATATTGAAGTTTTATATAGTTTCCCAATTTACAATAATTTCTAACAATGCTCAATTTCTGGTGACATCACATTCAACAAGTTTTGAAAGTATGGTGTGCTAGCTATTGAACTTGATTATGCACTACCAATTTGATA
Source organism: Salvia rosmarinus (assembly GCA_036937905.1). Taxonomy (NCBI): domain Eukaryota; kingdom Viridiplantae; phylum Streptophyta; class Magnoliopsida; order Lamiales; family Lamiaceae; genus Salvia; species Salvia rosmarinus. Next base: position 8,491,162 of record CM072820.1, on the reverse strand, counting down.
TTAGCTACAAATTTTAAGATCAAATTGAGTCTTTATGAGTTGACAATATTATACTGGTGATATTCCAAAAGAGATTGGCTATCTTTATTATTTAGAGATATTGAGCATGGGTTCCAATCAATTAAGCGGACCATTACCAAGGGAAATTTGTAACATCACGACTCTTCGTGGGCTATACTTTTTGGACAACTGTTTAACCGGTATGCCATCACTCTTTTAGCTATGTCGGTTCTAACAAGGCCTCACTAAATTTATTGTTTACTTGTCATATCTTTTCTAAATCGGTTATACCATAATGAATGCATGCAGTTAGTGGCAGCGCCAAGACCTTTAGGATAAGGGGTTAAAATATGTAGACCAATTAAAATAACTTCTTACAATAACTTTCTATGATTACTAGTATTTCAAAAATAACATAATATCAACTCATATATATTATCAATTGTATATATACAAAAAAATCATTCTTAATATAAGTAACAAAACAATCATTCATCCAACAATTCTATCTCTTTAACACGAGAAGAAAAAAAACAAGAAAAATTTACCTTTTATATTATTTATCAATATAAAGTACCCAAGTAAAAGTGTTGGGACCCTTTTATTAATCAATATTGATTTAATTTTATATTTATCTCAACTTTTCAAAATTTTGATGGAGAAAATAGTTAAATAATTATGCAGTTTTCCACATGAAAAGGATATATAAGGTATACATACAAAACGTCGTATGTGGCTCCGCCACTGTATACAATTAGTTGGGTTCCTTTAGCTATTCACAATATTATCTGATGTTAATTATTTATCAATTTCTATTTTATACATTTTAATTTGATTCAAACTGAAATATCACGTCACATTCAAATTATATTAACAAAAAAATATGTTCATAATAATAGATTTTCTTGGAGCAAGTTAATTTAAAATTATTAGTTATTTGAATTTAACATTCTGATCTGTTTGCTTGCTCTCGTTTGCTTATTTTCATGTTCTTATATTTTAATGAAATGCAATTCTTCTTATTTAAAAAAAATCCAATGATTTGTGTTTGTATTCCATATCTTTTTTATTATATGCATCTTTCCAAAAACTAACTTATTTTATCAAATTAAATTTGGTTTGCAGAACAAAATATATTTGTTTGTACCTTAAATTTATAAATACCATCAGTATTATTAAATTGATGGGAGATAATTTAAACATTCGAGTTATACCTTAATTATTAAATTTCATACTCTATTAATTCAAATCGAAAACTTGAAGTTAGAATCCTTATAGATTCATTGGTATTTCGCATGCACATGATCAAAGTTCACACGATTGGGAATCACCCTATTTTAGCCCAACAATAATGGTCAGGGTCAATTTTAGCCCATTTAAATTGATAATAAAAGTTACAGGCTCAATAAATAACTTGTGTTCATTTTATTGTTTGACGAATCTCTGGCATCGGAAAATATAACTAGTAATTGGAGATGACATCTCACATGAATGCAAAATATTGTTTGAATCCTATGTAAAAGACATTATTGGGATAAAGTTGTTGTTATCGATTTAGAAGGAAAAATTGACTGACATTGAACCTATTTTTGGGATAAATAAGTAAGTATATTACCCCTTTATAATTAGATTATAGCAACATTTAATAAGTCTGCTTATTCAAGAAGCCACTCTTATCTGCTGAATGCATCAACTGCTTCAAAATATTCATGTTCAGACAAGCTTTTTCTGTATGCTGATCTTTGGCCATCCCCTTCCTGCAAAAGCCTCTGGATGATTCTAAAAACTTTAGGTTTGATTTGATCTCTCACATACTTTCGGGTCAAGATAATTATATACTCCATACCTCCTCCAAACACCTTATCTGATTTTGATATGCGAGTTTTAATAAATTATAATAAGTATAAGGTAAATGAAGATAATAAATGAATAGATTGATAGATAGTGAGATTAAAAAGTGAGTCATAGAAATAACAAATAAATATATTAATAGATAGTGAGAATAAAAATATGAATCATGAATGTTTTTTTGTAAATAAATGGATTGTTTTAGAATAAATTATGGAATTGATGTTTCCAAAAAAGAAATATAATTATTTTTTGTGGGTGAGCTAAAACGAAATTAAATAATCTTAATTCTTTTGAAAAAAAATAAAATAATAATATGATTTATTCTTATTTGAGAGTACGAGACACAGCATCTGTAATTTCCCGTGCACATGGTTGGTACATTGATCTATATAAAAATTGTGACTGTTTTCAGAAATCCCGCTCTAGCATCTAATTTGAAAGAATTAAATATTGGAGTAACGCTTGACTCTACAGGAGGTTTCTAAATTGAACATATAGCTGGCACATCCCAAAACTTATTCTAATCTCCTTAATCTGAATTTGGAAGCACGACATTTTTCTATCTACTTAGAATATCAAATGGTGTCATATCAAATTGCTTCGATATATGGCTTTATTATTTCCCAACTGGAACATGTATTTATTATTTTTATTAGGCTTGGAAAAAGTTTGGGTTGGATCGAGTTGGCATGTTTTCATGCAATGGCTTGGTGTTAGGGGTGAGTAATCGGGCGATTCAGTCTAAAATCGAACTGAACCCAAAAAACTGAAAATATAATTATTTTTAAAATATAAACCAAACCGCACCACATTATATATCCAAATCGAACCGAAACTAAACCAAAATATTCGGTTCGGTTCGGTTTGGTTTGGTTTGTATATAACCGATTTAAAATCTTTAATAATATAAATATTATAAATATAATATATATATTAATCGATTTTTAATTTCATTTCATCCATGTTAGTTTTATTACTATTTACATATTACATTTAGAATCATTAATAAATATTATAAATAATATATATATATATATATATATATATATATATATAATATAAAAATAATATATTTCGGGTGGTTCGAGTTGAAAATCGATTTTTTTTCTCAACCCGAAACCCAACCGAATAAATTTCGGTTTCAAATTTTGAAATCGAACCACACCGTTTTACTGTACAAACCAAACCAATCTACTAATTTCGATTATGTTCGCTTTTTCGAGTTTGGTTTGGGTTTGCTCATCCCTACTTGGTGTAATCAACTTGCCTAATAAAGAAAGTAATCTATGATACGTCTTTTAAATTTGTTTATAGTTTTCTTTTCTGATACGTCTTTTAAATTTGTTTCTTTGTCATTTATGAAAATAGCCCCACAAAATACTTTCTACATACTCTAACAACATCATTTATTTATATTTTTTATCACTTATACTTATTACCTTCAACAACATCACTTATTAATAGTATTTAGATCCAAGTAGTAATGTAGAAGAAAATGTTGCAGTTATATGTGTTATTAATTGTTTATAGTCATAAATTTAGTTCATAGGCCCTAAAGTTGATGAAAATATTAAAACTTTTCTATATATGATGATACATATTTGTTTAAATATATAGTTTTGTTTTATGCAAAGTTGTTGTCTTGATAATAGATATAACCGTGTTTGCATTCTAGTAATTGAAAGTCAATATTTGGTTAAATGTTGGTTTTGCACATCACAAAAAAATATCTGTAAATTTATTTTGAATTGATTCTGATTTATTGATACAGATACCTTGAGAGAGTATTAAAATAGTTTTGAGATAGTATTAATTTGAGTAAACTAATCTCGATCTCAAAATAAGAATTAAAAATATTAAAAGTATATTAATCATAGGTAGAATCATTTTGTAGTTTGCAAAATTAGAATTTGGCCAATGTTCGATGTTTCAGGCTATTATCCCTATATAAAATGATATATATATATATAGAACAATTTAAATAAAATTCAGTGTTTTTTTAGAATAGAAACAAAAACATTTCTTATTCTAATAACTGAAAAATTTAATATGCATTGTTAATTTTTGTATGATCTATAATTGTCATAAAAGAAGCATTATGTAATACTTCTTCATATGTCCACTAAAACCTTATATTGTTTTTGTTGACACGAATTTTAATAAATTACAATGAGTGTAAAGTGAGTAGAGATAATAAATAAATAGATTAATGGTTACTGAGATTAAAAGTGGATCATGAAGATAATAAATGGTTAATTGCTGCTATACACGAACTTTAATATAATTCTGGTTTATAATATAAATTTTAAAATTTGAATGATAATACATAAACTTTCGATTTTTCCGATTTTCCCATGACCCTTAAACTGAATCCAACATGGCAAAGTCAGAAATAATGTGGCAATCAAACGAAGTCGTTTTATTCAAACGACATTGTTTCGGATTATATCATAAAATAAAAAAAAAAATAAAAATAATTTCCACATCTCATCACCCTCCTCTCTCTCCCTCTTCCATCTCCTAACTCTCTCATCCCACCCCACCAACATCCTCTTTCCTCCTCTCCGGTAACCAACACCGCCACCGCAAATGGACGGCGCCTCCTCAACCACCGCCACAAACACTCTGTCTGAAACTGGGAGAAGTGGCTCAGCCTCACCTCCCGCAGCCCCTCTGCCACCAGCGCCTCCCTCCACGCTGTTGGAGATAGTTTTATGAGAAAGAGATTTAGGAGATAGATGACAAAGCTCATCGCTTCGCTTTGGTTTATTATTGATAGCTCTTGATGTGATGATCCATCTACATACCAAGAGAGGTATTTATAGAAGATGGATATTTATCAAGAGGAATACAAAAGATGTAGATACATAATGACTCATAAATAGCTAGATACTTGAAGAGACTCTATGAACTCAAGAGACTCTATGAACTCAAGAGACTAGTTGTTACAAATTAACCTTTAACACCCCCTCTTAATTTGTAATCTTCATAACATCCTTGAACTGAAGAAGCTTCTCAACGCCCACGGCTTTGGTAAGAATATCAGCTGGTTGATCCGCCGTCTTGATATATTCCAAGAAAAATTTTCCTTTACCAATAATGTCTCGAATGTAATGGTGCCGCAACTCAATGTGTTTCGATCTTGCATGAAAAACAGGATTCTTCGTCATCGATATCGCCGACTGATTATCATAGAAAATTGGAGTTGGTTCGGAGATATCTTGTTGAAGAATCTTCAAAATTCTCCTCAACCAAATCGCTTCACGTGCAGCTTCATTCGCCGAGATGTACTCAGCCTCGCAGACGATAATGAAACCGAACTCGCTTTGAACTCCATGAACCGGTTTCAACCAAGGCAAAAATGTAGGCCGACGTGCTTTTCCTATCATCTTCGACTTCCCGCCTAGTCACTATCTCAGAAGCCAACCAACTGCATTGCTTTTCTTTCTCATATTTGATGCCAAAGTTCTTAGTGCCTTGAAGGTAACGAAGAACTCGTTTTGCAGCAGAAAAATGAATCTTGCTTGGATTTCCCATGAATCTCGAAATTAGACTCACCGAGTAGAGAATGTCAGGTCTTGTGTTGGTTAAATAAATCAAGGAACTAACAAGACTTCTATAAAGACTAGGATCTGCGTTCTCTACTCCATTTTCTTGCTTCAACTTTTCATTCAAGGCAATTGGAGTGTCTGCTAACTTGCAATCCTCCATTCGGAACTTTTTCAATAAATCCGACACATATTTCTCTTGCGAGACAAAAATCTCTCATTTCTTTTGCTTGACCTGAATTCCAAGAAAACACCTCATCAAATCGAGATCAGTCATCTCGTATTCTTTCATCATCGTCTCCTTGAACGATCTCACCATTGTTTCATTTGTTCCTGCATAAATCAAATCATCAATGTAAAGACAAGCCATCAAAAAATCAGTTTCGGTTTTCTTTACGTAGAGTGGTGATTCTGATGGAGTTTTCACAAAGCCATTTTTCAAGAAATATGCATCAATCTTGTTGTTCCATGCTCATGGGGCTTGCTTGAAGCCATACAATGCCTCTCGCAATTTGTAGACTTTTCCTTCGCCTTCTATTTCGTATCCTTGAGGTTGTTGAACATAAACCTCATCTTCCAACTCTCCATTAAGAAAGGCGATTTGAAGTCGTCGAAAGACTTCAACCTCCATTTGGGCTGCAATGGCAAGAACAGTTCGATTGTTTCCATCCGAGCGGTGCAAAAGTTTCAAGATAGTCGATTCCGGTTGTTGTGAATAACCCTCGCAGCTAATCGCGCTTTGTGTTTTGCACACTTCCATCTTCGCCATGCTTGATCTTAAAGATCCATTTCAAGCCGATGGCATCTTTCCCTTCGGAAGTTCCACAAGCTTCCATGTCACATTCTTTTCTATGCTCCTCATTTCGTCATCCATTGCCTTTCTCCATACATCATTGTTTACAGCTTCCTCAAAGTCTTAAGGTTCGCCTCCAAAGAGAGCAACAAAATTTGACGAAGCATAGATATCTTCAAGAGATCGATACGTTTTGGGACGATCTTTCGAGTTTGAATCTGGATCGCCTTCTTGAGTATTATTACTCGATGAATCATGAGTTTCCTCCATTTGAGTAACTTCCATAGGAACAGCTACTGCAGCTTCACTTTTCCATTTCCAGGCTGCACTTTCATCAAAAATCACATCTCTTGAAAGCACTATTTTGTTAGAAATTGGATTAAAGAGATGATAACCTTTCGACTCATCACTATAGCCAATGAAGATAAGTTTTTCACCTTTTCCATCAAACTTCTCCCTGTTTTGAGATGGAATTAGAGCATATGCAATGCAACCAAATACTTTGAGTTGACTTACAACAGGTTTTCTTCCATGCCATGCTTCAAATGGTGTTTTGTTGCGTACCGCCTTCGTAGGGGATCGATAGAGGACGTGGACAGAAGTACAAACAGCTTCAGCCCAAAAATCATTCGGAAGTCCTTTGTCTTTCAACATGCTCTGCGCAATTTCTTCAATCATTCGATTTTTTCTTTCGGCTACACCGTTTTGCTTTGGTGTATGCCGAACTGTGAGCTGCCTTTTAATCCCCTCTTCTTTGCATAGTTCATGAAGGGTTTGTAGATGAACTCTCCACCTCGATCATTCCGGAGGCATTTCAGCTCGTAGCCACTTTGCTTCTCGACAAGGGCTTCGAAGTGCATGAATTTTGCAAAAGCTTCTGACTTCTGTTCAATGATATAAACCCACGTCATCCTTGTGTAATCATCAACAAAAAGTAGAAAATACCTTTTGTTGCCCAAAGAAGGTGTTCTTGTTGGACCACATATGTCGGCATGAACTAATTCAAGTGGTGCATTGGCTCTCCAGGATGTTTTTGGAAAGGGAAGGCGATGCATCTTTCCATAAACACATCCCTCACATACTTCTTCATTGAGCTTAATTTTTGCCAGTCCAACGACCATTTCCTTTTGCTTCAACATCTGCAAGCCTTTGAGGTTCAAATTCCCAAACCTCAAATGCCAAAGACGAGTGTCATCTGCAGTCGCACTCTTCCAAGCAACATGAGACTTCATATTGAGTGGAAATAAGTTGTTTGAGGTCATCTTGACAGTAGCAACATTTTCTCCAAATTTCTTGTCAACAATCTCACATTTTCATCATCAAAATCATCTTGTAACCATTTTCATCATTTGTCCAACACTCAAAAGATTTTGAGAGATATTAGAGAGTAATGGACATCATGAATGAATTTGTTACCTCATTGGTGCAATCGCAATAGTCCCCTTCCTTCAATTTTCACATGTTTCCCATCACCAAGCTCGACGTGAGAAGTGTAGCTTTCGAGTTTATGAAACTCCTTCTGGTTTCCTGTTAAGTGGTTGCTGCAGCCACTATCCAAAAACCATGTCTGATCAGTTTTGCCATTATTCATAACAGAAAGAAATAATTTGTTATTTTCCTCATCCTCTGCCGTAAAATTGACTCCTTTCTTCTTTTCACCATTTCTTCCTTCTTTTTAAACCAACAATCCCGATCAGAATGATTAGAAATCTGGCATCTAGTGCACTTCCACCAACAATCTTTAGAATCATGACCATTTTTACCACAGATAAAGCATTCAAGGTCAGAGTTACCAGAGTTGTGGTATGGAGAATAATCTGTCCTCCCTCGTCCTCTGCCTCCTCGTGGAGAATTTCTCCCTCGGCTTCTATTGGAGGAGTTTCCTCCTCCTTGGTGATGGAACTTTTTCAAGATATTTGCTCTGCCTTGAAAAGCTTGCTCCAGTGGTTGATTGTATTTGTTCACTCTCTGCTCGTGTGCTTCTAAAGATCCCATAAGTTCATATTGTGTGAGCTTATTGAGATCTTTAGTCTCGATGATGACAGCTACAATATGTTCAAATTTTTGAGGAAGACTCCCAAAATTTTCTCGACAACCTTCGCTTCGGAACTTCACTCGCAGCTCTTAATTTGGTTAATAATTTCAGCAATTTTGGAAAAGAAGTCCTTCACGAGCTCGCCTTCTTTCATTGATAGGTTGTTAAATTGACTCCATAAGGATTGTAGCCTAACGGAGATTGCTTTTTCAGATCCTTGAAACTCAATTTGCAGAGTTTCCCATGCATCTTTCGCCTTTTTGGTGCCGAAAATGCGAGGATAGATGGTTTTGCTGACACCTTGTTGAATGATTCGCAGCGCCATGGCGTTCTTCTTCACATTTTCTTTGTTTTCCTTTTCGTTTTCTTGATCGTCAGAAACTTCGTAGCCTTCTTCGACTATGTCCCAAAGATCCTGCGAGATGAAGATGGTCTCCATCTGAGAACTCCAATAACCATAGTGTTCACCATCGCAAAATGGAATTTGGCTAGATGTATATGAAAAAATGGAGTTTGGGTCTGTCGTCATATTGATGATGAACTTACTCTGATACCAAATTTGTTGGAGATAGTTTTATGAGAAAGAGAGATTTAGGAGATAGATGACAAAGCTACTGCTCTTGCCTTTGGTTTATTATTGATAGCTCTTGATGTGATGATCCATCTACATACCAAGAGAGGTATTTATAGAAGATGGATATATATCAAGAAGAATACAAAAGATGTAGATACATAATGACTCATAAATAGCTAGATACTTGAAGAGACTCTATGAACTCAAGAAACTAGTTGTTACAAATTAACCTTTTAACACACGCTGTCCCACGCCGCCTCCACCCCCTTCACGATCTTCGTGTACAGCACGAACGTTTCTATCTTTTGCATCCAGTCCCCAACTCAACATTCAACACAAACCACACAGCTCTAAAACAGAACACTCTATGCACAAAATTACCCACGCACACAAACAAGCTAAGAGGAAGAGACTAGAGAACCCTTAACTACCCCGTCTCCTCTTAAAAGACAATAATTAGCAGAACTGCTTGTAAACAGCCATTCCTCATTATATTGTTCATCTCTTTCATCTTCTCATAATAATTTTTCAACTACAATCAACCACCACTAGAAATTGAAATGTCTTCTTTTCCCTGTGAAGAAGCCGACATACCAGCAACCAAAAACTGTGGAGAATTTTGACATCCAGCTGTCTTTGTGCGCAGCAACAGTGTTTTTTACTTTATTTGGGCCAATAATGGCGTTTTGTACTTCATCAGAGGCCTAAAATGAAAAGGAGGATGTTGGGCCAATAACGAAAATTGTGTGAAGCTTCGACAAAGCTCCTCAACTCCCGTTTCAATTTCTGCTCTCCACTGGGAGACGCTGCTTGTTTGGGTCGGTGGTGGTCATCGGAGAGGAGGAAGGAGGATGTTGGTGGGGTGGGATGAGAGAGGGAGGAGATGGAAGAGAGAGAGAGGACGGTGATGAGATGTGGAATTTTATTTTTATTTTTTTTACGTTATAATCTAAAACGACGTCGTCTTGAACAAAACGATGTCGTTTAATTGCCACATCATTTTTTATTTTTCCATGTTGGATTTAATTTGGGGGTTATGGGAAAAATCAGAAAAATCGAAAGTTTATATATTGTCATTCAAATTTTAAAGTTCATGTTACAAACCAGAATTGTGTTAAAGTTCGTGTATTTAACGACAATTAACCCCGATAATAAATAAATATATATAAAGATAGTGAGAGTAAAAAAATAGGTCATGTGTTATTTTTTTATAAATAAGTGGATAGATAATAGATTGATGGTAAAAATTATGGAGTTGATGTTTTCAAAACTGAAAAATGTAAAATTTTGGTGAACAGTCCAAAGATGAATTAAATGTTATATTAGAAACATTATTATAATAGAAAGCACACTATCATAAAAAAATATAATATTATAGATGAAAACAAATACTGACTATCCATAATAAAATTTATGGATCAGAGTAGATTCTAATTTTTAGATTTGGGATGGTTTCTATCTGACTATACATCCATATATATATATATATATATAGGTTCAAATAAGAACCGTTTTTAACGTGAGAACTAAAAACCATAAAATTTCGCAATGAACAAATTGAATTCGCTATGAAAGCTGATGCATCTACTGGGAAAGTTACTGAATCCAAAAATTCGATATTTTTCACCCGGGTTCGAATCACATGAGAGACGAAAATTCTATTTTTTTGGATTTTTTTGGATTCATTAATTTTCCCAATGGATTCATTAACTTTCACAGAGAATTCATCATTTTTTGATTCTCACGTTCTCATGATAAAAATGATTATCACGTTAACCCTTTCCTATATATATATATATATGTATGTGTGTGTGTGTGTATTTAATATTTAATATTTATATAGAGAGAATTAATAAAATATTTATTCTTATGTAATAAAAAACATATAAAACTAATCATTCATATAAAAAATAGTCATTATTATTGTTTTAATCGTATTATTGAATTAGACTATTTTGTCTACAATTCCATACTAGTTGAATTAATTCTTGAATCAGTCTTTTTTCTCTTTAATTCTAGATAAACTTGATTTCACTAATTTTAGGTGTGAAAAAAGCAATTCATCCAACTCTTAAATTTAGTTATAAAATGGGTAATTTATAAGCAAATACTCTTGAAATATTCATAAATTTTAGAGAGGATAAGAAAATACTTAACACAAAAAATGACTATTTTCTTATTTTTTATCTTTGCATTATCAAAATATATATTTTGATATATTAACTGTATATATATATAGGAGCTGATTATAATAGATACTTTTCCCCATAAAAATATATGAACTGGTTTCCTCTATATATACATTAATACTTTTTATTTATAAAATAATATTTCGTTACATCAATAAATATTATATTATATTATATTATATATAAATAAGCATTATTGTATATTATTACTAAGTATGATTCGAGAGTTCAATTATTTATTTCATATTTTATCATACATCTCACTTCACGAATACTGTCTTTATATAATTTGGCTTATTTGTTAGAATAAATTATAGATTAGTATATATCATATACTTTCCTCGTAATATCCAAGTTTTAAAGCCTAATTGCGATGATTGAGATTCGTAAATTAGGGTTTCGTCGTGATAATTAAATTAGAAATATACTGAATAATGATTTTGACTAAGTATAATATTAAAATTCATATGATTATTTTATGTAATTAGAATATTAATTAGCATTAAAACAATGCTAGAGAATTAAGGAATAATTATGGAATAAAAAGGGTAATTTTTGAAAACCCTAAAATCGAAAATTAGGGCTTTCACGAATCATTCTAATTATTTTTCCTATGATATAATTTATCATCTAAGACATATATTATGATATATATCTATAAATAGCAAGAAAAATAAAATGTTGGACCTTTAGGACATGATAGTGCCGTGAGTTTTAGTGTGTAGGAGTTAATGAATGAATTTTTCTATCATTTCAAGCATTTTATGAATCAAGTGGGATAATTACACACATACCAAGATTTTAAATGAAGGACCAAGTGGATGTCCTCGTGCAATGAACTAGCCGTGTAGTTTGATATAGTGAGGTAAGAAGGATTTTTTTTTACTCTTCTTTGACTTTTTTGGCTTGCATTTAATGCTTAGGATCTTTATGTAGTACAAGATTTGAATTAATAAAAGCTCCTTCCCTTTTTATTTGAAGAGTGCCGGCAGTAAATGATTCAAAAGCAAAGAATAATTGTTTCATTCATTTACTTTGTGTAAGTGTAGTCACTATTGTATATGTCATCAAAATAAAAATCCTGCAATTTGTGTGAGAGAAGGCCGAGAGAGTGTAGAGCATGGTGTAATAGGTGTGTAGTCTTTATTCATTTCACGTTAGTACTTAAACAATTTGATAAAACAAAACATCACACTTTTTCTTCCCAAAATACATTCTGCTGTGAGCATTCCTTGAGAAAACTTTGAGAGTTCTTCCTTTCCATAGCCAAAAGCTTGCTGCTAAATCCTTTTCATCACAAATCAAAGCCGGTAAAGAGGTTAGAAATCGAACGAGCTTCGATTATACGTTAGAATTTTCAATATCCAATGATTCGATCTTATTTTACAAGCATGCATTCTTGATGAGAAATTATGTTAACATTTTAAGATGTTTATTAATAATGTTTAGCATGATGAATATGAACTATATGAGTTATTTGAATCGAAGTTTAGCATGCTATGATTTATAGATCATTGTCGTAAATTCTTAGGATTTATTTGCTAATGTATTAATGTTATATGATAGTAGAGGAGCTCAATGTGATTATTTGAGAAATTATAGAAATTATATGCTATTATTTAGTAAATACCGAAAATTATTAAAGTTTGTAGAATTTTTTTACAAAAGTGTTTGATATATTATTGCTAGAAACCGTGAACCATAGAGAATGATACATTGAAGTAGAAATTGAATATATTAATAAAAGTCAAAACAATGACTTAAGATTAAACGATTAAATACGTTGAGTAAATACACTTATACGTATAAAACGATTAATTTTATAAGAATATCTCAATTGTGAGAAAAGAATTCATAATCGAAATCTTTTATCAAGAAAACGTTAGTATACGTTGAACGCTTAACCTAAATGGTTAATATGAGATCGTAAGATCATATTACATCTCAATCAAGCACGTGAAATATTTAGTTAAGATACGCGTTGAAACGTGATCGACGTACTAAAATAGTTTTTACGTAAAGGTTGGACGCGGACGTGACAAGTTGACAAAGCAAGAACTCGATTAAGACGATCTATAGTCCAGGTGGGCTTTACTCTACTCAAAAAGATCAAACACCTATCAATTGCTTTATTTACGATGCTTTATTCGCAAGAAATGATTTATTTAATTACCTGTCCAAAATATTTATGTTTTATGTATGTATCCTATCCATGTTCGATCAGGAATGTAGTTGGGTAGCTCCCAACTTTTGAAATGTTTGAATTGTATCCTTGTAAGTACCACAAGGATGTTTGAGAATTCAGATCCCTGTCTTGGGAGTGACAAGGATTTTGTGCACTATTTTGTGACTATGTGTGAAAGAGTGCTCGGCGGTCACGGCGTCCAGAAGAGGAGGCCTCCTCACGGCGCAAGATGAATTAATGAGATAAGATAATGGAATTGTTGTGATGAATGGAAAGGGATATGGATAATACATACAAGGAAAATATGTCCGCCGCATTTAATATTTATGAAAATGATAGAAAATGTTTAGTAAGCACGAGTATTTCAATTAAAACCTCGTGTTACCGTGATAGACAAATGTAATTTAAATTGATAAATGTTTTGGCATGAGTCCACCGAGTGCATTCTTGTACTCAGCCCTGCATGTTTGTTTTTTCTTTAAATGTGCAGGTTGAGCTGATGATGATGATGGAGAGGTGTTGAGCAGTCAGGATGCTTTTTGTGTTGCTAATATATTTATTAGAAACCTTGAATGCATATCGTCATATATGCATTCACATGCTTCTCCGCCGTTTGAATGTTAGGTTTACGCTTTGATATTGACAGCTAAACCTATCTCAATCAAGCACTTTTTTTTAACGAACTTGCATTCTTCTCTATGAAAATTTATGTGTGCCTTGTAAATAAGGGTCGAACTCGTAGTTCGCTTGATGTTTGTCCTATATTCCTTTGATTAATTACATTTTAACGCCCTTGATCATCGTTCCAAGCTCCGGTCCTCGTTAATCCATCCTTAGGATTAGAGGGTCACATAGTGGTATCGAGCGATTCGCTCTTTCAATCTCAAAACCTTCTTTAAGTCAAGTCTAGATTGAGTCACTAGACTTCTAGAAACCACCGACTATGCTCAACACTCCATCACATCGAGCTCAACCGGATGAGGTAAGTGATTTCTCCTCAAAATTTTGAAATGAAAGGTTTAATGATGAAAAAGATTGAAATTATGTTTCGAAAGTAAAAGTAAAGGAACGATGTGAAAAACGGAAGTAAGGTTAGACTCGAGCTCGGAAAGTAAAAGTTTGATTAAAAAATGAATGATCTCGACTTCGTTACCTACGAATTCGATCTCGACAACATTGAGTTTAGCATCGAGCTCGGCGTCGACATCTAGCGCCAATGACGAAATGATTAACATGTTATCTCAAGAAGAACATAGACAATATAAGATGCATGATCATTTTGCGAACGAACATAGAATATACGAACCTCCTTCCTTTACGAACAAAAAAAAAAAAACATGTCCATGTCTCGTTGACTTTCGGTTTGTCACCACCGAGATCGCCGCCTTCGATTCGTCGCGGTTCGGTTGGCCACCGAGTTCGCTGAGCCCAATCGGCTTTTCACCGACCAGTGAGTTCGTCACCAGATTCGTCTTTTAGCAAAGTTTCGCCTTTCGGTTCGTCTGTTCGATTCGTCGACTTTCGGTTCGTCAATTTTCAGCTGAGTTCGCCTTCGGTTTGTCGGCCATTTGAGTTTGTCACCGAGTTCGCCGCCTTTCGGTTCGTCGGCCCGCCTGCATTTTCGCAAAGTTAAATCGACTTTCGGTTGGCCATTTGGTTAAATCACCGGTGAGTTCGCTTCGGTTCGTCGACTTTCACCGAGTTAATCACCCAGTCATTAACCGAGTTCGCTTTCGACTTTCGTTCATCAACTTGATTCGTCTGCAGCAAAGTTCGCCGCCTTCAATCGCCGATTCGGTTCATCACCCCGCCTCGTCGACTTTCACCTCGTCGACTTTCACCTCGTCGACTTCCACCTCGTCGACTTCCACCTCGTCGACGATTGACTTCGTCAACTTTCACCTCGATGACTTCCACCTCGGCGACGTTGACTTCATCAACTTTCACCTCGTCAACTTCCACCTCGGCGACGTTGACTTCGTCAACTTTCACCTCGGCGATTTCCATCTCGTCGACGTTGACTTCGTCAACTTTCACCTCGTCAACTTCCACCTCGGCGACGTTGACTTCGACAAATTTCACCTCGGCGACTTTCACCTCGTCGACGATTGACTTCATCAACTTTCACCTTGGCTACGTTGACTTCGTCAACTTTCACCTCGGCGACTTCCACCTCATCGACGTTGACATCGTCAACTTTCACCTCGTCAACTTCCACCTCGGCGATGTTGACTTCGTCAACTTTCACCTCGGCGACGTTGACTTCGTCAACTTTCACCTCGACGGCTTTCACCTCGTCGACGTTAACTTCATCAGCTTTCACCTCGGTGACTTCCACCTCGTCAACCTCGACCTCGTCACTTCGGCACCTCGACCTCGGCACTTCGGCACCTCAACCTCATCACTTCGGCATCAAGTTCTCGTCACTTCGGTACCTCGACCTCGGCACTTCGGCACCTCAACCTCGTCACTTCGGCACCTCGACCTCGTCACTTCGGCACCTCGACCTCGGCACTTCGGCACCTCGACCTCGTCACCTCGGCACGTCGACCTCGGCTTCGGGCGAACTGCTATGCGCAGTGATTTTGTTTCAGCCCGTTCTCCTTCGTTTGAACTCCGATTTATGCACGGGTTTTGCCTACGTACTCCTAACGCACTGTACTTTATTTGTTATGAAGGAACAAACCCTTGATTCCTTCTCCAAAATTTACAAGGATCAGTAGAAGTCAGTTCATGGGTTTACTTAGAACAAGAAACTTATATTGTGAAAAGAACCCTATTATGCTGCTAAATAGTAAGCTTTCCAATAGTGAAAAAAGGAGCTACGACGTGTGTTGTATATGAAAACATTTCCTGATAACATTTATCTGTTTAACAGATGTGTTTGGATTGTTTATCTGCGTTATAGATTGTCCCGGTTATCCTAGCTGCTTAACAGATGCGTTTAAGTTTATCTTATCTGTTTATCGGATATTTAGTTTGACTTATGCTAGTTTTGTCTCGTGATGATGGAGAGGCGCGCCACACGCCGTGAGGAGGTTAGGACCGAGTGCTACCCGAAGACGTGGTACGCATATCGTGAATGTTGGATGTCTTTGGCTAAGATTTAGGGAATTTCGATGCACTACCTCCGACTCGGAGGGATGCTCGAGTTTACGCGTGATGACTTCGACGGGTTAAGCGCCTCCGTCCGATTACCATGTGATTGGGAGGACTACGCCGAGAGATATCAGTGATTACATATACCGTGTGAACGGTAGCTATGATCCGACGGAGACTTGCAAGGTTCGTCAGCCACCTGACTTATGTTTACAGCATATATGGGGTTGCACCGAGGGGACCCTATCTTCCTCCATGAGAGTACACGTGGCACGATGACTCGTCGGAATGGCTATATACAGAGGTTCCTCGAGTGGTTGATCCCGTGATTCCGAGGGGTATGGAGGCAGGCAGCCGACCCGCACATATTACCAGGGCGTCTCGACCGAGAGCTTTGGGGAGACCAGTCTTTCCGCCGCTGTCAGTAGGACATCCATCACGATCACCACTCCCAGTGTTACCACCGATGATGGTGTCACCACCACGCGTAGGGTCATACCGCCAGACAGCGCGGATGAGGGTGTCGGATGCTCGTGATGACTACAGTCCGATACGCGATATACACGCTATTGGGGATGACAGGGCAGGACCATCTAGGGTTCGCGCATGCGAGGACGATTCAGATGATGAGGAGGATCCGGAGGAGGATCCTGAAGAGGACGAAGACGAGTGATGACTTCAGACGAGGATGATGGATGTAGATCTGTGTAGATATGTATCGTTTTGTGTATGTGTGTAATATGCTTAGTTATGTAAGCCAGTTTGTTCATGACTTCCTTTTGTGATGACCACTTGTACAAAATAGTCCTCTTGAAGGCAAAATTTTCCTATGTATATATATATGATGACCCTGAAATGGGCTTTTGCGGCAAAAATGTGTATGAAAAAGATAAATAGTTTATTAAAGCTGTTTCATGATAAGATTATATGATGATATATGTTTAAATTGTGATAATGATATGCGTTGTTAACTATATGTTTTATATAACAGAATGCCGCCTAGACGAGATCCTGAGCAGGGAATTAGAGTTATAGGAAGAGGAAGAGGCAGAGGTAGGGGGAGGGGTAGAGTTCCCCAACCCGAAGCAGAAGAAGCAATACCACAACCACCCCTATCTCCACCCGATCGTAGGATCGAGGAACTGTTTCTAAGGTAGAACCCTCCTGCCTTTAATGGAAAAGGAAGCCCGGACGATGCAGAACAGTGGATAAGAGCCATGGAAAGAATTTTTGACTTCCTACGATGTACAGCGCAAGAGCGACTGTCATGTGTAACTTTTCAACTTACTGGACCTGCCGACTTCTGGTGGGAAGCTAGGAAGAAAATTCTAACACCAGAGCAAATGGATGAGTTTACCTGGGAAGACTTTAAGGGGGAGATGTATGAAAAATACATCCCAAGGAGTTACAGGAAGAGAAAGGAGCATGAATTCTTCAATTTGAAACAGGAAAAGATGTCTGTGACAGACTATGATCGCACCTTTTGCGATATGTCAAGATATGCTCCTGACCAGGTGAGCACGGATATAAAGATGTCAGAAAAGTTTAGGTCTAGTCTAAGGCCAGAGATAAGGATGTCTCTCGCCAGTCATGGAGATTTGACCTATACTGAAGCCCTGGCACGAGCTTTAGACATTGAAGCAGCTATGCTAGAGGATAAGCCATCACAAACTCAGGCGCATAATACGGTGGACAAGGGAAAGAGAAGATGGGAAGGGAATGTCAGAAACAATAACCGAGAAAGCTTTGGAAACCAGAATAACAAGCGGCCATGGCAAGGAAACATGGCGCCTCAAGGGCAGGGATGGAAGAGGTCATTCTTTTCCCTCCGACGGGAGGACCACAAGAGCGCACAAGGGCTCTTCCTCGCCCAAAATGCCAAAGTTTCACAAAGGAGTTTGCTTTATGGTAAATTGTTTTAAGTGTGGTGTGAAGGGCATTATGCAATAATTGCCTGTGGATACGCCCCGAACGGTGGGAAGACCGAACCACTGGCAATGCCCAACCACTGTGGCTATTCAATTTCAACCCCAACCTCAAGAACAACCCCAAAGAACAACGGCGACGACAACCACAATGACAACAACAAAGAACGTCAAGAATAAGAACCACAACAACAACAAGAATCAGCAGAGGCAAGCACCCCACACTCGGTCGGCCCAAAGTTAGAGCGTATGCTCGCACCGAGGCGAATGAACAAAACCAGGTAACCCGCGGTATGGAAAACTTCTCAACATACCGTTATACTTTTGTTCGATACGGTGCTTCGCATTCTTTCATAGCAAGATCATGTGTTGATATGTTGGAACTTAGAGCTGAAAAAGCAAATCAGGACATGAGAATCTCTTCACCCATAGGAGGGATTATGACTGTTACTCATGTTTGCTCGAACCTAGAGTTGAACTTAGGATCACTTAAGGTTCCGCAAATAACTCGAACATAATACCCATGGGTGATGTAGATATAATTTTAGGGATGGATTGGTTAGCTGAAAACCATTCCACGATTTTATGCAAGGAAAGGAAAATTTCGTTCCATTTTCCTGGACAAGAAGCTAAGCATTTCCATGGAATCAGCATGGGGAAGAAAATCCCGATTGTATCAGACAATAAAGCAAGAAGAATGATAAACAAGAAAGGATGTCACGCGTTTCTTGTTTACATGAATGGAGAAGATAGAAATGTAGATAAAGGTCAAGATGTGGAGATTGTTCGAGAATTCCCAGATGTTTTTCCTAAAAATCTACCAGGATTACCTCCTGATAGACAGTTGGAATTTACCATCGACCTGGAACCCGGATCAGCTCCAGTGTCGAAGGCACCTTATAGGATGGCTCCAAAGGAACTGGAAGAATTGAAAATCCAAATCCAAGAACTGTTGGACCTAGGTTTTATCAGACCTAGTGTATCGCCTTGGGGAGCACCGGTCTTATTTGTCAAGAAGAAAGATGGTTCCTTAAGGATGTGCATAGATTATCGGGAACTAAATAAGTTGACGCTCAAAAATAAATATCCACTGCCAATGATAGATGACTTGTTTGATCAGCTATGAGGAGCAAGTGTGTTCTCGAAGATCGACCTCAAGTCAGGTTATCACCAACTCAAAGTAAGGCCGAAAGACGTATCTAAAACTGCATTCCGAACGAGATATGGCCACTATGAATTTATAGTTGTGCCGTTCGGATTAACAAATGCACCCGCCGTATTCATTGATCTCATGAATAGAATGTTCCATCCATACTTAGACAAGTTTGTCTTAGTCTTCATAGATGATATTCTCATCTATTCGAAGAATGAAGAAGAACATAAGGAACATTTGAGGACGGTTTTACAAATCTTGAGATCTGAACAACTTTTTGCTAAGTTTAGCAAATGTGAATTTTGGTTAAAGGAAGTAATGTTCCTTGGACACATTGTGTCGGCCGAAGGAATTAAAGTGGATCCTGTAGGGAAAACTAGGTTTAGCCCTCGCCCCGAGGATCTATCTTGGATATTTAATTCACCATACATTGATTATATTCCTAGCATGCGTCTATTTAATTAATTGCAACACATAGGGGTTTTCTCGTGTTTACCTTTTGATCTGTCGAGGTGGATCGAACAGGATGAACGGATCGAACGATCGAGACTCGTGTTTTCACCTTCTCCGGATCAGATCCGGCCGCCCAATCTCCAACGCCGAGTGAGGATGATCTATGGAGAATGCTTCGGAAAAATCACCCAATGCTCTTGGCACAATTTTCGAGAGCCTCTCTTGCACTAGGAGGGGACGAAAATTTCTTGTGTAATAATGAACATTAACCTAGACTTTATCTCTTACCTTATATTTATAATGCATTACCATAATCCCACAAGGAAAGGATTTATGCATATCCCATAAATATAATAATATCCTTATAGGATAAAGAGAATAAAATCTTGCCATAGAGAGCACATAGGCGCCGATTTCTTCAAATGAAAGGCTCGGATGGGCCACCTGTGGATCAAATGCAAGGAATAAAGATGGGCCTCAAATAAATTAATTATCTTATGTTCAAATTTTAACATAAATTAATTTATAAACATTTATTCATGCCACTAGAGAATAAATGCTGACTTACCCCTTTATTACCGAAGTTGAGTCGGGCTTGCACTTAGACATTACGAATCCCCGTATTTAAGATATCGAACGCCCATTAATTATTTATAGCAATCTGACTGCTTAAAATAATTAATATCTTTAATTTCCTTAAGTAGTACCACTCAACCTTATTATTGTACTTGAGCTAACTCAACTGCGCAGGTTTAGTACAATAAACCTTTGAGCTCCTTAAGGATGTCATCATCCTAAACGGATACGTGACTCGACACAGATAACTAGCGTGACATACAAGATCGCCACCACCCAAGATGCGGAGAATTGGTTAGAACATATAACCTCACCCATAACAAGTCAAAGTGATGGTCAAGAACTCATACTCACCTAATACCTTATCGAGGTTTAGATCATCGTAAGTCACCGAGATCTTGGTTCTTCACGTCGACCGATAGAAGAACACATCTCACCGTGATCCTTCAATACGAGATGTACCAAAGATAGACAAGCAACCAAGTCAAGTCACTTCTTATCTATACCGCAGCCTATACCGACAACTCGTCCTCAAGTCGTCTCGGTTTGTGAAACTTTTATATCTCATTAAGCTTGACCAATCATACGCACTCATCGTGATCTTCTACACACCGTATGATCTAACTTATATATGAGATAAGGGACACATATATATGCAATCAAGTATTCAATTCGGATAGGAGATTGTAATAGTGGTAACAGAAACATTGTATACAAGCTCAACCAAAACCGCCAAGATACAAACCAACAATCTCCCACTTATACTAAAGCAAACTTTTAGTATACAATGTGTCTCTACTAGCTATTACAAACAAACCATCACTTTGCTTCTCCCACTTATACAAAAGTTTCCTTTCTAAGTGGGTGCCATCAAGCGCAATCCAAGTCCTCTAACGTGTCCGTCGTAGACTTTTTGCGGCAGTGCTCTTCGTGAATGGATCCGCTAGGTTATCCGCAGATCAATCTTCTCAATCAGCACGTCACCTCGCCTAACGATTTCTCGTATGACATGGTACTTTCTCTCTATGTGTTTGGTCGTCTTGTGGGTCCGTGGTTCCTTCGAGTTTGCCATCGCACCGAAAGTTATCACAAGAACTATGATACTTGGGCAAACCAGTACCACATCTAGATCCATGAGGTAGTTCTCGAACCATATAGCCTCTTTAGAAGCCTCCAAGCGGCTACATATTCAGCTTCCATGGTAGAGTCCGCAATGCATCGCTGCTTTGCACTCCGCCAGATACGGCTCCACCTCCCAATGTAAACACATAGCCCGAGGTAGACTTTTTCTCATCACGGTCAACTTGGAAATCCAGTCTCAGATAACCCAAAGGCATTAGACTATCTCGCATGGTAAATTAGCCTATAATCTCGAGTCCTTTTCGTACTTGAGTATATGCTTTATCGCAATCCAATGAGCTTGTCCAGTGGTTAGACCGATATTCAGCTACTATGCCCACCGATAACAGATATCGGGCCTCGTGCATAGCATTGCAGACATGAGACTTCCTACGCGGAAGCGTAGGAACTTGTCTCATTTCCTCTATCTCCTTTGCGTCATAGGTGATCGCGTTTTAGATAAAGGAACGCCATGTCCGAAAGGTAGCAATCCTTTTTGGCGGTCCGCATACTAAAACGAGTAATCACAAGATCAATGTAAGACGCTCGAGATAAGCTCAACATTTTCTTCGCGATCCCGGTAAACCTTGATCCCAAAATGTACGCATCTCCTAAGTCTTTCATTTGAAACTGATCGGATAACCAACTCTTTACGCTCGATAGCGACTTCACGTTGTTGCCAACTAGAAGAATGTCATCTACATAAAGTGCAAGAAATACCACATCACCGTTAACATCTAACCGATATACACAACTCTCGCTAGGCAACTGGGTAAATCCATAGGACTTTACCACCTCGTCAAAGCGTAAGTTCCATGATCGAGGTTCGCTTAAGTCCATAAATGGACTTCTTAAGCTTCCATACTAGATGCTCTTCACCCTTTACCACATAACCTTGGTTGTCAGATATAGATGTCTCTACCTTCCTCAAGGTAACCGCTTAGAAAAGCGGTTTTAACATCCATTTGCCAAACCTCTAGGTTCAGTGGGCTGCTATGGCCGTAAGAATTCATGGAGTACTTGAGCATTGCTACAGCGAAAACGCCTCATCGAAATCGATGCCCTCAACTGAGTGTACCCTTTCGCCACAAGCCCGGCTTTAAAAGTCGAAACCTCTCCATCGGAATCTCTTCCTTTGTATATCCACTTACTACCTACGGCTTCCTTGCCATCCGGTAGAGGTGTCTTTCATATACATCCATAGCCGCATGGACTCCATTTCTAAGTCCATACGTGTGCCATGATCTTGCATCAATGTCTTGTATCGCCTCCTTGTATGTCCATGGGTCGATTATTGCTCGCTCGCTTTCTCGGACTATATCCCAAGATTGTCCCACAACATAAATCGCCGGGTTGACGAACAACCTCCCACTACGACGAGGTTCTACAGCACTATGGCAACGGTGGGCAGTAAACTTGTGGTTCTCTATCTTGCACAACTTGCTGGGTAGGTACCACTTTACGGTCGGTATCTCCAGGAACTCGACCCACTTCAATTTCTTGAAGTATCCGGTGTCGATCCTCCCACTAGACTCGACATCTCGCACCTTCGCCTAATCGGTGGTGGAATACGATCATCTTCTAATTCTCAAGAATGATTTCAACTTTGGATTTATGATTTTCATGTTGTCCTCTTCTAAGAATCGAGCATTAGTGCTAATAATGACCTTTCGATCCTTAGACTATAGAATAAACCACCTTCGCTCCTCTAGATAGCCAATAAATGCCTCAAGGCTTGATCTAGCCTCCAACTTGTCGCCTTCTTGTTCAAAGACGCAGCCGGATCGCCCATATCCTTATGTGGTTTAAACCGGCTTGCGCCCAAACCACAACTCGAAGGGTCTTTTCGATCGACTTGATGGTACTAGATTCAGCAAGTATGCCGCTTCTAAGGCATACCCCCGTAATCTAAATAGGCAATGTAGCATAACTCATCATAGATCTAACCATTTCCAAAAGAGTCCTATTTTTCGCTCCGACACACCATTTTGCTGTGGTGTGCCCGTGAAGTGCGTTGGGATGTAATCTCACACTTTACTAGATAGTCCATAAACTCGTTATCGAGGTATTCGCCACCGCGATCGAATGCAAATGACTTGATACTTTTACCTAGCTTCGCCTCCACTTCCGCCTTAAACTCTTTCAATTTCTCAAAGCATTCAGATTTGCGCAAGCAGTATACGATCCGCACTCTCGAGTAATCACAATGAAAGTGACAAAATACTGCATTCTCCACGAGCTTGTGTGGACATTGGTCCACACAGTCGAATGGACTAACTCCAACATTTCTTCGCTCTATAACCTTCGCTTTCATGGTCCGGTCGACCTCTTACCTTCAATACAGATTCGCAGACCGGGAACGGAGTAACCGTGAGATTACCCAACGCCCATTCTTAGCCAGCCTTGGATCCTATTTAGATTGATGTGACCTAATCTAAGATGCCGAGAAAAGTAGTGTCATCTTCTAAGAAAACTTTCTTTTAGGGTTTGATGAAGATGCAACATAGTTATAGGTATTATGTTTTGCGTAAATAGTATAAAGCTTAATTATATAAAGTGCCAACACGTATAACTTCGTCATTTCTTATGATAGAAACACCACTTTCAAAAATAATGTAATATCCATGAGTAAATAATTTCAAACGTAAACAAGGTTCCACGAAAATCCGCACATATAAAACGCCTTTCAAAACTAAAACTGTTGTCCCAAAACATAAAGAACATCTCCAATCGCAATCGCTCGACTTTCGCTGCCCATGGAGATCGTTATCTCGCCATCAAACGACTCCCTTGTCCGTAGGAACCCGCAAGGTGTAACAAACATGATCGGCCATGCCAGATCTACTACCCAAGAATGGGTAGAACAAGTCGCTAAACATGTTTCACATTAAAGCAAACGCATACCTTGAGCCTCGAGCATAGGGCATTTGCCTTCCAATGCCCGGCCTTACCGCGACTCAAGCACTTGCCTTCTCCTTCGCTTCTTCTGCCTCCTGGCAACCACGCTCTTGTTCCCATTACTCCCACTATTTGCCTCGCTTCTTCCACCTTGGTACCCTTTTCTTTTCCATTTTGCAACGAAAATTTTGGGCCCTTAGATGTGCTAGCAAGAGCATGTGCTCCTTTTCCCATAACTCCTTCCGCAAAGAACGAGATCATTAAGCAACCGACTAAGTGTAAACTCGGTCTTGCTTATGATCGCATTCACGCCGAAAGTTCTCAAAAGACTTGGGCAGTGTATTGAGGATGATATCGACCTTGGTCGCCGTCAATACCTTCTCCCAACCGATCAAGACTATCCATTAGACGAGTCATGTGGGAGACATGTTCATGGACCGAACTTCTTCTTCCATCTTACACGCCAAGATTTCTCTCATTGTGTGGAAGCGGATCGTCCGATCCGATCGCCCAAACTTACTCTCGAGACTTGACCAAATATCATCGCTCTACCATCGATCGATGTCAGCACCGCAAGCCTTTGGACATAGTAGTCATCATATAGCATTTAGCCATATTGTTCGACTTATTCCAAAGTCCGCTTGACTCTCGCGCCGTTAGGGCATCGGTTTAGGAGTAGTGAGAACAAACACGTGTTCTTCAACGATAAGAACATATTCCATGTTTCGCTTCCACTCGATAAAATTTGGACCGGATAACGGATTTTGTGCGAGCATATTGATAATCGATGAGAGACATATATCGAAAAGATAATGTAAAACACATAAGCATACGATCGCACATAATTCGTGAATAATAATATTGTAACCTTTGATAAAACAATATTAATTGAAACCTCCAATCGCCCAAGGAATTACATGCAAGCCACGTGTGGACGCTACATACGAACCCCCACTGCACTAAAATATACCTTTTAGTCGCTTAATTTCAATCCATGTCAACTTAACCTTATGACAAATGAAATTAACGATTGGACCTTACTAGACCACATCACTATCGCAAGAAGGACTTCGCGGAAGTTGTACTCGAGGTGATGTATAAGCAATGACCACATTTTTAACAAGAAAATGAATTCTTAGAATCGCATACTCACTCGGACCATACCGCCCAATTCAAATTCTTTTGTTATCTCATTTTATATCTATCTCTAGAGAACTTATGAAAATCACACATGCAAGCCACGCGTGATCGCCATACATGAAACTCCCACTTCTCAATAGATTTAAAAGTTTTATTTAGAAATCTCATCTAACAAACTTATGATAAATAAGCAAGCAAGCAGCGCGTGTGATCGCCACTCAAAGTATGTATCACTTTGTTTAGAGATCAAAAGTGGAGGTCTTGACATTTTAATTTGAAAATTAATTTGTCGGGTTGCTTGCTTAGTCTTTTTGTTCAAAAGGTTTGTCCATGCGCATCACGTAATCCTTGATGCTTGTCTATAGAACTCAACATGTGAAACATGCTCGTAATTCTAAAATATGCTTGAAAACGCTGATAAACCTAGCATGCTTACTATGCGCACTTAAACACGTGAAACAAGAAAAGGTTTGTCAACGTAATTTAAACATACATAGCATGCTAACGCATAATTTAAACAATCACGACATGCAATGAACGATAAAATAAAATAAAACGTTCATCGTGGCTCACTGGAACTCGCACTTTCGCCTAATCTATTACATAGAATTGCAGCATGCAATTAAACTGAAAATGGGCCTCGCGCACCCGCACGGACCGGATTCGTCAAACCGGATTTGGGCCGGATCGCGGAACGGTCAATCGGTCAAAACCGAACCGGTCAAAAAATCGGATCTTGGTGGAAACGGTCGGGCGAAATGGGTCGGTCGACCAGTAGTAAACGGGCCGGGTCGAAACTAGGGCTGGGCGCGCTAGGGCAGCCCATGCGCGCCAAAGACCGCCGTCGTCCCACCCCGCCGAGAAAAATCGGTGACTTTGAGGTTTCTCGCGAATCTCGCCGATGCCGCCGAAGCGCCGCCGAGGCTCACATGAGAATCGCGCGCTGCCGCCTCCGTGCGCGCCCGCCGAGCCGCTATGAGGTTTCCACGCCAATGCGCGGCGCGTGCGCCGAAGCGCCGAGAACCACCGAGCCCCACGCCCGCCTGCCGACGCTGCCGCCGCCTGCAGCAAGACAGACTTGCCATCGCTGAAGCGCCGCCGAGCACCGCGCGCATTGAGGTTTCGACGATCTTTGTTTTGCCGAGATATGCCGAAGCGCAGACGCCGCCGAAGCGGCCGAGGCGTCCGCACAAGCCGCTGCCGCCCGCACCGGGCTGCCGAGCCATGCGCGCCACCACCGCCCGTCCGCCCCTAGTCCGCCGTCGTCGCCGAGAACGCGCGACGGCGCCCGGCGCCCGTGTGTCCGATTTATCCCGACGAGTCTTCGTCGCCTCGTTCTTCGTGGTTGCTTCGTTCTTCTTTTACGAGATAGATTTACGAGAAAAATAAATCTAATCTAACCATGGATTTTCTCGTGGTGAAAAACAAAACCCTACAAAACAAAACGAGCCACGATGAACGACATATCTATCAATTAATTAAGCGCACGTAATAATCAAACGTGAATTAATCTAACAGAGCCAAGATTCTCGATCCCGTGCTCGATACCAATTGTAGGA
Organism: Salvia rosmarinus; assembly: GCA_036937905.1. NCBI lineage: Eukaryota > Viridiplantae > Streptophyta > Magnoliopsida > Lamiales > Lamiaceae > Salvia > Salvia rosmarinus. The sequence continues at coordinate 8,464,065 of CM072820.1, read as the reverse complement.
AAACTAGGTTTAGCCTCGCCCGAGGATCTATCTCTGGATATTTAATTCACCATACATTGATTATATTCCCTAGACGCGTCTATTTAATTAATTGCAACACGTAGGGGTTTTCGTGTTTACCTTTTGATCTATCGAGGTGGATCGAACAGATGAACGGATCGAACGATCGAGACTCGTGCTGACCTTCCGGATCAGTATCCCGGCCGCCCAATCTCCAACGTCGAGTGAGGACGATCTATGGAGAATGCTTCGGAAAAATCACCCAATGCTCTTGGCACAATTTTCGAGAGCCTCTCTTGCACTAGGAGGGGACGAAAATTTCTTGTGTAATAATGAGCATTAACCTAGACTTTATCTCTTACCTTATATTTATAATGCATTACCATAATCCCACAAGGAAAGGATTTATGCATATCCCATAAATATAATAATATCCTTATAGGATAAAGAGAATAAAATCTTGCCATAGAGAGCACATAGGGGGCGCCGATTTCTTCAGCTTAAGGGCCTGGATGGGCCAGCCCAGGGATCAAATGCAAGGAATAAAGATGGGCCTCAAATAAATTAATTATCTTATGTTCAGCCCAGAACATAAATTAATTTATAAACATTTATTCATGCCACTAGAGAATAAATGCTGACTTACCCTTTATTACCAAGTTGAGTCGGGCTTGCACTTAGACATTACGAATCCCCGTATTTAAGATATCGAACGTCCATTAATTATTTATAGCAATGATCGCTTAAAATAATTAATATCTTTAATTTCCTTAAGTAGTACCACTCAACCTTATTATTGTACTTGAGCTAACTCAACTGCGCAGGTTTAGTACAATAAACCTTTGAGCTCCTTAAGGGACGCCATCATCCTAAACGGATACGGTGACTGACATGATAACTAGCGTGACATACAAGATCGCCACCACCCAAGATGCGAGAATTGGTTAGAACATATAACCTCACCCATAACAAGTCAAAGTGATGGTCAAGAACTCATACTCACCTAATACCTTATCGAGGTTTAGATCATCGTAAGTCACCGAGATCTGGTTCTTCACGCCGGTCGATAGAAGAACACATCTCACCGTGATCCTTCAATACGTCCGAGATGTACCAAAGATAGACAAGCAACCAAGTCAAGTCACTTCTTATCTATACGCGCCTATACCGACAACTCGTCCTCAAGTCGCCTCATTTGTGAAACTTTTATATCTCATTAAGCTTGACCAATCATACTGACTCTCGTGATCTTCTACACACCGTATGATCTAACTTATATATGAGATAAGGGACACGGATATATGCAATCACGTATTCAATTCGGATAGAGATTGTAATAGTGGTAACAGGAAACATTGTATACAAGCTCAACCAAAACATCTTTCCGTATACAAATCCAACAGATCCAACCAAATTAGAAGCGGTACAAGAATGGAAATCGCCAAGAACCCAAAACGAGATCAGAAGTTTCTTGGGATTAGCTGGGTACTATCGGAGATTCATTGAAGGATTCTCAAAGATAGCAAGGCCAATAACCCAGCTACTCCGAAAGGGGATCAAATTTACTTGGACTGAAGAATGTGAGGCGAATTTCCAAACGCTCAAGGAAAAATTAACAAATGCGCCAGTACTAGCGGTTCCAGAAGCAGACAAAGAATATGTAGTTTATACTGATGCTTCTAAGAACGGACTGGGTTGTGTGTTGATGCAGGAAGGAAAAGTGATAGCTTATGCATCCCGACAACTTAGACCACATGAACTGAACTATCCAACTCATGACCTGTAACTAGCAGCAGTAGTACATGCACTAAAGATATGGAGGCATCATCTATATGGAGTGAGATGTGAAATCTTTACAGATCATAAGAGTTTGAAATACTTCTTCGAGCAAAGAGATCTAAATATGAGGCAGAGAAGATGGCTCGAATTGATAAAAGATTACGACTATGGTATAAATTATCACCCAGGCAAGGCAAATGTGGTAGCTGATGCCTTGAGTCGTAAGAATCAAACCAATCTGGGATGTCTCTTTACAAAGAAAGAAAACTCGTTGAAGAGTTTGAGAGAATGAAGATAGAAATGGTTGACAATCGAGACGATCATGAGTCGATTGCTACACTCACTTTGACGTCGACTTAAGAAAGAGAATAATAGATGAGCAAAGGAAGGATGAGAAGTTGGAAAGAACAAGAGTCAGGTAAGAACCAAGGATCAAGAATTTTCAAGAAGCGCCGACAATGCCTTATTGTTTGAAGGAAGATTGTATTCCAAATAATGACGAGCTTAAAATGAAATCATGAGTGAAGCTCATGAGACTCGTGATACCGCCCATCCAGCAAGACTAAGATGTACCAAGATTTAAAAGAAAAGTTCTGGTGGGAAGGCATGAAACGAGACGTAGCCTCTTTTGTAGAGAGTTGTCTTGCTTGCCAGCAAGTAAAAGCACTACACCAAAGACCTTACGGAAAGTTACAGCCTTTGGGAATATCCGAATGGAAATGGGAGGATATAGCGATGGATTTTGTTACGGGTTTACCAAAGTCAAAAAGAGGGAACACTGCTATATGGGTAGTAGTGGATAGACTCACAAAGTGTGCGCATTTTCTGCCGATTCAGATTACTCACGAGTCTGATAAGTTAGCCTAGTTGTACGTAAAAGAAATAGTACGCCTACACGGAGTGCCAAAATCTATCACGTCTGATAGAGACTCCAAATTCACTTCTAGATTCTGGGTTAGTTTACAGAAAGAATTGGGCACGAAACTGAATTTTAGCACGACGTTTCACCCACAGACCGATGGACAATCGGAAAGGATGATTCAAACACTTGAAGATATGCTGAGAACAGTAGTGTTGGATCGGGGTGCAAAGTGGGAAGATGTTTTACCCCTCGTTGAGTTTGCCTACAATAATAGCTATCAAGCGACGATCAATATGGCCCCATACGAAGCTTTATATGAAAAGAAATGTCGATCACCGCTTTATTGGGATGAAGTGGGTGAGAGAAGAATTTTAGGGCCTGATGCAGTAAGTGAGATGATTGAGATCGTCCGTCAAATTAGGCAAAGAATAAAAGAAGCTCAAGATGAGTAAGTCTTACGCCGACACGCGTAGAATCGAGCTACATTTGAAGGATGAGATAAAGTTTTTCTTAAAGTCTCTCCATCGAAAGGAATTATAAGGTTTGGAGTGAAAGGAAAATTAAGACATCGTTTTATAGGACTTTATGAAATCCTAGAAAGAGTAGGCCCAATTGCCTATAGATTGGCTCTTCCGCCAAGTTTGGGAAATGTACACAACGTTTTTCACTTGTCACAACTCAGAAAATACGTGTACGATGCGAAACATGTGATCCATCAAGACGACGTGATCCTCAATCCAGATATGAGTTATGAAGAAGAACCTACGGCTATTCTAGATCGTAAGGTTCAACAATTGAGGAATAAGTCTATTCCGCTAGTGAAAGTGCTGTGGAGACATCATGGACAAGAGGAGGCCACTTGGGAGCTTGAAGATGCCATGAAAGAACGATACCCCAAATTTTTCTAAGGTATAAGGGGGTAGAATGTAATATCCCGGAGTTTTAAAGCCTAATTGCGATGATTGAGATTCGTAAATTAGGGTTTCGTCGTGATAATTAAATTAGAAATATACGAATAATGATTTTGACTAAGTATAATATTAAAATTCATATGATTATTTTATGTAATTAGAATATTAATTAGCATTAAAACAATGCTAGAGAATTAAGGAATAATTATGGAATAAAAAGGGTAATTTTCGAAAACCCTAAAATCGAAAAGTAGGGTTTCACCCATGAATCATTCTAATTATTTTTTCTATGATATAATTTATCATCTAAGACATATATTATGATATATATCTATAAATAGCAAGAAAAATAAAATGATAGCAAGAAAAATAAAATGTTGGACCTTTAGGACATGATAGTGCCGTGAGTTTTAGTGTGTAGGAGTTAATGAATGAATTTTTCTATCATTTCAAGCATTTTATGAATCAAGTGGGATAATTACACACATACCAATATTTTAAATGAAGGACCAAGTGGATGTCCTTGTGCAATGAAATAGCATTGTAGTTTGATATAGTGAGGTAAGAAGGATTTTTTTTTTTACTCTTCTTTGACTTTTTTGGCTTGCATTTAATGCTTAGGATCTTTATGTAGTACAAGATTTGAATTAATAAAAGCTCCTTCCCTTTTTATTTGAAGAGTGCCGGCAGTAAATGATTCAAAAGCAAAGAATAATTGTTTCATTCATTTACTTTGTGTAAGTGTAGTCACTATTGTTTATGTCATCAAAATAAAAATCTTGCAATTTGTGTGAGAGAAGGCCGAGAGAGTGTAGAGCATGGTGTAATAGGTGTGTAGTCTTTATTCATTTCACGTTAGTACTTAAACAATTTGATAAAACAAAACATCACACTTTTTCTTCCCAAAATACATTCTGTTGTGAGCATTCCTTGAGAAAACTTTGAGAGTTCTTCCTTTCCATAGCCAAAAGCTTGTGCTAAACTTTTCATCACAAATCAAAGCCGGAAAGAGGTTAGAAATCGAACGAGCTTCGATTATACGTTAGAATTTTCAATATCCAATGGTTCGATCTTATTTTACAAGCATGCATTCTTGATGAGAAATTATGTTAACATGTTAAGATGTTTATTAATAATGTTTAGCATGATGAATATGAACTATATGACTTATTTGAATCGAAGTTTAGCATGCTATGATTTATAGATCATTGTCGTAAATTCTTAGGATTTATTTGCTAATGGATTAATGTTATATGATAGTAGAGGAGCTCAATGTGATTATTTGAGAAATTATAGAAATTATATGCTATTATTTAGTAAATACCGAAAATTATTAAAGTTTGTAGGATTTTTTTTTACAAAAGTGTTTGATATATTATTGCTAGAAACCGTGAACCATAGAGAATGATACATTGAAGTAGAAATTGAATATATTAATAAAAGTCAAAACAATGACTTAAGATTAAACGTATTAAATACGTTGAGTAAATACACTAATACGTATAAAACGTATTAATTTTATAAGAATATCTCAATTGTGAGAAAAGAATTCATAAATGAAATCTTTTTATCAAGAAAACGTTAGTATAGGTTGAACGTTTAACCTAAATGGTTAATATGAGATCGTAAGATCATATTACATCTCAATCGAAGTACGTAAAATATTTAGTTAAGATACGCGTTGAAACGTGACCGACGTACTAAAATAGTTTTTACGTAAAGGTTGGACGCGGACGTGACAAGTTGACAAAGCAAGAACTCGATTAAGACGATCTATAGTCCAGGTGGGCTTTACTCTACTCAAAAAGATCAAACACCTATCAAATGCTTTATTTACGATGCTTTATTCGCAAGAAATGATTTATTTAATTACCTGCCAAAAATATTTATGTTTTATGTATGTATCATATCCATGTTCGAATTGTGAATGTAGTGGGTAGCTCCCAACTTTTGAAATGTTTGAATTCGTATCCTTGTAAGTACCCACAAGGATGTTTGAGAATTCGTATCCTATGTCGGAGTGGCAAGGATTTTGTGCACTATTTTGTGACTGTGTGCTGAAAGGGTGCTCGGCCGGTCACGGCGTCCGTAAGAGGAGGCCTCCTCTACGGCGCAAGATGAATTAATGAGATAAGATAATGGAATTGTTGTGATGAATGGAAAGGGATATGGATAATACATACAAGGAAAATATATCTGGCCAGACGAATATTTATGAAAATGATAGAAAATGTTTAGTAAGCACGAGTATTTCAATTAAAACCTCGTGTGTTACTGTGATGGGGCAGTGTAATTTAAATTGATAAATGTTTTGGCATGAGTCCACTGAGTGCATTCTTGTACTCAGCCCTGCATGTTTGTTTTCTTTAAATGTGCAGGTTGAGCTGATGATGATGATGAAGAGGTGTTGAGCAGTCAGGATGCTTTTTGTGTTGTTAATATATTTGTTAGAAACCTTGAATGCATATCGTCACATACTTCTCCGCTGCGTTTGAATGTTAGGTTTATATGTTTTGATATTGACAGTTAAACCTATCTGAATCAGTGCACTTTTTTTTTTTAACGAACTTGCAGCCCTTCTCTATGAAAATTTATGTGTGCCTTGTAAATAAGGGTTGAACTTCGTAGTTCGCTTGATGTTTGTCCTATATTCCTTTGATTAATTCTGTTTTAACGTCCTTTGATTACTGTTCCAAGCTCCAGTCCTCGTTAATCCGTCCTTAGGATTAGAGGGCTGTTACATTTCCAGACTATATGATTTAGTTTTGAATAAGATTAATGAATATATAGTTTATTATATATATTCATGGAATTTGTTTTAGTCTCCAATACACCCTAGAGACATGAATAATTAATAAGTCAGAACTTGACTTGAGACTTCTCACAAGTTTTTGTGAATTTAAATTGGTTGATTTTTAATTCCTAATATTAGTGGAATACTAATCTGATGACCTATTTCGATTTTTTTTCCCTAATGGATTAACTAATCATCAAACCCCTTAAATAGCCCATGGAGGACTGATAATTTTCGATGCAGAATTTGAAGTGTGGTTTGGGAATTAATTGATACCACAACTTATTTTATAGAATCTCAAGATAATTTTTTGTAAGAATATTTATAAGTAGGTGCTACTATTTTGTCCTTTATACACTCCAATAAGGAATAGCTACGGTGTTTGTTTTAATAAATGAAAAAGATTGTGGTGTGGAAAACCTAGTGGATATATTTCAAAAAATTGCAAAATTAAATAATATATTTATTCACACAGTCATACATACTAGTATTGTTAGACCGTTTAATGGGTCAAAATTAGTTGATGTATTCATTCCTAATTTGAAAATACAGTATTTAGTTTTTTTTTTTAAATGACGGATTTACCGTTTAATGGGTCAAAATTAGTTGATGTATTCATTCCTAATTTGAAAATACAGTATTTAGTTTTTTTTTTTTAAATGACGGCTAAACCATAAAGCAATATGATATACTCCCTCCGTCTCACCCAAGACGGCTCATTTCTTTTCGACACGGTTATTTAGGAGAATGATATAAAGTGATTAAAGTGATAAAAAGTAGATAGATCCCATAACTTTTGAAGAAATTATTATTTCCTAAAAAAACAAGTTATGTTGGGTGGGATAGTCCAAAAAAAAATACAGATCATCTTGGATGAGACGGAGCGAGTAACTTTTTTGTCTAATTACATAACACGAGAGTAAAATATTTGAACTGTCAAGAAATATGGAGACAATAAGCGGACATATTAATATCCTACTAAAATTTTGCAAATACACAACTCAATATATATTGCCCCTAAATCACACCAATATGAATACTCATATTCAACTTTTATTGTTTCTTTCAACTAATTGATACTATTGTCATTTGAATATTCCATGTGACGATTTAACTCATACCTAGTCGTGAAATTGGAATAAATAAGGTGTATAAACTTTTTTAAACAGTTTATAATTGTCTAGAAAATTATAAGCTTTTAAAAAGTGTTTAGCAAAACCAATTTCTAATTAACTTATAAACTGTGAAAATAAGATCCAACAATATATAAGCATTCCAAAAAAATAAGTTCATCGATCACAACTTATCTTTTCAAAAACTTATAAACAATAATGAATTACAAAAATGACTGTACTATGGTTCGCTATTTTCAATATATACTATTTCTATACCATCTCTCTAATCACAATTATCTCCCTCTAATTCCCAATTCTCTCTATAGCTTATAAACCCAGTTATTCAAACATTTTGATAACTTCTAAGTTCTTGAGATATTTCATCTTATAAGATTTTGAAACATCTTATAAGCTTTTAGAACTTATAAGTTCTCTAAAATAAACTTAGCCAAACACCCTCGATATCTCTCCAATTTGACCACATGCTATTGCATAAGAGTGTCGCACTATTTTTTTTTATAGTATTTTTTGCCTTTCCAATGTTATTAATTATGTGCTATTGCATATGAGATGGGCAGAGTAAAAATTCCTTTTGGTCTTCTAAAAATTTTAGACCAGTTCTAGATAATTATGTGCTATTCCTAATTTGTTTTCATTTTTATGCATTTAGTCAAATCAACACACACACACACGGAATTAGAGAAAGCTATATTTCAACGCTATGCAAAAGCATGATCAATGCACTGATAATGACCATGAAAAATATATTGATTTTTTTCAACGTCCCACTTCTGCCTTTGACTTGTCTTGCTAAAGAGTTTCATAGTTTCTTCCAAAATCCTCTTCCCAATACCCACACTTTATATTAATATTTGAGAATGTCTCGTGTGAAACGGTCCCATAAAATTAAAATATGGGTAAAAAGCAAGACCCAAATACTCCCAAATATCAAAAAAATTACATATATACCTCAATACAGATTTAGATCGTAATATAAGCACAGTGAGTTGGTCTTACACAATTTCTTCCTAATGCTTATATATAGTGAAAGCAAGCTTCAAATCTTGTTCTCCCACACTACTATACTAGTACAGAAAGCAAGCCTAATATAATGGAGGGATCTTTCCAATATTCCATTATTGCAATCCTACTACTATATAGCTTTGCCATCCTTTGAAATAGCGATATCAACACCGATATTTCTTCCCTTATTGCCTTGAGATCTCAAATAACCTCAGACCCTCGCAACATGTTGATCAAAAATTGGACCACTGATACTTCTGTATGCAGCTGGTTCGGAGTTACTTGTGATTCACGTTACAATAGGGTGACTCAGCTGAATATATCGAACATGGGGCTTGTCAAAACCATCCCACCAGAGATCGCAAATCTTTCTTTTCTTGTCTCTTTGGATATGAATGAAAACTCTTTTCACGGTCCGATCCCTCCATCCATCTTCAACTTGTCATCTCTAGAGATTTTGTCTTTACGAAACAACAGTTTGTCAAGCAGTCTGCCAAATGATATGTGCAAGAACAGTCTTCACAAACTCAAGCGTCTTCGTGTTTCTTACAGATATACCGTTGAGTTTGGGGCAATGTTCGAAACTGGAGTATATTTCTTTGTATGGCAACAAGTTTAGTGGAGAGATGCCAAGAGAAATTGGAAACATAACATTACTTCAGTTTTTGAGCTTTGGAGCCAACGATTTAAGTGGTAAGATCTTACATAACACTACTTCAGTTTTCCCCACTTCTTGTTTTTACTAATTCAGAAATGAGTTTGGCACTTGTTTTTGTTGTTTTCTCTTCCATATTTCTATGTATCTATTTATACATTCCCTGAAAATATATATGCTAAACCGACCAGGTTTTTTAGAGTTAATTGCAAATCAAATCACCATTTTTGACTAAAAATTCTGATTATAATATCATTTTTAAAGTTTCTTGCAAATTTATATCCAACTTTTAATTTATTGCAAGCAGGACCATCCCTAATTTTCTGGCGATCAAAAATTTTGAACAATTTACTAACATTCAATTTTACACAAATTCCCATCGTTTTAGCCATTGATTTGAGAAACTAAAGGTGGAGCTTTGACGGGCAGTAATTGCTAATCTCGACGAATTTTGTTGAAGTGATGAAAACAACCAATAATTGCTTCATTGACAAAATTCGTCGTGGTTTCTCGAATCAATGACTCGAACAACAAGAATTTGTTTGAAATTGAATTTTTAGTAAATTTTTCAAAATTTTCGGTGGCTGTAAAATTTGGGACTGATCCTAATTGTAATAAATAAAAAATTAGGTATAAAATAACAACACTTTGAAAGTGATGGTATAGTTACAATTTAGGTCTATGGTGGTGATTTAATTTGTAATTAATCTATGTTTTTTAACACCAAGGGAACATGAAATGCAAAGTTGTACCTCTATATTTTGTGAAGCCCCTTGCATAGGAGTGGTGAAGTAAGTGCACCTATGATTACCGGTTTCAAGTAATTTTAAGGGCATGGTTGGTGTATAGTAATAGAATAGAAACGAAATATTGAATCCGACGTCCATTTTAATCTTATAGTTGGTATCATTTTTATAGCAAGAATAGTCATTCCCAAAAGGATATTGTTCATTCCTATGTACATGAGATTAGTCATTCATCCTTTTCTATGATATTGCCTATTTCCATGACACATGAGATTAACTAGATTTAAATTTTACTTTCTTATACATACCAATCATATGAATCTCATATTTATTCAATTCCATTCCCACCACCCATTCATTCCATTGTGTCCTTTATAATTTTCCATTTAAAAATTGGGGTGTTAAACTTTGCAACCTAAGTTAACATTCATTTTTTTTCCACAACCATTATTTGCATCTAACATCAATCATTCACGTTATTTTCATTACATGTATAATGAGTTTAAATCGTTCGTATCAATTTTAACTTTTGAAGTACCGTTACGATCGTAGTCATTAATATTATACACATATATAATTGTTTTGAATTAAGAATTCAAAGTGTAATCGCATGTGCAGGTAGTATTCCAAAAGAGATTGGGCGCCTTATGAATTTACAAAGTTTAGACATGAGTTCTAACAAGTTCAACGGCTCTTTACCTTCAACTTTTTTCAGCATGTCGTCCTTACAATATGTTGACTTTGCGTCGAATAAACTGAGTGGATCACTATCAAGAGATATTGGAAATATGACATCCCTTCGCAGAATAGGCCTTGAATTCAACAGTTTCACCGGTATGTGATTGTTTAAATTCATTTATCTTGCTTGTGATTTATATATGAAACACAAAATTCTCTTCTTTTTTATTTTTGAGGGAATAAGGTCTTAGTCTTTTAAGAGTTCGTTATAGATTCTAAGCCTACCATTGGCGATTCTAGTCAGTAGAGTGCTCAAAGCTAAATACTTCCCGGGTGGTGACTACTTGTCTGCCAAGGAAGGACACAGCCCTAGTTTCACATGGAGAAGCCTTTGTGCGGCTCAAGACTTGGTCAGGAGAGGAACGCGTTGGAGAGTGGGTAATGGTGCCAACATCAAAGTTTTTGGAGATCCTTGGCTGCGGCGTGACGATAATTTTTACGTTACCACTGGATGGCATGAAAGCTTGAGAAACATGAAAGTCAGCGAGCTTTTAATCCCGGGAACCAAGGATTGGGACGTTCAAAAGTGCAACGAGCTCTTTAATGACCAGGATGTAAAAGAGATCACTAATATTCATGTTCCTACGGGAGTTGAGGAGGACAAACTTATATGGCACTTCTCTAATAGAGGCCATTATACGGTTAAATCAGCTTACAAGTTGGCCTGCTCGCTGACCATTAATGAGACGTGGGCTACCGAGGGAAGATGGAAGCTCATCTGGAGTCTCGATTCCCACGAAGGCAAATTTGTGGAGTAGGGGAATGGCGGTTGATGGCGAATGCGGCATCTGTCGTAGGGACGTGGAGACGGTGTGGCACTCCTTCCTCTCTTGTCCATTTGCTATCAAATGCTGGAAGTTTATGGGGCTGGATAAGTTCCTGAATTTTGTGCAGGGAAAGTTTAATACTTTTGAGGATGTCCTCTTTACTAGCCTTGGCAGTGGGGAGGGAGATTCCCCCGCTAAAATTAGCATGATCCTGTGGCAGATCTGGAAGGACAGAAATGCTGCCGTGTGGAGAGAAGCCTACCCGACACCTTTAAGATCCCACGAATTGGCGTTAGGATATTGGGATGATTGGATGACGGCTAAGGAATTAAAGGCAGCTCAGGTTCCGAGTGAGGCTAGTGGCAACCAAGTGAGGTGCTTAGGGTGGTATGATCTAGAGAGGGGATGGTTTAAATGTAATGTGGACGCGGCCTTTGATGAAGGGAGCCATAGCTTTGGCATTGGCATCTGTCTTCGTGATAGCAAAGGGAGGTTCGTTGCGGCTAAAGTGTTAAGAAAGATAGGCATTCCTAGAGTGGAGGAAGGGGAGTTGATGGGTATAAGGGAAGCCTTGTCTTGGACCAAAACTCTAAATATTGGAAAATGCAAGATAGAGGCGGGTGAAGCCATCACCCGTAGTGCTGAAGACCTCTCTGAGGTGGGAGTGCTCGCGGAAAGCTGTCGTCATGCTATGAGTAGCGAGGGCGATTTTCATGTTGAGCATATTAGAAGAGAATTTAACGAAATTGCTCATTGTTTAGCTAAGCTAGCTTTCGGATTTATTGATTCGCATGTCTGGACTGAACCCCCATCGTCTGTGGCGGGTCTTCTCCACATTCCATGTTCGTGTCTTTAATAAATCGGTTTTCTTGTTTTCAAAAGAAAAAAAAAAACCATTGGCGATTCTAGATATTTATGAAATAGCAATTTAGAGGTTGTTTGGCTAAGTTTATTTTGGAGAGCTCATAAATTCCAATAACTTATAAAATGTTTCAAGAGCTTATAAGATATAATTTCACATGATCTTATAAGTTGTCAAAAGTGTTTGGATAATTGAGCTTATAAACTATAGTGAGCATTGTCGATTAGAGAAAGAAAATTGAAAAAAGCTAAAGTTGATAGGGTATATTTTAACGTATCATAATAAGATTATTTTGATAAAATTATTGTTGCTTATAAGCTTATGAAAAAATAAATTGAGGTTGAAGAACTTGTTTTTATTGAGCTTCTACGTCGTTGGAGCTTATATTCACAGTGTTTAAAAACTTATTTTACCAAACACTGTCGTAGTTTCCGACTGTTTCTTTTCAAATCTTCATCCGGCTATTTTACGGTGCTAGAATAGACGATTTCTGTAACCCCATCGATGATGTGCACAAAGGTGCTATGGCTTATTGCCTTCTCCATGTCACGATTTCAACACAGGAAAATAACTCCAATGATAAATTTGAACTGAAATTTTGAAGGTCAGATGTTAAATTGCTATTTCACGAAGGTGATGATATTTTTTATGAAAGTGTCAAAGGTCACTGATAGGATACGGCCCAACTACTAGGCCCAAGCATCAGACCCAATATAAATGGGCCCCGACATTAAGCTCGGCCTATGTGAGTTCGGTCCAAGAAGACTCCCCGACCAACTACAACTCGAATTGCAATTGGAGACGTAGAAGATTCGGATGCATATCATGAAGAACAAGATAACTAAAAGAATCCTTATGAGAGAAGACTTTGTATCAGAGTTGAACTCAACTTGATGGTATATAAATAGAGGCTAGATTAGAGGAAGGGATCATCTACACTATTTGTAATCGCTTCTTGCACACTTAATACAGATATACTCTCTTGCTCCGTGGACGTAGATCTATTTCAATAGATCGAACCACGTTATTTCCTCGTGTTCCTTACGCATTTATTACCCTACGAAATTAAGATCGATCACTAGCGCCGTCTGTGGGAACAATATTCTATTTTTTCGATCAACTTTTTCTCCGGTAATCAATCAACACGATGAGGAATACACGAAGCGCTACATCCAGGGCTGTTTCCGGCAACAATAACGGCGATAAAACGTGCCAAACGTGGCCCAGGAAAAGCCCGATAAGAGATATGACCCCCGAATGACACGTTCAAAGTCTGGATGAGCGAGACAACCCTATCCTACATGAAGAAGAAGATCACCGCAGCGAAGGAGATCGCAACAGCAACAGAGAGGAACCCCAAGCACCGCAGTTGAATCTCGACGAGGCGGTTAAAGGGTTCCTCGAAGAAAATAAGGAGATCTTCCTCCAGTAACTCAGCCGAGAATAAGGTCGGCTTCGGCATGATGAAAAGGGTGCCGAAGTCTCATCTAAAATGTTAGGCACTCGTGCTACGAATAATACCTCTACACGAGTCGATTTCCAAACCGATCGTGCAAGGGATGGGCAACGTGGGGCAGGTCGTCGTGATCACCGCGAGGTCGATCCCCACAATTATAACGAGTCCAGCCGATGACCTCGGCATCGCTCTCCGAAAGACGGGTTCGATGGATACGGAAGAATTATTATCCCTTTCTCCAACGAGATACTCGATACTCCTTTCCCGGACAAGTACAGGGTGCCAAGTATCACCCCCTATGATGGACTGTGTGACCCACAAAACTTCCTTTCTCAGTTCCAATACAACATGATCAATCAGCGTCTCAACACCACCCATATGTGCAAGCTGTTCCGGAGTTGGCGATCGACAACGCTTGCGGTGGTTCGACAGTTTACCACCCGATAGTATTGGATCTTACCGAGATCTAATGGAAGCCTTTCATCGAAGGTTCTTCCAAAGACCGAGTCGAAGACCACATCGGCTCATCTCTCACTTTGAGGCAAGGCCGAGGTGAGTCCATCGGCGACTTCATGACTAGGTTCAATAAGGAGAGCCTAAAGTCGAGGATGTGACGACCTCCTCATTATCTCGGCTTTCGAGCGGCATCTTATCCGGGGCCCTATACAAGGAGATCGTCAATCACGAGCCCGCACTCGGCTTCGAGGTGTAACGCATAGTAGATCGGTTCGCCAAGGCAGACGAAGCGGACAGGAGAAAGCGTGAAGCTGACAAGGTGAAACCCTCTGACAGAAAGAAGAAAGAGGATGATCGAGGAAACCGAGGCAGTAATCCCTATAGAAATCGAGAAGAGAGACCTCGCCTACATTAGAGAAGCTCGGTACAAGCAACAAGTAGCTCGATATTATAACCAGCGTGTCAAATCCCGACAATTCCAAGTAGACGACCTCGTACTTCGAAGTAACGAAGTCAGTAAAGCTGCAAAGCTCGACAAGTTAGAAACCACATGGGAAGGACCATACTGAATTAAAGAACTCCTCGGAAAAGGGTCATATAAGCTCGCCCATTTATCCGGTGAGCAAATACCTAATACGTCGTTTTTCATTAATAAAATCTTTTTCTTTATTTACTTCATATGCTCAATCTTGCATATTTCATTTGTCACTTATGCATACTACCTCTTCCAAATTATAAAATACCCTCTAAGAGGATGACAAATAAGCCCAACACAGGGTGACCGAGGCCGAAATCGAAATACCCTCTAAGAGGATGATAAATAAGCCCAACACAGTGTGACCGAGGCCGAAGTCGAAATACCCTCTAAGAGGATGATAAATAAACCCAACACAGGGTAAAATAAACGCGCGTGAGAGGACCACCCCTATCGACACTTCTCGACAAATAAGGAACTTATACATACCTTCGTTTATTTCGAGGATGAATTACCTTCGTTTAATACGAGGACGAACTACCTTCGTTTATTTCGAGGATGAATTACCTTCGTTTAATACGAGGACGAACTACCTTGGTTTAATACAAGGACGAACTACCTTCGTTTACTTACGAGGACGAACTACCTTCGTTTAATACGAGGACAAACTACATTCGTTTATTTCGAGGATGAACTACCTTCGTTTAATACGAGGACGAACTACTTTCGTTTAATACGAGGACGAACTACCTTCATTTATTTCGAGGATGAATTACCTTCGTTTAATACGAGGACGAACTACCTTCGTCTAATACGAGGACGAACTACCTTCGTTTATTTCAATGATGAATTGCCTTCGTTAAATACAAGGATGAACTACCTTCGTTTAATACGAGACTCATCATATTTCTCTTGAGAAGCCCTGAATTTTACATCGGCTTCCTCCTGCACATGGCCCAGCTTGCTTTCCAAGTGAAGGACAATGACCTCTTTTGTTTCGAGAGCTCGACCTCGGCACGTCATCCCATGTTTGACCTCGGCACGACGTTACACATTCGACCTCGACACGAGACTACATATTCGACTTCGGCGGGGCAATGAGTGTTCGACTTCGGCTAATTTATGTTCGGGCGACATTCAACTTCGGTAGGATTGTACGCATTCCACTTCGCCAGAACACGAATTTCGGCGAGGCAATGTCAGAACTACTGTTCCCCTCTCCCCATCACGACCTCACTTCTACATCTTTTTTTTTTGGGGGGAGGGGGGAATGTGATAGGATACGGTCCAACTACTAGGCCCAAGCATCAGACCCAATATAAATGGGCCCCGACATTTGTAACACCCCAGATTTTAGAAGGACAAATCAATAATAATAATAATAATAATAATCTTAAGGATAATTATGATATATATAGTGATATGTATTCTATTTCAAATCAAACTCTATGTACTTATCAAATCTTTATACATATTAATAAGAGTTCTACTAGGATTAGGACTTAATTAGGATTTTATTTATATATATATATATATAACACACACGCAATTCATTCACACACACACTCTCATACGCACACACAACATACACAACACACACACACACCATTCCACACACTGCACACACATTCACGCACACACACACTGCACACACATTCACGCACACACTGCATCCAAACACACACAGCACACACCCAAACACGCACACATCACATACACAATATATTTCGCTCCAGTGCTCAATTGAAGGAAGCATATTTTTATCTATTGTGCTCGACAAAACAAGGTGGGGAAATTTATGCTTGTGGTTATGTTATCCCTATTGTTTTATATGTTTTTATATTCATATTGATTATATGACTACTTGTTTTTATTTTAAAGTCTACATGGTGTTTATGTTAATATATATATTCTCATGTTATATTATATGTTCTATGTATATTTACGACCTCACAGTATATTAAGGTCTCATGTTATTATTATATTTAAGACCTCACAGTATATTAAGGTCTCATGTTATTATTATATTTAAGACCTCACAGTATATTAAGGTCTCATGTTATTATTATATTTAAGACCTCACAGTATATTAAGGTCTCATGTTATTATTATATTTAAGGCATCACAGTATATTAAGGCCTCATGTTATTATTATATTTAAGACCTCACAGTATATTAAGGTCTCATGTTATTATTATATTTAAGACCTCACAGTATATTAAGGTCTCACAGTTATATATATATATATATATATATATATATATATATATATATTCATGATATTAATTTCTATTTATGTGACAATATGAAAGATTAACATGTATTACATATGTGGATAATTGCATTGTTCCTCACTGAGTATATTTATGATATGCTCACCCCTCTCTACTTTCAGTTTTGCAGTTGAGGAGTCGAAGCAGCCATGGAAGTCGAGAATGACTAGTATAATAAGAAGTTGTTTATTTATTTTAGTAAGTTATGAGATTTTCGATATTGACTAAAATCATAAGTTTAGTTTTCTTTATTAAGTCGTTTTCAAATTAAATTTATATTTATTTGTTGGGTTTACAAGTTTTCTTTTGTTGTTCACGTTTAAATTAAATAGCAATATTTTTATTCTTTTAAAATTTTGGGCGTTACAAAGTGGTATCGAGAGCGGGTCTACGTTCTCCGAGACTCGTGTTAAGTATAAACTAAATATGTTTATGGAAAAGAAAATTTTGAACCTAGTCATTTGAGACTCTGCTATTGCATCGACTCTAAGGTATGTGCTTTAGTTTTATGCAAGTCTATTGAATGTTATTAATTAAATTTGAATGTTTTAGTTTTATGCAAGTCTATTGAAGATTATTGATGAAATTTGAGTTATGTTTTTTTTATGCTTTCATGATTCAAGTGTGAACTTACATATTCTTAGTACAGTAGGAAAATAAGGAATTATTTAACTTATGATAAGTTACATTATTTAATTGTGATAAGTTACATAATAATAATTATTTTGGATAATTAGAATTTCGAGGACGAAATTATTTTTTAAGTGGGTAAGGTTGTAACACCCCAGATTTTAGAAGGACAAATCAATAATAATAATAATAATAATAATCTTAAGGATAATTATGATATATATAGTGATATGTATTCTATTTCAAATCAAACTCTATGTACTTATCAAATCTTTATACATATTAATAAGAGTTCTACTAGGATTAGGACTTAATTAGATTTTATTTATATATATATATATATAACACACACGCAATTCATTCACACACACACTCACATACACAACACACACACACACCATTCCACACACTGCACACACATTCACGCACACACACACTGCACACACATTCACGCACACACTGCATCCAAACACACACAGCACACACCCAAACACGCACACATCACATACACAATATATTTCGCTCCAGTGCTCAATTGAAGGAAGCATATTTTTATCTATTGTGCTCGACAAAACAAGGTGGGAAATTTATGCTTGTGGTTATGTTATCCCTATTGTTTTATATGTTTTATATTCATATTGATTATATGACTACTTGTTTTTATTTTAAAGTCTACATGGTGTTTATGTTAATATATATATTCTCATGTTATATTATATGTTCTATGTATATTTACGACCTCACAGTATATTAAGGTCTCATGTTATTATTATATTTAAGACCTCACAGTATATTAAGGTCTCATGTTATTATTATATTTAAGACCTCACAGTATATTAAGGTCTCATGTTATTATTATATTTAAGACCTCACAAGTATATTAAGGTCTCATGTTATTATTATATTTAAGGCATCACAAGTATATTAAGGCCTCATGTTATTATTATATTTAAGACCTCACGGTATATTAAGGTCTCATGTTATTATTATATTTAAGACCTCACACAGTATATTAAGGTCTCACGTTATATATATATATATATATATATATATATATATATATATATTCATGATATTAATTTCTATTTATGTGACAATATGAAAGATTAACATGTATTACATATGTGGATAATTGCATTGTTCCTCACGAGTATATTTATGATATGCTCACCTCTCTACTTCGGTTTTGCGGTTGAGGAGTCGAAGCGACCATGGAAGTCGAGAATGACTAGTATAATAAAGTTGTTTATTTATTTTAGTAAGTTATGAGATTTTCGATATTGACTAAAATCATAAGTTTAGTTTTCTTTATTAAGTCGTTTTCAAATTAAATTTATATTTATTTGTTGGGTTTACAAGTTTTTCTTTTGTTGTTCACGTTTAAATTAAATAGCAATATTTTTATTCTTTTAAAATTTTGGGGCGTTACAACATTAAGCTCGGCCTATGTGAGTTCGGCCCAAGAAGACTCCCCGACCAACTACAACTCGAATCGCAATTGGAGACGTAGAAGATTCGGATGCATAGTTCTCGGCCTATATATATATATATTTTGTTTGAGAACTTGAGAACTATGCACAAACAATTGATGAATAAAACCTATAAAGTTGTGCATAATGAAAACATTCTCAAATTGTTATCCAACAAAATAATTTTAGAAAGTTTTCGTTATGCACAACTTTATCTAAATCTTAATGCATCATCTTTAACGTCTTATGCATGGTTCGCAGAGTTTGCAAAAAAGATGTGGTTCTCAATTGATCCACTCTATATATATATATATATATATATATGGCGTCACATATCATTATTAATCGATAATTAAATTAAGGTTTCAAGAGTTGATAATTAATCTGGCAGGCCATATTCCAAAAGAGATCGGTTCTCTTGTTAATTTAGTGGAGCTGCAGTTGGAAGCCAACCACCTAATCAATGGATCATTACCAAAAGAAATTGGGAATATGACAGCCCTTACCTACTTATTGCTTAACGATAATGATTTGAGCGGTATGATTCTTTCTCTCTTTATTTTGTTTTCTTAAAACAGAAGGAGAGATCAATATATAACGTGTAATTTATACATCATTTATTTTTATTCAATTCTAGATGATTTTACAATGTCACAGGTAATATTCCAAAAGAACTTTTTCTTCTAAAAACTCTACGGCAAATGAACATCGGAAGCAACCATCTTAGTGGATCACTGCCGAGAGAAATTGGTAACACAACCATTAAAAATTTGTGGCTTCACTTCAATAATTTAAGCGGTATGCTTTTCTCTCTCATTTCATATCTATACAAATATGGGAGGTGAACAATCATGTTTATCATATAAATCGAGCAATATTACAAAATAATATTAGAGACACATAATTTTGATTGTAGCAAATTTTATCGAAGAGAATAATCTGAATTTCAAATATAGATAATGTAGGAAAAAAAATTGATCAAATATATATATATATATAGTGGCGGGAGCCAGGAAATATTTCCTGGGTGCCCAATTAATAATAATTTTAAAAGATAATAAAATAAAATTATAAAATAATAATAATTTAAATAATATAATGAGTTTATTATAATCCTTTTAGAAATTTGATTGATAATATTAATTTACATATAAAACTTATTATTTGAATATATCTTTTATTTTATCAATATAAAATAAATTATAGAAAAAGAAAAGAAATAGCATTTTATCAACATATAACAAATTATAGAAAAAAGAAAAATGAAAGAAAGACAAAGGAAAATAAGTATAGGAAAAGAAAAAAGAAAATATGTAACTAAGAGGTATCGAACTAAAATCTCCTAAATGAGAGATGAAAATAATAACCTATTAGACTACAATAGATTTAGTTATTAAATGTTAAATATCTATAGAGAGGGCATACATGTTTAGCTAAAAGTTAATTCACATATAATATTATTATTTATATACATATTTTATTTTATCAACATAAAATAAATTATATAAGAAAGAAAAAAGAAAAAAAGATCCCAAAAAAGAAGAAATAGAATAAAGAGAGGGGGAAAAAAAGGCACAAACCAAAAAGAAAGAAACAGAAGAGAAAAAAAAGAAGAAAAGAAAGAAAGAGAGGAAGAAAAAGAAAAAAAGAAGGAAAGAAAGAGAGAAAAAAAAAGAAGGAAAGAAAGAACGAAAAAAGAAGGAAAGAAAGAAAAAAGATGAAAAACGCCACAATGAGTTTGAACTCAGGAGAGTTCAATCAAATAAAGAAGTCTATCCATCAGACTAAACAAACTTTTTAAAAATACTTTTACATATCAAATATATAACTAGTTTTTCAAAAAGTTGTGCCCCTGTGCCTTAGTGTAGCTCGCATCGTATATATATATATATATATATATATATATATATATATATATATATATATATATATATATATATATATATATATATATATGGGATGATTTTAAGTGAGCATACCTATAAGTGTAAGACACATCTAGCCCATATCAATGGTTCGATTGAAGTGGATTTAGTTCATGATTTCAGATTTTATTTTATTAAATAATTCGATTAAGGGTAAATTCGGTATTAAAAAAAACATTTTCTCTGCCACTCCAGACGTAAATCTCATCACTTTCCGAAAAAGTAGGAATTTTATAATTTGCTCAATATAATGTTGTACAAACTAGCCGTTCTATAGAACATATTTAATAAATATGAAGTACACATTACAAAATAATATTAGAGACAGATAATTTTGATTGTAGCAAATTTTATCGAAGAGAATAATCTTAATTTCAAATATAGATAATGTAGGAAAAATTGATCATATATATATATATATATATATATATGGGTGACTTTGGTGAGAAATGCCTATAAATGTAAGACACATCTAGCCCATATCAGCGATTCAGATTGAAGTGAATTTAGTTCATGATTTGATTTTATTTTATTAAATGATTCGATTAAGGGTAAATTCGGTAATAAAAAAAACATTTTCTCCGCCACTCCGCATTTAAATCTCATCACTTCCGAAAAACTAGGGTTTTTATAATTTACTCCATATAATGTTGCACAAACTAGCTGTTCTATAGAACATATTTAATAAATATAAAGTACACATTACACATCACACAACACAATTTATTGTTGCACTACCCACACTTTCTGTAGCACATATATAATACAAACAATTCACATATTTAATAAATATGTGGCATACATTACACATCACGCAACACAATTTATTGTTGTACGACAAATATTACGAATGTATTCTACTCGTGCAATAAAAAAAATATAATCTGTTTAAACTAAAAGTTGCAAGATAGATTACAAAAAATCACTAAAATCAAAGAAATAACTGTTCTTAACATAAAATAAAATTACTAAAATATAACCTTTAAATAAATCCTACGAAATTAAAGTATATCATATATAATAATGTACTATAGTACAACGTAAATTAATATTGTCCATTGATTTACTAATATCAATGATTTAGATTTATTCATATTTCTTACAAATAATTTCATTCATACCTGATCCAACCCTCCCTCCTCCCCTCTCTCTCTCTCTCTCTCTCTCTCTCTCTCTCTCTATATATATATATATATATATATATATATATATCTTAATTTGGGGTGGGCTAGCCTGGCTCCGCCAATGAATGTATTATCATAAGTTACACAAAACTTTGAACCGATTTTGACTTTGCTCAAGAATTTTAATTTTAGGAGGCAAAACAAAACGGGTTAAAGTATATGCAACATATATATAGGGGGTGGTTATAGAGGGAACCACCTTTATGTAGAGAACTAGAATTAATCTACACCATCAAATTTCACATTCTCTCTCTTGCATATAAATGTCAATGGTTGCTGGTTTTAGTTTCCATAAATTATTCTATACATAGATAAATAGAAAAGTATGCATATGCAATCGTATAAAATGCACAAGGTCAAAATTAAAGGCCAAAGTTATTCTATGCATAGATAAGTAGAAAACGCGCATAAGCGTATAAAAATGCACAAGGTCAAAATACATTACACGTGAAATACCTATGTTATTTTTCGTATGTGCACATTCAAATATTAAATTATGCATTGATATGAAAATGCTTATCTTGTATATGCATAAAATATTAGTTGATGTGCATCGATTATCATCCATGTGCATAAATACGGAGAATCCATGGAGACGAAAACAAAATACATAAAAACATATTCATAAGTATTTGTAGAGGAGGCTATAAAAATCGGTTAACAAAAATAAATCAAACGGATATGGTAAAATTCTATTGATTCGAAAATAACTACACAAATCTCATTATTGTAGGGATACTATAATTAACTTAAATTGTTTATATTACCTTAATGACATTTTGTGCATAAATAAATATAAATTACATTATAAATTAAGGATAATCAACACCATAGATTGCATCTAGATCTATGATAGACATTGGTTCTCATTTCTCAAAATATATGGATTTCATTTGATCCATCCGCTATATATATAGGGAGTGGATCAAATGAGAACTTCATCTTTGCGAACTCGTAAACTATGCATAAGACATGTAAAGATGATGCAGAATAGCATAAAGTTGTGCACAACTAAAACTTTCTAAAATTGTTTTCTTATGAAACATTTTTAGAATGTTTTCATTATACACAACTTTATAGATTTTGTTCATCAACTTTATACGCTTGTGCATAGTTCTGTTCTCAAAGATGAGTTTCATTGATCCAACCCTATATATATATACATATACATATAGGAGGAGTTCAAATAAAACCTATTTTTTGTAAAACCTAAAACCAATGTATTTTAAGTACAAAGTTAATGTACTTTATGTATAAAGTTGATGCACTATGAAATGTTGATGACTAGTGTTATCTTTTACCAGAACTCAAGGGTGCATTAGTTTTATATATAAAGTGCATTAACTTTATACGTAAAATACATTGGTTTTTAGGTTTTTACGAAAAAATAGGTTTTTATTATAACTCAACCCTATATATATATATATATATATAGGGGTTGGATCTAGTGAGAACTCATCTTTTTTGAGAACTATGCACAAACGAATAAAGTTGATGAACAAAATCTATAAAGTTATGCATAATGAAAACATTCTAAAAATGTTTCATAAGAAAACAATTTTAGAAAGTTTTAGTTGTGCACAACTTTATGCTATTCTGTGCATCATCTTTACACGTCTTATGCATAGTTTACAGAGGTCGCAAAAAAGATGTAGTTTTCATTTGATCCACTCCTATATATATATAGCGGATGGATCAAATGAGAATCCATATTTTGAGAAATGAGAACCAATGTCAATCATAGATCTAGATGCAATCTATGGTGTGGATTATCCTTAATTTATATGTAATTTATATTTATTTATGCACGAAAAGGTCATTAAGGTAATATAAACAATTTCGCTTAATTATAGTATCCCTACAATAATGGATTTTGTAGTTATTTTGTAATCAATAGAATTTTACCATATCCGCTTTGATTTATTTTTGATAACTAATTTTTTATAGCCTCTCTACAAATACTTATTGAATATGTTTTTTTATGTATTTTGTTTCGCTCCATGGATTCTCTGGTATTTATGCACAAATGGATGATAATCAGCACATCAACTAATATTTTATGCATATACAAGATAAGCATTTTCATATCAATGCATAATTTAATACTGAATGTGCACATGTAAAAATAACATAGGTATTTCACGTAATGTATTTTTGACCTTGTGCATTTTATACCGCTTTTGCGTGCATTTACTACTTATCTATGCATAGAATAACTTTGGCCTTTAATTTTGATCTTGTGCATTTTATACAATTGCATATACATACTTTTCTATTTATCTATGTATAGAATAATTTATGGAAACTAAAACCAGAACCATTGACATTTATATGCAAGAGAGAGAATGTGAAATTTGATGGTGTAGATTAATCCCTAGTTCTCTACATAAAGGTGGTTCTCTATAACCACCCCTATATATATATATATATATATATATATATATATATATATATCGAGAATGGTTAACGTGAGAACTATTTTTATCTTGAGAACGTGAGAACAAAAAATGATGAATCAGTTAAGAAAAGTTATTGAATCCAAAAAATAGAATTTTCGCCTCATGAGATTTGAACCCGGTGAAAATTTTCGAATTTTGGAATTCAAGAACTTTCTCAACGGATTCATCAACTTTCATAGAAAATTCATTTGGTTCTTAGTTTTAGGATAAAAGTAGTTCTCATTGAACCTAACTCTCTCTCTCTCTCTCTCTCTATATATATATATATATGTGAGTGGATCAATGAACCACATCTTTTGCGAACTCTGCGAACCATGCATAAGACATTAAAGATGATGACAAGGCGGTATAAAGTTGTGCATAACGAAAACATTCTAAAATTATTTTGTTGGGTAACAATTTAAGAATGTTTTCGTTATGCACAACTTTATACCGTCTTGTGCATCATTTTTATACGTTTGTGCATAGTTCTCAAGTTCTCAAAAAAGATGAGTTCTCACTGGATCCAACCCCTATATATATATATATATAGGGGTTGGTTATGATGAGAATGCTTCTTAATGTACGAAAATAGGAATAGTAGCACATCTTTCATATTTGTATAGCACAATCAGAATTACTATATTGCACATGTTAGTTTAGACATATTTCTTCCCTTCGTAATATATATGCTAAATATATTAATTTAGCACATATTTCATTGCAACAGAACACAAGAAGGGTTCTAGTATTGCATGATCATCAATGTAGCACACAAAGCAGTAGCACACCGAAAATTAAATCTCAACCATTGATATAGCAAATTAATGGCCGATTCATTCATATTTCCTACCAAATTATCTTTTCCTACTTGAACCATCTCCTATATATATATAGAGAGAGAGAGAGTTAGCTATATAGTTATACATGAATTAGATTATATATCATTTTATAAAATTTAGAAATTAATTTTTTTTATAAATTTTATCGTCTAACCCAAAATAGTACCTCCATGGATCTCAACCAGACCATTGTTGGATGCCTATTTGTCCATGATACAAACCATCTTACAGCTCAACCAAATCCGACCCATGTAATGTCATATTATAAGTTCTACGAAAATTCAAATTATTACGCTTTACAGGTAATTGGTAATTATATCATAATTTATACTTTTGCCCCGATTTATGAAATAAAAATTATGTTCAACGCATTTATACATTATTTTTTAGCTCCATATAGACTTAAAATCACGTTCGTTATAGTCCATCTAAAGGATCATAATTATAAAATATGGAAAAGTGGAATTGATAAAATATGAAAAAAATCATAAATAAGTGGAGATGGACTTAGAGATTGCCAATCAACTGCACTCTGTATTTTTCAAGTTCATAAAAAGTGGAATTTTGGATTACTTTTATAGTTAAAGACTGACTGAGTCTCCCAAATCTATGAGAGTAGAGAGTATCTGCTGCTTTTGCATTTTGGTCCAAAAGTGAAGAAAACTTTGCCCCTAACAAATATTTTGACAAATGAACAATGCTCATAAGAATTTGTATTCTAAGAAACACTTTTGATGTTTTTCCAACTGGCGTAGCCCTCCCATCACGCCCAACAACTCATACTATTATTTCATTAAACAATCTTTAAGCAAACGATTCTGCACTCAATTGGCAGCTCTTTTCATGATCGAAAAATATGTTTTCACATTGAAATTATTAACACGCAAAGATTAACAATATTTTTCCAAATTCCTGACCAGCTTATGCTGAAGTCCTCATGTATTTTTATTTCATCAACTCCATAATTGATCACTCATCGGTTATATTTATTTTAGGGTTATTGGCGTATAAATACATTAACTTTTTGATTTTGCATATAAGTTTTAAAAGGAGTATAGAAATACACGAATTTATATATTGTAGTAATTTTATCATGATTTCTATTTATCCCAAATTGAAAACAAATGTGGTAAGTTGGATTGTTGATGTGGACAAATCAAACTTTTAAAAAATCATGTTGTACATATAATTTTACAACATCGTAGTTTTCATTCGAAGCTATAGACAATTAAAATCAAAACTCTTGAAATAATTGAGAAATGGTTAATCGTGACACATTAACTCTTCTCAACTATTTCAAGAGTTTCGATTTTAATTGTATAAGATACGACTAAAAGTGACTATGTTTAAAGATGATATGTACAACATTGTTTTTTTTAAACATCCAATTTGTCTGCATCAACATTCTATCTTACCACGTATGTTTCGATTTGGGGTAAAACATACTACAATATACTAGTGTGTAACTCGTCGAGTTTCAACTGGAGATCACTTTACTTTGTAATTTATAAGTAGAAATTTCAAAAAAAAATTCAAAAAATATGTCTAGGAGGATGTTTATCGATATTTTTTCTTACTATATGTACAAAAAATCAATGTAAATTAAATTCCACATATATTTAAAAATATAATAATAGAATATTATTCTAAATAAAGACTAATTTAATTTTTTTAAAAGATAACCAATTACATAACTTTGTAATTATCTGACCTCTATCTAAAATTTCATTACCACATTAGTTATTATACCGTGCATCTCACCATCTATCTAATATTTCATTACCAAGTGAAGATTAAAATTTAAAATCACTTTTCCTAGTGACTCATAAGATTACGACGTAGGATTAACCATGACTAAATATATGTTTCGATAGGTAAAGTCCTACGTTGGAAAGAGATTGCACATGTTCCGTTTTTATGTTCATACATAACAAAACAAATAGCTTTTATATCATAAAGATGTGTCTAGATTTGTTACATAAGTTGTATTCTGTAAAGTTTCGATAAAGAATTGCATTACTTTGCACTTTATAAATAGAAATTTAAAAAAATAACTTATTATTTGCTAGGGTTTAGTCAACTGGAGTTGTTGACAAAGATAGTAAAATGATATGATAGGCTACAGTTAATCTACTCATGTCGTTGGTTGCAATGGAGCAAGGCGATGGTTTGAATAGTTGAGGCTAGAGTTCAATAAAACCTATTTTTACGTAAAACCTAAAACCAATGTATTTTAAGTACAAAGTTAATGTACTTTATGTATAAAGTTGATGCACTATGAAATATTGATGAATAGTGTTATCTTTTACCAGAGCTCAAGGGTGCATTAGTTTTATATATAAAGTGCATTAACTTTATACGTAAAATACATTGGTTTTTAGGTTTTTACGAAAAAATAGGTTTTTATTATAACTCAACCCTATATATATATATATATATATATATATATATATATAGTGGTTGGATCTAGTGAGAACTCATCTTTTTTGAGAACTTGAGAACTATGCACAAACGTATAAAGTTGATGAACAAAATCTATAAAGTTATGCATAATGAAAACATTCTAAAAATGTTTCATAAGAAAAAATTTAGAAAGTTTTAGGCGTGCACAACTTTATGCTATTCGTGCATCATCTTTACACGCCTTATGCATAGTTCTGAGTTCATAAAAGATGTAGTTTCATTTGATCCACTCCCTATATATATATAGCGGATGGATCAAATGAGAATCCATATATTTTTGAGAAATGAGAACCAATGTCAATCATAGATCTAGATGCAATCTATGGTGTGGATTATCCTTAATTTATACGTAATTTATATTTATTTATGCACGAAAAGGTCATTAAGGTAATATAAACAATTTCAGTTAATTATAGTATCCCTACAATAATGGGATTTGTGTAGTTATTTTCGGTAATCAATAGAATTTTACCATATCCGTTTTGATTTATTTTTGATAACTAATTTTTTATAGCCTCTCTCTACAAATACTTATTGAATATGTTTTTTTATGTATTTTGTTTTTGTCTCCATGGATTCTCGGGTATTTATGCACAAATGGATGATAATCGGTGCACATCAACTAATATTTTATGCATATACAAGATAAGCATTTTCATATCAATGCATAATTTAATACTTGAATGTGCACATACAGAAAAATAACATAGGTATTTCACGTGTAATGTATTTTTGACCTTGTGCATTTTATCTTGTTTCTTATGCGTACTTTCTACTTATCTATGCATAGAATAACTTTGGCCTTTTAATTTTGATCTTGTGCATTTTATACAATTGCATATACATACTTTTCTATTTATCTATGTATAGAATAATTTATGGAAACTAAAACCAGCAACCATTGACATTTATATGCAAGAGAGAGAATGTGAAATTTGATGGTGTAGATTAATCCCTAGTTCTCTACATAAAGGTGGTTCTCTATAACCACCCCTATATATATATATATATATATATATATATATATATATATATATATATATATATATATATATCGAGAATGGTTAACGTGAGAACTATTTTTATCGTGAGAACGTGAGAACAAAAAATGATGAATCCGTTAAGAAAAGTTATCAATCCAAAAAAAATAGAATTTTCGCCCCTCATGAGATTTGAACCCGGGTGAAAATTTTCGAATTTTGGAATTCAGTAACTTTCTCAACGGATTCATCAACTTTCATAGAAAATTCATTTGGTTCTTAGTTTTTAGGATAAAAGTAGTTCTCATTTGAACCTAACTCTCTCTCTCTCTCTCTCTCTCTCTCTCTCTATATATATATATATATATATATATATATATATATATAGGAAGTGGATCAATGAACCACATCTTTTTTGCGAACTCTGCGAACCATGCATAAGACATTAAAGATGATGCACAAGACGGTATAAAGTTGTGCATAACGAAAACATTCTAAAATTATTTTGTTGGGTAACAATTTAAGAATGTTTTCGTTATGCTAACTTTATACCGCCTTGCATCATTTTTATACGTTTGTGCATAGTTCTCAAGTTCTCAAAAAAGATGAGTTCTCACTGGATCCAACCCCTATATATATATATATATAGGGGTTGGTTATGATGAGAATGCTTCTTAATGTACGAAAATAGGAATAGTAGCACATCTTTCATATTTGTATAGCACAATCGAATTACTATATTGCATATGTTAGTTTAGCACATATTTCTTCCTTCGTAATATATATGCTAAATATATTAATTTAGCACATATTTCATTCTTGCAGTAGCACAAGAAGGGTTCTAGTATTGCATATCATCAATGTAGCACACAAAGCTGTAGACACCGAAAATTAAATCTCAACCATTGATATAGCAAATTAATGGCCTGATTCATTCATATTTCCTACCAAATTATCTTTTCCTACTTGAACCATCTCCTATATATATATATAGAGAGAGAGAGTTAGCTATATAGTTATACATGAATTAGATTATATATCATTTTATAAAATTTAGAAATTAATTTTTTATAAATTTTATCGTCTAACCCAAAATAGTACCTCCATGGATCTCAACCAGACCATTGTTGGATGCCTATTTGTCCATGATACAAACCATCTTACAGCTCAACCAAATCCGACCCATGTAATGTCATATTATAAGTTCTACGAAAATTCAAATTATTACGCTTTACAGGTAATTGGTAATTATATCATAATTTATACTTTTGCCCCGATTTATGAAATAAAAATTATGTTCAACGCATTTATACATTATTTTTTAGCTCCATATAGACTTAAAATCACGTTCGTTATAGTCCATCTAAAGGATCATAATTATAAAATATGGAAAAGTGGAATTGATAAAATATGAAAAAAAAATCATAAATAAGTGGAGATGGACTTAGAGATTGCCAATCAACTGCACTCTGTATTTTTTCAAGTTCATAAAAAAGTGGAATTTTGGATTACTTTTATAGTTAAAGACTGACTGAGTCTCCCAAATCTATGAGAGTAGAGAGTATCTGCTGCTTTTGCATTTTGGTCCAAAAAGTGAAGAAAACTTTGCCCCTAACAAATATTTTTGACAAATGAACAATGCTCATAAGAATTTGTATTCTAAGAAACACTTTTTGATGTTTTTCCAACTGGCGTAGCCCTCCCATCACGCCCAACAACTCATACTATTATTTCATTAAACAATCTTTAAGCAAACGATTCTGCACTCAATTGGCAGCTCTTTTCATGATCGAAAATATGTTTTCACATTGAAATTATTAACACGCAAAGATTAACAATATTTTCCAAATTCCTGACCAGCTTATGCTGAAGTCCTCATGTATTTTTATTTCATCAACTCCATAATTGATCACTCATCGGTTATATTTATTTTAGGGTTATTGGCGTATAAATACATTAACTTTTGATTTTGCATATAAGTTTTAAAAGGAGTATAGAAATACACGAATTTATATATTGTAGTAATTTTATCATGATTTCTATTTATCCCAAATTGAAAACAAATGTGGTAAGTTGGATTGTTGATGTGGACAAATCAAACTTTTAAAAAAAATCATGTTGTACATATAATTTTACAACATCGTAGTTTTCATTCGAGCTATAGACAATTAAAAATCAAAACTCTTGAAATAATTGAGAAATGGTTAACTGTGACACATTAACTCTTTCTCAACTATTTCAAGAGTTCTGATTTTTAATTGTATAAGATACGACTAAAAGTGACTATGTTTAAAGATGATATGTACAACATTGTTTTTTTTAAACATCCAATTTGTCTGCATCAACATTCTATCTTACCACGTATGTTTCGATTTGGGGTAAAACATACTACAATATACTAGTGTGTAACTCGTCGAGTTTCAACTGGAGATCACTTTACTTTGTAATTTATAAGTAGAAATTTCAAAAAAAAATTCAAAAAATATGTCTAGGAGGATGTTTATCGATATTTCTTCTTACTATATGTACAAAAAATCAATATACTTTAAATTCCACATATATTTAAAAATATAATAATAGAATATTATTCTAAATAAAGACTAATTTAATTTTTTTTAAAGATAACCAATTACATAACTTTGTAATTATCTGACCTCTATCTAAAATTTCATTACCACATTAGTTATTATACCGTGCATCTCACCATCTATCTAATATTTCATTACCAAGTGAAGATTAAAATTTAAAATCACTTTTCCTAGTGACTCATAAGATTACGACGTAGGATTAACCATGACTAAATATATGTTTCGATAGGTAAAGTCCTACGTTGGAAAGAGATTGCACATGTTCCGTTTTTATGTTCATAC
Source organism: Salvia rosmarinus (assembly GCA_036937905.1). Taxonomy (NCBI): domain Eukaryota; kingdom Viridiplantae; phylum Streptophyta; class Magnoliopsida; order Lamiales; family Lamiaceae; genus Salvia; species Salvia rosmarinus. The sequence goes on along the minus strand of CM072820.1, from coordinate 8,432,352 downwards.
ATAACAAAACAAATAGCTTTTATATCATAAAGATGTGTCTAGATTTGTTACATAAGTTGTATTCTGTAAAGTTTCGATAAAGAATTGCATTACTTTGCACTTTATAAATAGAAATTTAAAAAAATAACTTATTATTTGCTAGGGTTTAGTCAACTGGAGTTGTTGACAAAGATAGTAAAATGATATGATAGGCTACAGTTAATCTACTCATGTCGTTGGTTGCAATGGAGTAAGGCGATGGTTTGAATAGTTGAGGCTAGAGTTCAAATAAAAACCTATTTTTCTGTAAAAACCTAAAAACCAATGTATTTTAAGTACAAAGTTAATGTACTTTATGTATAAAGTTGATGCACTATGAAATATTGATGAATAGTGTTATCTTTTACCAGAGCTCAAGGGTGCATTAGTTTTATATATAAAGTGCATTAACTTTATACGTAAAATACATTGGTTTTTAGGTTTTTACGAAAAAATAGGTTTTTATTATAACTCAACCCTATATATATATATATATATATATATATATATAGTGGTTGGATCTAGTGAGAACTCATCTTTTTTGAGAACTTGAGAACTATGCACAAACGTATAAAGTTGATGAACAAAATCTATAAAGTTATGCATAATGAAAACATTCTAAAAATGTTTCATAAGAAAAAAAATTTAGAAAGTTTTAGCTGTGCACAACTTTATGCTATTCTGTGCATCATCTTTACACGTCTTATGCATAGTTTACAGAGTTCGCAAAAAAGATGTAGTTCTCATTTGATCCACTCCCTATATATATATAGCGGATGGATCAAATGAGAATCCATATATTTTTGAGAAATGAGAACCAATGTCAATCATAGATCTAGATGCAATCTATGGTGTGGATTATCCTTAATTTATACGTAATTTATATTTATTTATGCACGAAAAGGTCATTAAGGTAATATAAACAATTTCAGTTAATTATAGTATCCCTACAATAATGAGATTTGTGTAGTTATTTTCGGTAATCAATAGAATTTTACCATATCCGTTTTGATTTATTTTTTGATAACTAATTTTTTTTATAGCCTCCTCTCTACAAATACTTATTGAATATGTTTTTTTTATGTATTTTGTTTTTGTCTCCATGGATTCTCTGGGTATTTATGCACAAATGGATGATAATCAGTGCACATCAACTAATATTTTATGCATATACAAGATAAGCATTTTCATATCAATGCATAATTTAATACTTGAATGTGCACATACAGAAAAATAACATAGGTATTTCACGTGTAATGTATTTTTTGACCTTGTGCATTTTTATACGGTTTCTTATGCGTACTTTCTACTTATCTATGCATAGAATAACTTTGGCCTTTTAATTTTGATCTTGTGCATTTTATACAATTGCATATACATACTTTTCTATTTATCTATGTATAGAATAATTTATGGAAACTAAAACCAGCAACCATTGACATTTATATGCAAGAGAGAGAATGTGAAATTTGATGGTGTAGATTAATCCTAGTTCTCTACATAAAGGTGGTTCCTCTATAACCACCCCTATATATATATATATATATATATATATATATATATCGAGAATTGTTAACGTGAGAACTATTTTTATCGTGAGAACGTGAGAACAAAAAATGATGAATCCGTTAAGAAAAGTTCTTGAATCCAAAAAATAGAATTTTCGCCTCATGAGATTTGAACCGGGTGAAAATTTTCGAATTTTGAATTCAAGAACTTTCTCAACGGATTCATCAACTTTCATAGAAAATTCATTTGGTTCTTAGTTTTAGGATAAAAGTAGTTCTCATTTGAACTAACTCTCTCTCTCTCTCTCTCTCTCTCTCTATATATATATATATATATATATATATATATATATATATATAGAGTGGATCAAATGAACCACATCTTTTTGCGAACTCTGCGAACCATGCATAAGACATTAAAGATGATGCAAGGCGGTATAAAGTTGTGCATAACGAAAACATTCTAAAATTATTTTGTTGGGTAACAATTTAAGAATGTTTTCGTTATGCACAACTTTATACCAAATCTTGTCATCATTTTTATACGTTGTGCATAGTTCTCAAGTTCTCAAAAGATGAGTTCATCGGATCCAACCCCTATATATATATATATATAGGGGTTGGTTATGATGAGAATGCTTCTTAATGTACGAAAATAGGAATAGTAGCACATCTTTCATATTTGTATAGCACAATCAGAATTACTATATTGCACATGTTAGTTTAGCACATATTTCTTCCCTTCGTAATATATATGCTAAATATATTAATTTAGCACATATTTCATTGCAGCGTAGCACAAGAAGGGTTCTAGTATTGCACAGTCATCAATGTAGCACACAAAACTGTAGCACACCCGAAAATTAAATCTCAACCATTGATATAGCAAATTAATGGCCCAGATTCATTCATATTTCCTACCAAATTATCTTTTCCTACTTGAACCATCTCCTATATATATATATAGAGAGAGAGAGAGAGTTAGCTATATAGTTATACATGAATTAGATTATATATCATTTTATAAAATTTAGAAATTAATTTTTTTTATAAATTTTATCGTCTAACCCAAAATAGTACCTCCATGGATCTCAACCAGACCATTGTTGGATGCCTATTTGTCCATGATACAAACCATCTTACAGCTCAACCAAATCCGACCCATGTAATGTCATATTATAAGTTCTACGAAAATTCAAATTATTACGCTTTACAGGTAATTGGTAATTATATCATAATTTATACTTTTGCCCCGATTTATGAAATAAAAATTATGTTCAACGCATTTATACATTATTTTTTAGCTCCATATAGACTTAAAATCACGTTCGTTATAGTCCATCTAAAGGATCATAATTATAAAATATGGAAAAGTGGAATTGATAAAATATGAAAAAAAAATCATAAATAAGTGGAGATGGACTTAGAGATTGCCAATCAACTGCACTCTGTATTTTTTCAAGTTCATAAAAAAGTGGAATTTTGGATTACTTTTATAGTTAAAGACTGACTGAGTCTCCCAAATCTATGAGAGTAGAGAGTATCTGCTGCTTTTGCATTTTGGTCCAAAAGTGAAGAAAACTTTGCCCCTAACAAATATTTTGACAAATGAACAATGCTCATAAGAATTTGTATTCTAAGAAACACCTTTTGTTGTTTTTTCAACTGGCGTAGCCCTCCCATTACGCCCAACAACTCATACTGTTATTTCATTAAACAATCTTTAAGAAAACGATTATGCACTCAATTGGCAGCTCTTTTCATCATCGAAAAATATGTTTTCACATTGAAATTATTAAACACGCCAAAGATTAACAAAGATTAAACCAGCTTATGCTGAAGTCCTCATGTATTTTTATTTCATCAACTCCATAATTGATCACTGATCAGTTATATTTTATTTTAGGGTTATTGGCGATAAATACATTAACTTTTGATTTTGCATATAAGTTTTAAAAGGAGTATAGAAATACTAATTTATATATTGTAGTAATTTTATCATGATTTCTATTTATCCCAAATTGAAAACAAATGTGGTAAGTTGGATTGTTGATGTGGACAAATCAAACTTTTAAAAAAATCATGTTGTACATATAATTTTACAACATCGTAGTTTTCATTCGAGCTATAGACAATTAAAATCAAAACTCTTAAAATAATTGAGAAATGGTTAATCGTGACACATTAACTCTTTCTCAACTATTTCAAGAGTTCGATTTTAATTGTATAAGATACGACTAAAAGTGACTATGTTTAAAGATGATATGTACAACATTGTTTTTTAAACATCCAATTTGTCTGCATCAACATTCTATCTTACCACGTATGTTTCGATTTGGGGTAAAACATACTACAATATACTAGTGTGTAACTCGTCGAGTTTCAACCGAGATCACTTTACTTTGTAATTTATAAGTAGAAATTTCAAAAAAATTCAAAAATATGTCTAGGAGGATGTTTATCGATATTTTTCTTACTATATGTACAAAAATCAATATACTTTAAATTCCACATATATTTAAAAATATAATAATAGAATATTATTCTAAATAAAGACTAATTTAATTTTTTAAAGATAACCAATTACATAACTTTGTAATTATCGACCTCTATCTAAAATTTCATTACCACATTAGTTATTATACCGTGCATCTCACCATCTATCTAATATTTCATTACCAAGTGAAGATTAAAATTTAAAATCACTTTTCCTAGTGACTCATAAGATTACGACGTAGGATTAACCATGACTAAATATATGTTTCGATAGGTAAAGTCCTACGTTGGAAAGAGATTGCACATGTTCCGTTTTATGTTCATACATAACAAAACAAATAGCTTTTATATCATAAAGATGTGTCTAGATTTGTTACATAAGTTGTATTCGTAAGGTTTCGATAAAGAATTGCATTACTTTGCACTTTATAAATAGAAATTTAAAAAATAACTTATTATTTGCTAGGGTTTAGTCAATGGAGTTGTTGACAAAGATAGTAAAATGATATGATAGGCTACGATTAATCTACTCATGTCGTTGGTTGCAATGGAGCAAGGCGATGGTTTGAATAGTTGAGGCTAGAGTTCAAATAAAACCTATTTTTACGTAAAACCTAAAACCAATGTATTTTAAGTACAAAGTTAATGTACTTTATGTATAAAGTTGATGCACTATGAAATATTGATGAATAGTGTTATCTTTACCGAGCTCAAGGGTGCATTAGTTTTATATATAAAGTGCATTAACTTTATCGTAAAATACATTGGTTTTAGGTTTTACTAAAAATAGGTTTTATTATAACTCAACCCTATATATATATATATATATATATATATATAGTGGTTGGATCTAGTGAGAACTCATCTTTTTGAGAACTTGAGAACTATGCACAAACGTATAAAGTTGATGAACAAAATCTATAAAGTTATGCATAATGAAAACATTCTAAAATGTTTCATAAGAAAAAAATTTAGAAAGTTTTAGCTGTGCACAACTTTATGCTATTCTGTGCATCATCTTTACACGTCTTATACATAGTTTACAGAGTTCGTAAAAAGATGTAGTTCTCATTTGATCCAATCCCTATATATATATAGCGGATGGATCAAATGAGAATCCATATATTTTTGAGAAATGAGAACCACAGTCAATCATAGATCTAGATGCAATCTATGGTGTGGATTATCCTTAATTTATACGTAATTTATATTTATTTATGCACGAAAAGGTCATTAAGGTAATATAAACAATTTCAGTTAATTATAGTATCCCTACAATAATGGGATTTGTGTAGTTATTTTCGGTAATCAATAGAATTTTACCATATCCGTTTTGATTTATTTTTTGATAACTAATTTTTTTTATAGCCTCCTCTCTACAAATACTTATTGAATATGTTTTTTTTATGTATTTTGTTTTTGTCTCCATGGATTCTCTGGGTATTTATGCACAAATGGATGATAATCAGTGCACATCAACTAATATTTTATGCATATACAAGATAAGCATTTTCATATCAATGCATAATTTAATACTTGAATGTGCACATACGAGAAAAATAACATAGGTATTTCACGTGTAATGTATTTTTGACCTTGTGCATTTTATACTGTTTCTTGCGTACTTTCTACTTATCTATGCATAGAATAACTTTGGCCTTTTAATTTTGATCTTGTGCATTTTATACAATTGGATATACATACTTTTCTATTTATCTATGTATAGAATAATTTATGGAAACTAAAACCAGCAACCATTGACATTTATATGCAAGAGAGAGAATGTGAAATTTGATGGTGTAGATTAATCCCTAGTTCTCTACATAAAGGTGGTTCCCTCTATAACCACCCCCTATATATATATATATATATATCGAGAATGGTTAACGTGAGAACTATTTTTATCGTGAGAACGTGAGAACAAAAAAATGATGAATCCGTTAAGAAAAGTTACTGAATCCAAAAAAAATAGAATTTTCGCCCCTCATGAGATTTGAACCCGGGTGAAAATTTTCGAATTTTGGAATTCAAGAACTTTCTCAACGGATTCATCAACTTTCATAGAAAATTCATTTGGTTCTTAGTTTTAGGATAAAAGTAGTTCTCATTTGAACCTAACTCTCTCTCTCTCTCTCTCTCTATATATATATATATATATATATATATAGAGTGGATCAATGAGAACACATCTTTTTGCGAACTCTGCGAACCATGCATAAGACATTAAAGATGATGCACAAGACGGTATAAAGTTGTGCATAACGAAAACATTCTAAAATTATTTTGTTGGGTAACAATTTAAGAATGTTTTCGTTATGCACAACTTTATACCGCCTTGTGCATCATTTTATACGTTGTGCATAGTTCTCAAGTTCTCAAAAGATGAGTTTCATCGGATCCAACCCTATATATATATATATAGGGGTTGGTTATGATGAGAATGCTTCTTAATGTACGAAAATAGGAATAGTAGCACATCTTTCATATTTGTATAGACAATCGTAATTACTATATTGCACATGTTAGTTTAGCACATATTTCTTCCTTCAGAATATATATGCTAAATATATTAATTTAGCACATATTTCATTCAACAGTAGCACAAGAAGGGTTCTAGTATTGCACGAGAATCAATGTAGCACACAAAACTGTAGCACACCCGAAAATTAAATCTCAACCATTGATATAGCAAATTAATGGCCCAGATTCATTCATATTTCCTACCAAATTATCTTTTCCTACTTGAACCATCTCCTATATATATATATAGAGAGAGAGAGAGTTAGCTATATAGTTATACATGAATTAGATTATATATCATTTTATAAAATTTAGAAATTAATTTTTTTTATAAATTTTATCGTCTAACCCAAAATAGTACCTCCATGGATCTCAACCAGACCATTGTTGGATGCCTATTTGTCCATGATACAAACCATCTTACAGCTCAACCAAATCCGACCCATGTAATGTCATATTATAAGTTCTACGAAAATTCAAATTATTACGCTTTACAGGTAATTGGTAATTATATCATAATTTATACTTTTGCCCGATTTATGAAATAAAAATTATGTTCAACGCATTTATACATTATTTTTAGCTCCATATAGACTTAAAATCACGTTCGTTATAGTCCATCTAAAGGATCATAATTATAAAATATGGAAAAGTGGAATTGATAAAATATGAAAAAAAAATCATAAATAAGTGGAGATGGACTTAGAGATTGCCAATCAACTGCACTCTGTATTTTTTCAAGTTCATAAAAAAGTGGAATTTTGGATTACTTTTATAGTTAAAGACTGACTGAGTCTCCCAAATCTATGAGAGTAGAGAGTATCTGCTGCTTTTGCATTTTGGTCCAAAAAGTGAAGAAAACTTTGCCCCTAACAAATATTTTTGACAAATGAACAATGCTCATAAGAATTTGTATTCTAAGAAACACTTTTTGATGTTTTTCCAACTGGCGTAGCCCTCCCATCACGCCCAACAACTCATACTATTATTTCATTGAACAATCTTTAAGCAAACGATTCTGCACTCAATTGGCAGCTCTTTTCATGATCGAAAAATATGTTTTCACATTGAAATTATTAACACGCAAAGATTAACAATATTTTTCCAAATTCCTGACCAGCTTATGCTGAAGTCCTCATGTATTTTTATTTCATCAACTCCATAATTGATCACTCATCGGTTATATTTATTTTAGGGTTATTGGCGTATAAATACATTAACTTTTTGATTTTGCATATAAGTTTTAAAAGGAGTATAGAAATACACGAATTTATATATTGTAGTAATTTTATCATGATTTCTATTTATCCCAAATTGAAAACAAATGTGGTAAGTTGGATTGTTGATGTGGACAAATCAAACTTTTAAAAAAAATCATGTTGTACATATAATTTTACAACATCGTAGTTTTCATTCGAGCTATAGACAATTAAAAATCAAAACTCTTAAAATAATTGAGAAATGGTTAACTGTGACACATTAACTCTTTCTCAACTATTTCAAGAGTTCGATTTTAATTGTATAAGATACGACTAAAAGTGACTATGTTTAAAGATGATATGTACAACATTTTTTAAACATCCAATTTGTCTGCATCAACATTCTATCTTACCACGTATGTTTCGATTTGGGTAAAACATACTACAATATACTAGTGTGTAACTCGTCGAGTTTCAATGGAGATCACTTTACTTTGTAATTTATAAGTAGAAATTTCAAAAAAATTCAAAAATATGTCTAGGAGGATGTTTATCGATATTTTTCTTACTATATGTACAAAAATCAATATACTTTAAATTCCACATATATTTAAAAATATAATAATAGAATATTATTCTAAATAAAGACTAATTTAATTTTTTTAAAGATAACCAATTACATAACTTTGTAATTATCTGACCTCTATCTAAAATTTCATTACCACATTAGTTATTATACCGTGTATCTCACCATCTATCTAATATTTCATTACCAAGTGAAGATTAAAATTTAAAATCACTTTTCCTAGTGACTCATAAGATTACTGACGTAGGATTAACCATGACTAAATATATGTTTCGATAGGTAAAGTCCTACGTTGGAAAGAGATTGCACATGTTCCGTTTTATGTTCATACATAACAAAACAAATAGCTTTTATATCATAAAGATGTGTCTAGATTTGTTACATAAGTTGTATTCGTAAAGTTTCGATAAAGAATTGCATTACTTTGCACTTTATAAATAGAAATTTAAAAAATAACTTATTATTTGCTAGGGTTTAGTCAACTGGAGTTGTTGACAAAGATAGTAAAATGATATGATAGGCTACTGATTAATCTACTCATGTCGTTGGTTGCGGTGGAGCAAGGCGATGGTTTGAATAGTTGAGGCTAGAGTTCAAATAAAAACCTATTTTTCATAAAACCTAAAAACCAATGTATTTTAAGTACAAAGTTAATGTACTTTATGTATAAATTTGATGCACTATGAAATATTGATGAATAGTGTTATCTTTTACCAGAGCTCAAGGGTGCATTAGTTTTATATATAAAGTGCATTAACTTTATACGTAAAATACATTGGTTTTTAGGTTTTTACGAAAAAATAGGTTTTTATTATAACTCAACCATATATATATATATATATATATAGGGGTTGGATCTAGTGAGAACTCATCTTTTTTGAGAACTTGAGAATTATGCACAAACGTATAAAGTTGATGAACAAAATCTATAAAGTTATGCATAATGAAAACATTCTAAAAATGTTTCATAAGAAAACAATTTTAGAAAGTTTTAGCTGTGCACAACTTTATGCTATTCTGTGCATTATCTTTACACGTCTTATGCATAATTTACAGAGTTCGCAAAAAAGATGTAGATCACAAACTCGATTCAAAATAGTATTTTACTATCATTCTCATCTAAAACTCATAGTGATATTCATAATTACCAAATTATTTAAATTTATAAATATAAATTATTATAGTAATTGGTTATCTGTTTCAACAAAAAACCCAATATGACAAATTAAAATCAATAAATAGTATAAATAACGAACTACTAAAAAATGAAAAAAATCAATGTAAGCATATCGATTAATGTTTAGACTCATTTAAAAATAAGTTATTACGCGTTCTCGTCTCACACCCGTATAGTTTTAATTACTCGTTAATTACCCGAAGCTGTTAAATTTTATAAACATAAATTGTTACAAATATGATTATCAATTTCAACAAAAATCTCCATATTACAAAATAAAAATAAATAAATAGCATAAATAAAAAAAGATCTAAAACTGAAAAAATTTCACATTGCCTTGTTGATAAATGATTGAACCCGTTTAGAATTTTTATACTTTCAAACACTTTTTTATTTATAAAATATCGGATAATCAAATATTAATTTGTTATACTAATTGATTGTCGTTGAGGCAATAATTCAAACACTCGAAGTTGTTGATCGTAGTGGAGAGAGATGATTGACCAAAATGATGAGGGTATGATTCATCTACCTGGACCGTCTAGAATGTTTATACTCATACTTGTCCAAAATCTAATTAAAAACTACTACACTTCTCGTCTCAAACCTGTACGATGATATCCGTAATTACTCATAAATATTTGAATTTATAAATATAAATATAAACTATTAAAATAATTAATATTATATATAAAGAATTTATATTTTAAGTCAATTAATTAATAACAAATAATCTGATAATTTAACCTTTAAATAATAACATAAAATGAGTTTCTTAAAATAGAATAAATTATTTTTACATTGTGGATGTCTTTGGTAAATCAGTGTTGGCATGTCCACTATTTATATTTCAAAAAGATCATCTCTTATTGTAGCAATTCAATCATAATAGCTATATTTTTCTTTCCATTGTCATGTAATATGACGAAAATTGAGTTTTCTCATTTATTAAAATATATTATATATTAATGGATATAGCTTATAATTTATGAATTCTGTAACTATTAAAATTGGTATTGATGCATTTTGTATAACATTGTTTTAGTTGGTTTATTATATTTTTCAAACTAGTACAATTCAATCAGAATAGCTATATTTTTCAAACTCTTCCATTGTCATGTAATATGACGAAATTGAGTTTTCTCATTTATTAAAATATATTATATATTAATGGATATAGCTTATAATTTATGAATTCTGTAACTATTAAAATTAATTGGTATTGATGCATTTTGTATAACATTGTTTAGTTGGTTTATTATAGTTAAACCATTACGTATATTTAAAGTTTATGAGTACATATTTTAAAACTATTTTCATAAGATTTATAAATGCACATATATTATGGATTAATATTTCTTATACTTTTAACATATTTTCATAAAATAATAATTATGACATAAAAATATATATCGATTATTAGTATATAAAATTAATACAATATGACAATCATATTATCCTTGCAGTTTATATACAATATGACAATCAAAAATATAATACATGTGCATCACATGGAGAGAAATCTAGTTTATATATATGGGAGAGAGAAGAGAGAATCAATGTGGTGCCTTCAACCCCTAATCTCAATATTTTCATATAATGTATCCAAATATTTTCATATAATGTATCCAAATTATTTATCTTATTAAATAGTGCATTAAATAGACTGTTAATTTGGTCAAATTAAATTAAAAAACTATTTATTTGGTCAAATTAAATTAAATAAACTATTAGTGTTGTAGTTTGCATGATATTAATATCAATCACTCCATCAATTAAAAATGAAAATTTGGTTGAGACTTACTGAAGAGAAATATCATTTTATATAGGTTCTCATTTGACTATGTTTCATAAAAAATCAATGTGGGATTGTAGAGTGATTATAAGGCATAATATGAATAATTTAGAAAATTAAGAATAAAAAATTATAATAATTCCACATAGGATTGATGATCAATGTGGTACCTTAAATGTGTTTTGCTATATAGTATTAATAGATTAATAGATATAATGTATCCACATTATTTATATATCTTATTAAATAGTACATTAAATAAATTGTTAATTTGGATAAATTAAAATTGGATGAATTAAATTAAATTAAAAACTATTTATTTGGTCAACTTAAATTAAATAAACTATTAGTGTTGTAGTTTGAATGATATTAATATCAATCACTCCACCAATTAAAAATAAAAATTTGGTTAAAACTTAGAGAAGAGAAATATCCTTTTATATGGGTTCTCATTTGACTATGTTTCATAAAAAATCAATGAGGGATTGTAGAGTGATTAGAAGGCATAAGATGAAGAATTTAGAAAATTAAGAATAAAAAGTATAGTGATTCCACATAGGATTGAGGATCAATGTGGTGCATCCAATATGTTTTGCTATATAGTATTAAATAGATAAGTTCATGTATTTATATACTCTTTTTAAAGTGTGTGTATAACCAAAATGTGTGTAAAGTTTATGTATTTATATGTTAATAATCCTTTATTTCATGTACTTGTATGGGATAATATATGCAAATAGTCTCATCAACTATTTCATCACTTGGGGTGCTTGTTACGCTGTCCCCGACTATTTGGCTCAAATAGCATTCTAGACGTAAGAAAAATGGACCTACAATTAGACGGAAGGAGTCTTCACTCCCTCCGTAACAAACTTCATATACCTAATAAAAGGGGCATTATTTAAAGATTTTAAGAGAGATGATGGGTAAAAGGAAAACATGCAAGTTGGCTTTTCGTATTAATGGCTTGAATCAATTAAAAAAAATTAAAATTTATTAGAAAAGCTTCCTCATTTTCCAGAGGGGAAAGTAAAAAAGTGGCTTTATTTGGAAAATTACATTTTGCAATCGCCTTTACTTGTAAATAGTCTCCGTCGCTTTCAGTTTCCCCTAATTCTTGGCTCACCACAGTTGATTTAGCGTTCAATATAAAGGGCATCAAGTGGGCTTCTTGTTAGCCCACACAATTAGCAGTTACCAATATGGAGAGATATTCCCCATTTTTCCTTCTTTCCATACTCATTTTGTTTTCTTGCCTAAGCGTTGCTACTACAGATATCATAACTCAAATCAAAAGTGATGAATCTTCACTTGTTGCCTTCAAATCCCTCATCACTATAGATCCTCATGACATTCTGAAAAATAATTGGACCACCGGAACCTCTGTCTGTACATGGATAGGAGTTACCTGTGATCCAAGTTTTAAAAGGGTGACTGAATTAAATATCTCAAATATGGAAGTCGTTGGCAGCATCCCACTAGAAATCGGAAATCTTTCCTCTCTTGTTTCTCTAGATTTGAGTGGAAACTTTCTTCATGGTCCTATTCCTCTATCCATTTTTAATATGACGTCAGTGGTATATATTAAGTTATTCAATAACAGCTTATCAGGCCGGCTACCAAAAGACATTTGCAGGCACAATAACCTTCAAAGTCTCAAAGTACTTGACCTATACTTGAACAAATTGGAGGGAGATATACCATTGAGTTTGCACCATTGTCTAAATCTTGAGAATATTGCCTTGTCAGACAACTACTTAAGTGGACATGTGCCAAGAGAAATTGGGAACATCACACAGCTTAAGGAATTATATCTTTGTCACAACAATTTAAGAGGTATGATCTTATCTCTATACTCAGAATTTAAACTAGTTCCATCCCCTTACAAATTAGTAGATAATTTTGTTCAGTCCCATGTTGCAATTTTGATAGTTATATCCATTATTGTCATCTTGTGTGTGTTTCCAACTGTTTACATTTGCAATGGAGTAGTCTGAACACTAAAACCTAATCACTACATTTTCTGTAAGGATGAGAAACTTAGGTACTAGTCTCAATTCCTTATCTTACAACTAAAAAAGATAGATAAGAAACAATCATGTATGTATTGTGTGGATGTAACTTTTATTCAATTCCTTATCTTACAACTAAAAAAGATTCGAATAGAATTGAATCGTGTGTCCCATAATTATATGTACTAGGCTACTAGCCCAAGAAATGATGGAGGTTCAAGGCTCAAAATTTTATTTTAGAGTTTTTATGGACCTTTTTCATAATTTTCCTTGTTTTATTTTTATCACGTTTTAAGGTTTGAGACATAAATTCGGTTTCCTTTGTTGGACGAGTTCCAAGATTTGATTTTTAATACATATTGAAGTTTTATATAGTTTCCCAATTTACGATAATTTCTAATGATGTTCAATTTCTGGTGACATCAGATTCAACAAGTTTTGAAAGTATGGTGCGCTAGCTATTGAACTTGATTATGCACCACCAATTTGATATTGGATACAAATTTTAAGATCAAATTGAGTTTTTATATATGAGTTGGCAATATTATACAGGTGATATTCCAAAAGAGATTGGCTATCTTTATTATTTAGAGATATTGAGCTTGGGTTTCAATCAATTAAGCGGACCATTACCATGGGAAATTTGTAACATCACGACTCTTCGTGGGCTATACTTTATGGACAACTCTTTAACTGGTATGCCATCATTCTTTCAGCTATGTCGGTTCTAACAAGGCCTCAATAAATTGATTATACCATAATGATGATCAATCAATGCATGCAGTTAGTGGCGGTGCCAATACCTTTAGGATAAGGGGTCAAAAATATGTAGAATAATTAAAATAATTTTATAATAATTATATTATAAAATATTCTTACAATAACTTTCTACCATTACTCGTATTCTAAAAGCAATGTAATATCAACTCATATACTAGTAACAAAACAATTATTGATTCAATGATTTACCATTCCAACGTATCAAAACTCCGTCTTTTTTTTACATAGGAAGAAAAAAATCAAGAAAAATTTACCTTTTATATTATTTTACAATATAAAGTACCAAAGTAAAAGTAAGCACGACCATTTTATTAATCAATATTGATTTAATTTTATGCTTATCTCAAATTTTCATACTCTATTAATTCAAATAGAAAATTTGAAAATTGGTATTTCGCATGCGCATGATCAAAGTTCACATGATTGGGAATCACACTATTTTAGCCCAACAATAATGGTTAGTGTCAATTTTAGTCCATTTAAATTGATAATAAATTGACTGACGTTGAACCTTTTTTGGAATAAATAACTATATTGCCCCTTTATAATTTAAGATGAATGATTTTTAAAGGAAAAAGTTTTCATTATCCCCTCAAGGTTTTATTTGGAAATTCACAGCCCCCTCCCTCCTGGTGTATATTTTCGAACAAATAAGTTTTTTTTTGTTTCTAATTTTTGGCAATTTGCCCATAGGTATTGGACTGTTAACATGCGTTAACAGAAATAGACAAATGATACATTAAGGAGGTTTTTAGTTTGACTGAATATTTTGAGGGATATCTTCACTTTACATAAAAATATGAGAATATTAAAATATAAAAAATAATTGATTATAATTATTTTCGGATACAATTACATGAATTATTGAGTCCAATACTTATCGGACTCAATAATTCAATATTGGAGTAACGATTGACTCTACATGAGGTTTCTAAATTGAACATGTAGCTGGCACATCCCAAAAATTATTTTAATCTCCTTAATTGAATTTGGAAGCACGACATTTTTCTATCTACTTAAGCAGTGTTTATTTTTCATGATTAGTATTTTGAAGGATTGGCTATTTGATGGATTAAATGTGTGATAAGATAATTTCAATAATCAATCCTTTGTTTACTACAAAGGATTTGTGGAGGATTAAAATTAGGATAAATAATTCTCCCTTTATTTGGAGGATTATTTCAATCTTACTTATATTGGTTGGATTAAAATTAATGGAGAACAATTCAAATTATTAAAATAATCCTAGGCTTTGGGATATCCTCAAATGTTAATCCTTAAAAGTAAACACTTGATTTTGTTTGATTAATTTTATCTATCCAACCTAATTATGCAAAGTAAACACCCCCTTAGAGTATCAAATGGTGTCATATCAAATTACTTGATAATGATGTACAGATCAACCTCCCAGCGGGAACATGAATTTGTCTTGATAATTATGCTAAACGATGGAATGACTTCGATGGCTTTATTATTTCACCGGTAATATTCCAATTATGCTAAATGATGGAATGACTTCGATGGCTTTATTATTTCACAGGTAATATTCCAAAAGAGATTGTTCATCTTCATAATTTAGAGGAAGTGTCTTGGGCTAATAACAAATTTAGCGGGTCAATCCCAAGGGAATTGGGGAACATGACAACTCTTCGTGGCGTATGGCTTTACAATAATTCCCTAAGCGGTATGATTTATATAAACCTATTAGATCTTCTTTATTCGATCAGAATCCATTTATACATGTCGTCCTTTTCAAATTTGAGTGCTGCACAATGTGCTTTTTTTTTAATTTTTTTTTTTTTTTTATGGTAGGCATGATACGTCTTTAGATCAATATACTATTTCGCTGTTTCTTTAAGTCCCTATGATTCTGTATTTTATCTCTTAAAAGGTCCTTTTTTTGTAATTGATTTGTCTAAATCGTTTAAAGAATGTCGTTTAAAAAATGACTTTGGGGGTGTTTGGCTAAACTTATTTTAGAGAGCTTATAAGCTTCAAGAGCTTATAAGATGTTTCAAGAGCTTATAAGAGGTAATGTCTCAAGTGCTTATAAGTTGTTAAAGTGTTTGGATAATTGATCTTATAAGCTAGAGAAAGAATCGTGAGTTAGTGAGAGAAAATCATAGTTAGAGAGATAAAATTGACGAGATATGAAGTTGATAGTGTATATGTAACAAATAACGAACTATAATAAGGTTATTTTGGTAAATTCATGGTTGCTTATAAGTTGATGAAAAAATAAGTTATGGTTGACCAACTTATTTTTAGGGGAGCTTATAAGCTGTTAGAGCTTATTTTCATAGCTTATAAGCTGTTTAGGAGCTTATTTTGTCAAACACTTTGCAACAGCTTATAAGCTTATAAACAGCTTATAAGCTGTTTTAAAGAGCTTATAATAAGCTCAGCCAAACACCCTCTTAATTATTGAAACCCAAATTACATGTGCTACTTATTCAAACAAGAAAAATAAAATGGTTAGATGGTTTATCCACTTTAAGTTTCTGCAAATAATGCTTTAAGGACAGTCTTTGTAAATGCGAATATGTTTCATGAGTCCGTAAATTTGTTAGGTTGTGTTCGGGGCTTTAGACGAATGCATGTAAAATAGTGAATCGGATTATTACCACATGCTCTTAACAAATGAAAATTAATGATAATTTGGATAGACTCTGACGATGATAGTTATGGTTGGAAAGTTGTCAATATGAGATTGTCTTTTCGAGTTTAATTTCGAATGATTTCTTTGAAGGTCCAATACCATCCACCATTGGGAATCTATCAAATTTGAAATCTCTACAACTCTCTATCAACAAATTAAATGGTGAGGTTCCATCCTCCATTTGCAACTTGACATCCCTTCAATTTCTTCTTCTTTCAAGCAATAGTTTAGAGGGAACAATTCCACAATGCCTTGGAAACTTGAGCAAATCTTTGGCCATCTTCCATTTAAATGGAAATCAGTTTTGTGGCCCTATTCCATCAACGTCTAGCAAGGGGTGTAGTCTTTTGTCCATCAAATTGAATGATAATAGTTTGGAAGGACGACTACCTAAATCTTTAATCAATTGCAAAAGTCTAGTGGATCTAGACATTGGAAATAATGGAATAAAAGACAAATTTCCATTTTGGATGGAAGACCTTCCACAGCTTCGAGTGCTACTCTTGAGAAGTAACAAGTTTCATGGTACCATGTCTCCTCCTTCAACGACTAAGTTTCCATTTCTGAATCTGCAAGTTTTAGATATATCCAGGAATGCATTTTTGGGCTCTCTACCTGAAAGGTATTTCAAGAATTTCAAAACAATGATAGAGGTGAATGAAAATGAAACAAGAATATTGACTAATGACACCTTTCAAGATTATGTGGAGATGACAATCACCTTAAAAGGTTTGGATCAATTTTTGCAAAGACTATTGGCAGACTTTACAGCAATTGACTTATCCTCCAATAGATTTTCTGGGACTATTCCACCTTACATAGGAAATCTTAAGTCTCTCAAATACTTGAATTTGTCCCACAATAACCTCATGGGGCATATGCCTGCATCTCTTGGAAACATAAGTGCGCTTGAATCATTGGATTTGTCTTCTAACAAATTGGGTGGAGAAATTCCAAGTGAATTGACAAGGTTGACATTTCTTGCGAAACTAAATCTTTCAATGAATAATCTAGTGGGGCAAATACCACAATCTACTCAACTTTCCACATTTGAGAATAACTCATACATGGGAAATGTAGGATTGTGTGGAGTTCCTTTGACGAGGAAATGCAAAGAGGAGAATAGGGAATGGAGGCATCCAAAAGAAGAAGAAGATGATGGTGATGAATTTGTAGATGGATTTAGTTGGCAAAGTGTTGCGATGGGGTATGGATGTGGATTTGCAGTTGGAGTTGGTTTTGGTTGGTGCTTTATTAAGTTTGGAAGGCCAAGATGGTTGGTGGGATTCTTTTTTGGGGTCGGATATAATAAGATGAAGACAAGGAATAGAGGTAGAGCAACACAGAGGAGAAGTTGATTCAACACAAAACTTGCTCGACTTGTTTCGATCTTCCTTTCTTACTTTTTACTATCATTTTTCCTTTGTTGGACTTAGTGCTTCTGCTTCAACTGTTTCTATCTCTTTTTACGTGTTTTTGCTCCATTTCCGCTTTAGACTACATAAAATGTTGCACAATGTTTTAATATGTTTAGTTTTAATTTTATATCGATTATAATAGATTTGTCGTTTTATTTGATTTTTCTGGTTAACTAATATATATATCTTCTCGTAGTATATCTTAGATTTATGTATTTATAAGGTTTTGAGATTCTTTTTGTTTATCTCAAAATGTCATTTGTTGTTATATATTTTGGTCTAATACACATAGATTTATTGAATATATTTAGATTTTATTCATTAAGGATAGATAATGGTTAGTAATATAGAATTGACATTAGATATGAAATAAATTAAAAGAACTTAATAAGCAATCGATGTGGGAATGAAATGAGGTATCCACAAGGATTGGAATTATTAGGGATGTCAATATGGGTCGAAGCCCACGGGCTGGCCCGAATAGCCCGATAAAATTAGAGGGTTAGGGTTGGATTTTTATAACACGAAAAAAACGTCAACCCGAATAGCCCGAACCGAATACCCCGACAACCCGAGTGGGTTAGCCCGAACCTGAGCGGGTTGGCCCGATTAACATCCCTACAACTATACAAGAAATTATAGAAGATATTCATAGTGTTGTTAAAAGTTACAAAAAAATAGTGAATTAGCTATTATGGAATATGAATATTAAGATATATTAAAAAAATAATTTAGTTGTGAGCATTATTTTCTAATTTTGATATTGTAATATATTTTAAATAGTATTATATTGAATTAACTTATTAAAATTTTCTAGATATTAGTTTTAATTCGCTATAATTGTATTATATTATTAGAGATCATTTAGTTACATGGAATGCGGACATTAAAGCATATTAGAAAAAAGAATTTAATTATGAGCACTATTTTAATTTTTATTGTTTTCTATTCAAAGTTAGTATAATAAGATTAAAAAAGAACTTGTGGAATGTATTATATTTATTTTTCAATTATTTGTTTTACTCCGACGCTTAATATAAAATATTTAATATATATATATATATATATATATATATATTTTAAGCTTTCGGCCCGATGGGTTAGCCCGAAACCGAGAGTTTAGGGTTAGGGTTGAATTTTTCTAACAGAAAAAATGTCAACCCGAATAGCCCGACAACCCGAGTGGGTTAGCCGAACCCGAGCGGGTTGGCCCGATTGACATCCCTAGGAATTATGCATAGAACTCTGAGAACGACTTTGGTTAATTTTGGGTAGGTCGAATCATGTATTTATTAGGCTTGGAAAAAGTTCGGGTTGGATCAAGTTGGCATGTTTTCATGCAATGGCTTGGTGTTATGGGTGAGTAATAAGGCGATTCAGTCCAAATTTCGTTAGGGGTGAGTAATCGGACGATTCTATCCAAAATCGAACTGAATCTAAAAATCGAAAATCGAATTATTTTTAAAATATAAACAAAACCGCGCCACATTATATATCCAAATCAAATCGAAACTAAACCAAAATATTCGGTTCGGTTTGGTTTGGATATAACCGATTTAAAATCATTAATAATATAAATATTATAAATATACTATATATATATATATATTAATCGATTTTTAATTTCATTTCATCGGTGTTTGTTTTATTACTATTTACATACTACATTTAGAATCATTAATAAATATTATAAATATAATATCATAAAAAATTTATATATTTCGGGCGGTTCGAGTTGAAAATCGATTTTTTTTTTCTCGACCCGAAATCGAACCGAATAATTTCGGTTTCAAAATTTGAAACTGAACCGCACGTACCATTTTACTGTTCAAACCGAAACAAACTACTAATTTCGGTTCTATTCGGTTTTCGAGTTTGGTTTGGTTTTGCTCATCCCTACTTGGTGTAATCCACTTGCCTAATAAAGAAAGTACTCTCATCGTCCAACGTATTTGTTTATAGTTTTCTTTTCTGGTACGTTTTTAAATTTGTTTCTTTGTCATTTATGAAAATAACCCCACAAAATGCTTTTTACTTACCCCAACACCACTATTTATTTACACTTTTTACCACTCATGGCACACGACTATCCCTACTTATTACTCTCAACAACTTCACGTATTTATACATTTTACTGATCATGACCCACCACTAGTTAGTTTAATACTACACTAATGTGAAATTCTTACTTTATACGTAATACACTCCATAAGTTTTATAAAATCCGTACCAAATATTCCCAGGAACATAAATGAGAAACGAAAAGAGTATCATATATCTATAGATGTTCCGAGAAGGCCAGTAGGTAAACAGGCCTATTGATGACAGGCAACGACATGATGGGCTTGGAGCCTCGACCCAACCCAAAAAGATATCGCAAACTCGAGCTGAGCCAAAAGAAAAATGCCTACATAGATTAAACGAGCCTATACTCCCTATCTAAAAAATCAGTCCAACCCAATTTCTTTCTTTGGCTTGGTAGGATTTGGTAGGGGCGATCTGACCTAAAAAAAATTTACAGCACTAATTATGCATAAATTATGTTTCTCATCAGATTAATTTGTCAAAAAAATAAATAAATAAAGTAGTGTGTGATAAAATGAGATAAAATATATTTCTAATAATTAGGAAAACATGATACCAGTTAATCCCAGTCATTGTAAAATTCTAAGGGTTATATTCATGAGAATAGTTACTTCTAGTTTTATAATTTTAAAATTATACCTATCATAAGATTAGAAATGCACCTATGGATTTTTGAAATCACTGGATGATAGTTCTTAAGATATAAGCTTTTTGTACTTTTGAATATTTGAATGTGTAGCATTTTGATAGGTTTCAAATGTTGGATTCTACGATTATTTATAGAGCGGACAATGAATAATTCTGTCACACTCATTAAAATTGCATCATTTTCGAGTTTTTTCCAACATGCTCTATTTTGATTCATTTCTCTCTCAATTCATTCATGTACACTATTTCCAAATATCATGGTCCTTACAAAATCTTAGAACGGATTGGTAGTGTTGCTTACAAATTGGAGTTGCCAGAGGAAGCTCGCATCCATCCTGTGTTCCACGTTTCGCTCCTCAAGAAAGTGATAAGATCTGCTGCTCGGTTGTCTTCAACCCTTCCCCAACTTGATGACACAGACAACTTTAGCTCCGGTGGGATGCGTGGCTGAACGGGTAATTTGGATAAAGGGAAAGCAGACTCCTCAAAAATGGGTTCTTTGGTCTGCTGAACACCAAGATCTAATTAGCTGGGAAGACGAACCATTCCTTCGCAAAACCTTCGGTAAGTTAGGGTCAAGGATCTCTCGAGGCGGGAAGTATTGTCATGGAAACGGGTTTGAAGTCTACAGCTCTAGGAATGAGACATGATGGAATGGCTAGAGAAACTAATGTGAGAAAAATCCAATCTTTGGTTGGAAGCTTGGTCGACCAGTCAAAAGTAGGAGTGGGAATTTCTACTTTACACATGACAAGTTAAGGATGAAAGAAAAATGGTTTTGGCATTCAAAATAAGTAGTATTTTATGTTGCAAGTGTTTGTTTGGTAAATCCCACTTTTAGGGAATTACTTTTGTAATATTTTATGGTTTGGTTATGGGTCCCACTTTTGGGGATTTTAACCTAAGTTGAGAAAATGAATGCATAGTCTTTGGGAGTTACGTCTATCTTCTTCCCCATTTCATCTTTTCATCCTCCATTTTTATTCTATTATATCTTAATCTATTTCAGTTATTTAACAAAACGCCGGAAAAAAAAAAAAGAATTCCGGCCATAATAAAATCAAGCGGTGGTAGAGAATAGACAGTCCTGGAGGCGAATGAAGCTGATAAACTCATCGTTGACCCATCCATACTTGTCGGTAAAAGGGTTGGCGAGGCTGGGCGGAGGGTATCGATGAATGCAATCTTCCCATAAATTAGGATCTTCCAGTCTTTGAGGACTTCCCACAAAAAGCTGTTGCATTTTTGTACTCACGCCCTGCATATATTTCTAAATATGCAGGTTGAGCTTGAGAGGATGCTGGAATCGAATGATGCGCGAAGGAGCTTCTCTAAGTAATTAATTCATGATAATATTGAGAATTTGTTGATGTTATTCAATTGATGTTCATATGTTTTGATGTCTAGAGAATTATGTCTTCACACATAATTCTCAACCACACTTTCCGTTGCCGAACTCTGGCCTTTATTTGTTATGTGTCCTACTAGAACAAAGTGATCATGTTCAATGCTCTGTCATGATTTAAGATGTTGATACATTCTCAAGTTGTCAAAGTATGCTCGAATATGTACCTCCTTGTTATTAACTATTCCGTTGTGATTATTTGTCCTCAGCCATTATTTTCGTCATTCGAACTTTATTGTGATTGAGGATCAAGAATCAACTTTTATCCAATTTATATTTTATCTCCTTAAACCATAAATGTTCGATTCATTCATAATACAAGCTGTTGTTATCCTTTTTCATGACATATGTTTGAGCCGTTGTCGTTAAATTTTCTTCTTAACCCCAAGTCACAGCCTAATTACCTGATTAGGTAGTCGGGTCGTGTCAGAATGGTATCAGAGCAGGTTTGAATTCTGAACCTGTGAAATCTTTTTAAATTTGTGCAGTTTGTGCACAGTTTTGCAATTCTGAGTTATGAATTCTTGAGAATTCTGATGAATCTTTGAAAGTCCTGTGCAGTTTATGCACATTGAGCAAATGAATTCTTTTGAAATGTTTGATTCTGAATTGAGTAAATGAGTCAAAGAGACTATTGTTCTCGAGAGAAGCTCAGCATTCGATTCCGTCATCTCTAGCTCACGAGGTAAAAGTTTATGCTTATGATTATGGTTATCATAGGTGATGATTGAATATGTGTATGATTGAAATGAATATTGCCCATTGAGCTGAAGTTGAAGAAAAATCATGAGAAACGATAAGATGGCAAAACAAAAAGAGTATGTTTCTGCAAAAGTTCGAGTATTCTCATTAGAATGATGTAAATCGTCCTGAAAGTTCAGAAGAGTGCGACTCGTTTGTTGTCAGCAACAAAGATCAAAGAGCGTTTGTATATATATATCGACGAGTAGTTTACCTTGGACGAATTTCTCGTTTGATTCTATCGATTGTGGAAAAAGACGTTTGAGCGAGACGTATCGAGATTAAATGGAAAATTTTAGTTTATTTCTTTAATGCCTAAAGAGTGGCAAGCTTGGGTTGTTGTTGTTGCCATTTATCATATTGAGTCTGGTTTTGTTGCTTGTGAGCAAGTTGATTTCCCAGACTCCTAGTCACCATCAAATTCCAATATTATTTACACTTGAGCCCCTCCTTTTGATTCATTTTTCCTATTGCTAAATGTATCTCAGTTGTTTATCAATTTCAGTTGGTTGATAATTTTTCCTTCTCCATTTGAGGATGATGAGGATGATGATGGTGAAAACCTTGAAACCATGAATGTTAATTCTTGTATGCCTGAGCATGATATTAAAACCTTATTCTAAAAATAGAGTCTTCCTTATCAAATGCTCAGCTAGTTATGTCTGAATCTGATGTAGATCTTGTACAAATTGATTATTCTTAAATCGATATTGAAATTGCCTTATTGATTTAGATTAATGCGATCAGCCTTTCGCATCTCTTGAGATTCCTACGTCGATTCAGTTCATTCTATTTTCTTATGTTCCCAAGATTTTTTTATTTTTTTTCTTTGGAGATTTGAGAAAAGATTCAATCTAGTTCATCGAGACCCAAGGGTCTCAAGATTTTGTGTATGAATTCAAGTTGTACAAGTTGTTGGCACAGCACAGCTACAACCCTAGATATTGGTCATTTGACTTTCAAAGACAGCTTTTAGTGAATAGAGTGGAAGCTGATAGTTATAGATTATATCGGATGTGGTTGCCAGAGATATCAAAGCACACCTAGATGACAAAGTTTTTTTTCTTTTTTTTTTTGTAAAGGTCCTTAGAGATGCAAATTCATTTCCTTGATATCTATACGATCATTTTGCTATCCAACTGTTTCACTTCACATCATAACTTTGTGATAAGCAATTTTGAAAACCTTTGCGACCTGAATGTGGTTGTTGATTGAAAACCTTTATCTTGTTATTTATAAGTAAAATATGCTGCATTTTGTTATTCATTTGCAATGCAGTATGTCACCCAGAAGAAGAAATCCTCAATCTGAAGGAATAAGAAAGTACATTTTTTTTCAAGATTTACTTGTACTTTCTCCCCCTTAAACCAATTGTAGGATTGCAAAGTCTTTCTGCGTCAAGATCTTTTATCTTTGAATGAAATGGATAACCCAGCTGCTATTAAAGAATTTTACGTGGGAGCAATTCAAGGAAGAATTATAAGAAAAGTATACCTTGGGATTTTGCAAACAGAAAGAAATTTAGTTTACGAGCATAAAGCAAAGAAAGAAGGTTGTCGCAATATATGATCGTGAATTCTACAGATCAATTCGTGATGCTCTTTATAAAGTTGAAAAGATAAGAAGACATACGCTTTAGTTACCAAATCGAAGCGTGGGTAATAATCGATCGACTCACGAAATACGCTTATGTTATTTTGATCTCTATCACGTACGAAGCTGACAAGTTAGCTCAAGTGTACGTCGAGAGATAGTACATTTACATGAAGTGCTCGTCTCAATCATCTCGAACAGAGACTCCAAGTTTACATCTCGTGTTGGACGAGTTTATTATAAAGATGAATACAAGATCAAATTTCAATACAGCTTTTATCCACAATAGATGATCAATTTAAATGGACCATCCAGAAGTTAGAAGACAAGATCAGAACGACGATTTATATGGCGCTCTATGAAGTCTTTTACGATAGCAAGTGTAGATCGTCGTTTTATTTAAAACGTATTTGAAGAAGAAAGTGCTTGGACCAGAAGCGATTAAAGAGATGGTCGTAATCGTACAACAAGTAAAGACAAGAATCCAAGAAGTTATCGAGATGTATCGAACTGTACGAGATTCAAGAAAGATTGGCTAGTCGCCTACAGATAAGCATTTTCTCCAAGTTCAAAAATATTCGCGATGTGTTCTATATGCTACAGATACAAACAAAGCTATGTGTTTAATCCAAAACACATGATACATCAAGAGAGCAAATGTTCGTGAACAAGATTTACGCTATGAAAGAAAGCCACAATGCGTCTTAAATCGACATGGAAGTTAAAGATCAGATGAGAAGGATATATTCTGAGCTTTTACTGACGTACAAAATTTCGAGGACGAAATTTTTGTAAGGGGGTGAGAATGTAAACCCCGTATTTCTGTAGCAGAGAGCTTATTAAGAAGGGCATTGCATCCATAAGAAAGAGTTGGTTAAGTTAGAAGCTTTTACGTTAAGCTTCGAGTTAAGATGATAGAATTTCGGCAGATTTGAGATAGAATCTGAGATAAGATTCTTAAATCTAGTTGAACATAAGAAGATCTGGATTTAAATAGTTTTGAGATGATAGATGCATGCTCAAAGAAATTTTGATTTCAGAAAATTGAGAATTTAAAAATCTATGTTTTCGTGACGTCGGCGTTTGCCGATTAAGTTCGGATTAAGAGCAAAATATTTAAAATGGTTTTTAAGGCCAAAAATATTTTTAATTATTATATTTTAATGATATTTGATGATGGAATAATTTAGAAAGTGATTTTGAAGGATTTAAGAATAAATGGAATATTTAATTTCATTATTTGCGTAAAATGGAATTAAATCTCTATTTTTATAAAGTGAGTTCCTATTATATATTTTATAGTTTTGGAACTTTATATTGATTAAAATGATGAGTTTAAGGTGTTAAGAAAATAAGATTCAATATTGGAATTTTTGGGAATTAATTATGGAATTTTCTTGAATATTTTGGAAAATTTCATGAAAATATATTATTATTATTATTATTATTAATATTATTAATTACGAAAATTCCAAAGATAAAAATATGAAAATTATTTTGTGGAATTCTCTAGAATATGGTGTGTTGGCACCATTATTTTTGGGAAAAATAAAAGAAAATTTAATTAATAATGTGAAATTACTATTTTACCCTTACTAAATTATTACATAACATATACTTTTCAAAGATGATCTTCCTCATTTCTCTCCCTCAACCTCACGGTTACACACACTTGCACACATATTTTGAAAATTTTGGGAGAAAAATAGGAAGATCCAACCGTTGAATTTCCGATCGGTCTTCGAATAGAGGTATAATCTCGTACCGAGAACACATCTACGGTTTGAATTTTTTTAAAACATGCTTATATGTTGAATTCGGATTTTTTGGTCATTTTGAAAGAATTATGATTGATTATGTTTTGTTGATTATTTATGGATATTATGATAGATTCGACGTATACGTATTGTTTAACGTTGAATTTGTAAAGCATATGTTTATTGTTTGAAAGTTCATGTAATTTTCGAAAATAAGGGCATGCTTGATCTTGGATATATGATGTTGTTATGGTTGAATTTCCTTCATCTATATGTTATTGGATTGAGATAAACGTGTTTGGAACAAGAAAAACGTTTGAAATCGAAATTATACGAAATTACCTAAAATGGCCGAAAACCCTAAGGCATATATTGATAGAATTTTGATTTTATTTGATCATTTTGACTTCATATTTGAACTCTATGATATGAATAAAGCCTAAAATGATTTATTCGGATTTTTCCGCCGACGTATTCAAAAACGGTAAAATTTTAGTTTGTCGGCGAAAATTAGTTTTCAAAGCCAAAGTTTTGATCTTTATGTTTTATTGATAAAATGATGATCTTTGATGATATTTGAGCATGTATATAGGTTCGTTGGTGTTAGATGTCGTGTCACGTGAATTTTTGACGTTAGACATAAAGTGACGTCTTAAGGGGATTTTCGGTTGATGGCTAAGACGAGATGATTGAAGCTTATTGTTGAGTTTTATATGATCATTGAGACATATGGTGATGAATTGATGGAGTTTGGGCTATTTTTGGTTGAGTTTGGTATTGTTTTGGCGATGCTTCTTATAAACGTTACGCTGCCGAAATTTCGTTAGAATTCGTATGTATCTGAATAAGATTAGAAGGTTTACGTGCATAGATGAATCTTATGCGCTTGTTTGGCCTTATAAAGCTTGCTAAAGTTGTTATATGTCTAAGATGTTAGAAGATACAATGACCCAAGTGTAGATAGACCATGATATTTTGATATCGAGAAGAAATAGTCGTGTCAACGACTAAAGATGAGTAATGTTCTTATTTGGTTCTTGATAGGCATTTATGCCGTTTTATGAGGATAAAATATGGATAAAGAAAGAAATGGAATTGGAAATTAGTTCCTTAGCTCTAAGGAACATCCAGGTGGGTATATTATATTTTCTATAAAGATATGCTTATGCTTTTATATATTTTCAAATGATATGATATGCATTGCTTGCAAAGTTTCAAAGTTAATTGACTTGCCTAAGTTTGAGCATAAGCATGATGCACTACCTATCCACGGGAAAGAAAGAGAGAAAGAAAGAAAAAGAAAGAAAGAATTTACCGACGTCGGGTATGACCATAGTTGAGAACCTTTGGGTCCAACTCGGGTATGTGATATTAAAGTGTTTGAGAAGGTGGCCTACTTCTCAACACGCATAAAGAATCCGTGGATATGGGAAGGAGAGAAGAAAGATGCATACAGACATGAAACATACATATGCATATGATATGATGATATGAGCATGTATGAGCAAGTAAGTATTTATTTATGAAAGCATATATTATGGCAAGTCAAGTTTATAGCCTAAGGGCAAAGTTTTAAATGTTTTGGTGATACCCATCGAGTGCATTTTGTACTCACACCGCATATATTTCTAAATATGCGAGTTGAGCTTGAGAGGGTTTGGAATCGAATGTTGTGAAGGAGCTTTCTAAGTAATTAATTCATGATAATATTGAGAATTTGTTGATGTTATTCAATTGATGTTCATATGTTTTGATGTCAGAGAATTATGTCTTCACACATAATTCTCAACCATACTTTCCGCTGTCGAACTCGCCTTTATTTGTTATGTGTCCGACTAGAACAAAGTGATCATGTTCAATGCTCTGTCATGATTTAAGATGTTGATACATTCTCAAGTTGTCAAAGTATGCTCGAATATGTACCTTCTTGTTATTAACTATTCCGTTGTGATTATTTGTCCTCAGCCATTATTTTCGTCATTCGAACTTTATTGTGATTGAGGATCAAGAATCAACTTTTATCCAATTATATTTTATCTCCTTGAACCATAAATGTTCGATTCATTCATAATACAAGCTGTTGTTATCCTTTTTCATGACATATGTTTGAGCCGTTGTCGTTAAATTTTCTTCTTAACCCCAAGTCACGGCCTAATTACCTGATTAGGTAGTCGGGTCGTGACACGACACCTCCTCAACACCGCCACAAACACGCTTTCGAACCGGGCGGTGGCTCACCCACCGCCTGCCCCGCCGCCACCGCCCCTCCACCACGCCCCACGCCGCCCACCCCTTCACGATCATCGGTATACAAAGACGAACATCTCTATCTTTTGCATCCGGTCCCCAACTCAACATTCAACACAAACCACACAACTCTAAAAAAGAACACACTATGCACAAAATTACCCACGCACACAAACAAGCTAAGAAGAAGAGACTAGAGAACCCTTAACTACCCCGTCTCCTTTTAAAAGACAATAATTAGCATAATCGCTTGTAAATGACCATTCCTCATTATATTGTTCATCTCTTTCATCTTCTCATAATAATTTTTCAACTACAATCAACCACCACTAGAAATTGAAATGTCTTCTTTTCCCGTGAAGAAGCCGACATACCAACAACCATAAACTATGGAGAATTTTGACATAAATTGTCTTTTGCTTGCGCAAACAAAGTGTTTTGTTGGAGTATGGAGTCTGAATGGACTGTACACTCAAGCACGATTCTGGTGAATGGCCTAGGCGAAACCCTAATGGGCTTAGGGTTAGGGTTAGTGATACGACCAACAAGAACGCGGAAGCAACAGATCGAACTCACGTCAACAGATAGGTTGATTCAAAACAAACTTCAAACGACTAAAAACCCTAATGTAAACTCGATGGAAACTATATCAAATCAACTCGGATTAAGCTAAAATTTTACCACCAATTATAAACTGAAGTCATGAACAATATATCCAAAATTCAGCCAATTCGCACGAGTAGTTTAGGATTTGGCTCGGTGATGACTTTTCGAACGTTTTAGGGTTAAAAGATGGAAAAACGAGACGTGGGCATTGGATTGGACGGATGAAGGCGTGAAGATGACTGGAAACGAAAAAGGAAAAGTTGAAGAGCTTACCAAACGAACCCCGGATTTACTTGAATCAAACACGCTATGAAACGATCTTCGTGGCTTGTCTAACCGGATACTACTAGATATCACGAACGAGACAATTGATTTCAAGATCTAAAGTTGCCAACTCTAGAACTCTACCAAGAACTAGGGTTTGTGCTTGAAGAACACGTGAGACAAGAGAGAAAATGATTTCTTATTCAAAACTCGTCTGCCCACAAAAACATCTAAAACGAAAATAAATACTAGAGATAAACCCTAAAGCTAATCTGGGCTTATTCTCGAAAATTACAAGGCCTTGGGCTTAGTAATTTCGAAAATAGTCTAAATAATAAAAAGAAATATCGGCCCAAAAACACCTAAACGACTTGTGATAAAAGGGCTTTATTAAAAGAAACAAATAAAAAGAAACCCACGATAAATAGAAGGGCCTTCATATGCTCGAGCCTCGGTCCTGGACAACGGTCAAATTCACCAATTTGTACTGCTTGGAACCAACATCTTCATCTTCCAATTTCCTCCGGATAATGCATCGAAATAGCCTTGCACCGCTTGCTCGCAATCGTGTCCCGACCTCTCAACCGCAACTCGGATTCAATTCATCATTGCCGGATCTCGACTCATCATTCCCCCCTGAAAAGAATTGGTCCTCGAATTCGGGTCCTCATCAGCATCAAAGTCATCTACAGGGAAAGGAGACAAGTCGAAACATTAAAGGTATTGGAACACTTATACCACTGGAAGATCAATGCGGTAGGCATTGTCATTGACTCGAGCCGCCACAAGAACGGTCCATCTCCGCGAGGCATCAACTTCGATTTCCTCAAGTTAGGAAGCGCCTTTACTCAAGTGAACCCAAACCTTATCACTGGTTTGAACAACACTTGCTTGCGGTGTGCATTAGCCTTGGCGTTTTTCTCACCTCAAGCTCGATCCTATCCTTGATCTTCTTATGCATCTCTTGAAACTGCTCACTTCACGAGAACCTTGCAAACTTGAAAGATGATCAAAAGGCAAAGGAATAAGATACGTGGGGTAAGAGGATTAAAACCATACACTACCTCAAATGGAGACATGTTAGTGGAAGAATGCACAACACGGTTATAAGCAAACTCAAAGAAAAGGTAAACACTCTTCCCATGACTTCAAATTATTCTTCACTAAAGCACGAAGCAAGGTACCTAACGCCCTATTAACTACTTGATCGACCATCATCGAGGATGACATGCGAGAAAATAAAAGTTTAGTACCTAACTTTCCCCAAAGAACACGCCAAAAGTGTCCCAAGAACTTAGTATCACATCGCCGACATTAATAGTACGAGGCACGCCATGCAATCTAACCACTTCACGAAAGAATAGGTTAGCAATATTAACAGCATCATCAGTTTGCGTGCATGCAATGAAATGAGACATTTTGGAAAACCTATCAACAACTACAAACACAGAATCCTTGCCAGACTTAGATCTAGGTAAACCAAGAACGAAATCCATAGAAATGTCAACCCAAGGTGCAGATGGTGCAGGTAGTGGAGTGTACAAACCAAATGGATTAGAACTAGATTTAGCCTTCCTACACGTAAGACATCTAGCACAGATTCTCTCAACATCTCTCTTCATGCGAGGCCAATAAAAATGCTCATGCAATAGACTCAAAGTCTTAGCAACACCAAAATGACCCATCAGACCACCTGCATGAGACTCTAGAACTAGCAAATCTCTCATGGAACAAGCAGGAACACATAACTTCGCATCCTTGAACAGAAATCCATCAGTCACATAAAAAGAATCCACAGATCTAGACCTAGACTGACAATTCCGAAAAATATCACCAAAATAAGGATCAGAAGCATAGAAACTCTTCAAATTCTCGAAACCTAAGCACTGGGCATGCATCACAGAAAGTAAAGTATACCTGCGAGACAGCGCATCAGCAACCACGTTCTCCTCACCTTTCTTGTACTTAATGACATATGGGAATGATTCAATGAACTCAACCCACCTGGCATGTCTCGAATTCGATTCTCGCGCTCTTCAAGTGCTTGATGATTCGTGATCGGTGTGAATCACGAACTCTTCGGTCTCGAGATAATCGCCAAGTCTCCAAGGACCTCTTCAACGCATACAGCTCCTTATCGTACGTAGAGTACCTAAGGGCTGCTCCATTCAGTTTCTCACTGAAATATGCGACCGGCTTCCTATCCTGCATCAAAACAGCACCAATGCCTATACCGGAGGCATCACACTCAATCTCGAACATCTTAGAAAAATCAGGCAGAACCAACAAAGGAGCATTACACAATTTCGACTTCAACAGATTAAAAGCATGCTCTTGGGCTTTGCCCCACTCAAACTTCTTGTCTTTCCTACTCAACTCAGTCAAAGGTGCAGCAATAGAGGAAAAATCACGCACAAAACGACGATAAAACCAGCTAAACCGTGAAAAGACCTCACATCGTATCAGGACTTGGCGCGAGGCCATTTCTCAATGGCTTTCACCTTAGCTCTATCAACCCCGACACCACGACTACTCACAACAAAACCAAGAAAAATAACCTCATCCATGCAAAGGTGCACTTAGACAAATTAGCATACGCTCAAAGATCACGCAAAGAACACGAAAACATGCCTAAGATGTCCAACATGCTCATCAATGAAGTGCTATATATGAGGATATCATCAAAATAGACCACAACATACTTGCAATCACATCACGTAACACATGGTTCATCAAACGCATAAAAGTACTAGGAGCATTAGTAAGTCCAAAAGGCATAACAAGCCACTCATACAAACCATGCTTAGTCTTAAATCTTTTTTCCACTCGTCCCTTCACCATTCTAACTTGAAAATATCCGTAACGCAAATCAATTTTGGAAAGATAGACGCCCGCATAACTCATCTAGCATATCATCTAACACAGGAATGGGAAACGATATTTCACCGTGATTTTGTTGATGGCACGATAGTCCATACACATGCGCCACTCATTGGATTTCTTTCGAACTAGGATGGTGGAACGGGCGACGGGACGACTTTCTCGAATCGCTTCTTCTCCAAAGAACTCCTTGACTTGACGGTCTCATCTCTTCGCCTCTTCGTGGTTGGTCCGATATCTTGGCGGTTAGGAAGAATCGCACCGGTGAAAGTCGATCTGGTGCTCAATTCCTCGAATTGGCGGCAGACCACTGGGAATCGCGTCCGGAACACATCCTTGAACTCCTCCATCAAAGGTGCAAAGCAAGAGGAATGACAACATCAGAAGTATCATTAGCCTTAAATGTAACTAGAACGATAGGCATACCATCTCTGACCGCTTTCTGTACTCCCTTTGCACTAATAAACAAGTTCTTGTGCACTAGATCTGATTCTGTCACACTGGGCCTCGATGGAGTGGCAACATGAACGGATTTAGAGGGTCCCTTGGACGTGGAAGATGCTGCCTTGGAAGACTTGGAGGTGGCCTGACTCATCGAAGGCGCGACCTTGCTCTCAGACTTCCTTTCCCGTTCTTCCTTGAACTTCTCTTGCATCCTCTTCTGGTCTTCGGTAACATCCTTCGGTGCTAATAGCCACAATCTGCTGGTGCGTCCATCTCTAGTTACGGCATAAGTGTTGGCGAAGCCATCATGTATCGCCTTCCTGTCAAACTGCCAAGGACGACCAAGCAACATATGTGCCGCATCCATAGGGATGACGTCACACAAAACAATATCTGTATATCTACCAATTGAAAAGGTGACGTTTACACGATAACCGACTCGATCTCGCCCGTCGACCAACCATTGCAATCGGTAGGGCTTGGGATGCTTCTGTGGGATCAGGTTCAGTTTTCCCACTGCATACTGGCTGATAGCGTTCACGACGCTTCCACTGTCAATAATGAGCGAGCACGTCTTGTCTTCGATAGAACATCGTGAGTAGAAGATGTTCTCTCGTGATCTTCGATCTCTTCACGAATCGGACTCGTGGCTCGGATGGAAACAAGACTCACGTGAGTTTCCTTCTACCGCTCATCTTCAATCTCATCGCTAGTGAGGCCATTAAAGGGCGATCTTCGCCCCTTGCATCAATAGGATCTTCGCCTCCTCTTCACTAGCGTAATCCAACTCACCCCGCTCCGTAATGATGAGAACTCGACGATTCGGACTTTGGGCTTGAAAGTGGCCCCAACCTTTGCACTTGTGACACTGAACATCACGTGCTCTTCCTGGAGTACCATTCGAGGCTGTCTCAGCGATGCAGTTTGACCCGATTATTCTGTTGGGCGCAGCGAACTAAACTCGGGTCTGTTGCGATGAGGGCCGAGGCGGCTGCTCGCCGAACGACCGTGGGCTGTCCCTGAGGGCGTGTAGGGGCTGCCCTAGGCGTACTAGAGTCGCCTCGAGTCCAGGGAGCCCTAGCAGGTGTCGACTGGAAAGATCGACGACGTCCCTCTCTAATCTGCCGCTCTACAATGGATGCATAATGAATCATTGCCTCAATGCTATGAAAATTCTTCAGCCCGACTTCACATGCAATATCTGGGTTCATGCCTTCTATATACCGGTTGAGTGTGGCAATCAAAGTTTCTTCTTTGCCCACCCGGTTCAAGGTATCTCTAACTCCTTGTGATACTCCTCAATTGATCTCGACCCTGACAATCCGGTCGAGCTTCTTCTCCAATTCTCTCATAGTGAACTGGAATGAATCGCCTCATCACGTCTTTCATCTCTTGCCAAGTGTCAATTGGAGGATACCTCTCTTTCTCGCGCTTATTCGTCAAACTCCCACCGGTGGAGGCATATCCGGTGAACTCAGGGAGGCTAGCTGCACTTTCTTAGGCTCGGGAATTCATAGCACTCGAAAATCTTATCAACTTTGCACTCCCGGCCTAAATAGGCATCCGGATCATGCTTGCCTTCAAACTCGGGAATAGTGGTCTTGATGTTGCCAAGTAGGCCTTCAGCATTACCATATCTATTCGCGCTGGGTAAACGCGTTCTCGCGAGCTACCCGAAACGTGGTTGAATCGGCCTCCACCACGGCCCGCCTCGATAAAAATCCATTGCTTCATCGAGGTGGGAAGAGCGAGTGTATTATCCTCAACTCGTTCTTCCCGACATATTCACCCTCAAAGTGCTCTGACTCCGATGCTTCTTCATCATGCAGCTCGAAGTCTTTGTCTTGATAAGTAGGTACTGGCTGACGGTTATTGGTCGGGTCTTGGTGGCCGTTGAGGTCTTTATCGACATCGATCCCTCAAATTTGGCCAATAATTGTGCCATGGTTTCTTGGACGCTGCTTATCTGACCCGAAACACGATCGTTCAAAGCATCAAAGTGGTACTTGGCCCAATCTGGCTGGTCACTTGAAGACACTGGTCTCTTGCCTAGATCCATTAAACCCGCACAATGAACAAACGTAAAGAAAGAAAAGGGATCTCACAGTTCCTCACAATCACTCGTTTATTCTCTCAGATTTTTACCACTCGTGTATGTCACTCAGTGTATGTCACTCACAACGAAGGATCTTATATTGCACAAAACTTCCCAGTAGAATCCTATCGTCAACTCCTTAGCTTTAGTCAAGAGCTCGGACTTGACTTCCAGAGGACCACGGGATAGCAAAAGAACCACGAATAAGGCTAAAATGGGATATATTGGCAGTGTGGAATGTAGGATAGAAGGGATAGATGTAGGATGGGATAGGGCGAAAACTGGAAAGGTTCGGAAGGAATGGAAAAGTTCGGAGGGGGATTTCACCTTGAAGACGATGGAATTTGGCTATAAAAGCCTATATGTCACAGAAAAACTGGGAGTTGTGTCCGTCTCGTCGAGACGTTTCCGGAAAGGTATTATGGAGAAAAATCGGAGTTCGGAAGCAAATTTTACGGCAATTTGAAGATTTGCCGACAATTTACTGAGGCGAGGGGTTAGGGCTGAAAGGAAAAAAATATGGCAGGAAAGGGGCTGGATTCTCGGCGAGGTATTCTCAAAGGGGGATCCTCGAGACAAATAGGATGAACTCTGGATGGATAGTTCAATGACTTCAATTCAAATTAGGAAGCAAAATCTATTCCCAAAAAGGAAAACAATCAAACCCAAATCCTAATAGAACTAGAATAGCAACAAATCGGTCGTATTAATTGAGGACCAAAAACGTTGAAAACACCCCAATACTCAACTATCTAACTCCAAAACGTGCAAAACGTCCCCAATCGATAGTCGACGAAGGACAACAACTCTACCCACAAAGAAGACTCACGACGAACAAAGATGCGATCGAAATATCACGAATTCACTTCTTCTTCTTTTTTCTTTTTTTTTATGATTTTCTTTTTTTTTTTTTTTTTTTTTTTCACGAACTCAAACCCTAATCAAGAACACGAAATAATATTACGAACCTCACACAACTTGGATTGAACCACGACCAGCAGGCGCTGACGTAGCTCTGATACCAAATTTATGATACGACCAACAAGAACGCGGAAGCAACAGATCGAACTCACGTCAACAGATAGGTTGATTCAAAACAAACTTCAAACGACTAAAAACCCTAACAGAAACTCGACTGGAAACTATATCAAATCAACTCGGATTAAGCTCAAATTTTACCACCAATTATAAACTGAAGTCATGAACAATATATCCAAAATTCAGCCAATTCGCACGAGTAGTTTAGGATTTGGCTCGGTGATGACTTTTCGGACGTTTTAGGGTTAAAAGATGGAAAAACGAGACGTGGGCGTTGGATTGGACGGATGAAGGCGTGAAGATGACTGGAAACGAAAAAGGAAAAGTTGAAGAGCTTACCGAAACTAACCCCGGATTTACTTGAATCCGAAACACGCCTATGAAACGATCTTCGTGGCTTGTCTAACCCGGATACTACTAGATATCACGAACGAGACAATTGATTTCAAGATCTAAAGTTACCAACTCTAGAACTCTACCAAGAACTAGGGTTTGTGCTTGAAGAACACGTGAGACAAGAGAGAAAAATGATTTCTTATTCAAAACTCGTCTGCCCACAAAAACATCTAAAACGAAAATAAATACTAGAGATAAACCCTAAAGCTAATCTGGGCTTATTCTCGAAAATTACAAGGCCTTGGGCTTAGTAATTTTGAAAATAGTCTAAATAATAAAAAGAAATATCGGCCCAAAAACACCTAAAACAGCTTGTGATAAAAGGGCTTTATTAAAAGAAACAAATAAAAAGAAACCCACGATAAATAGAAGGGCCTTCATATGCTCGAGCCTCGGTCTGGACAACGGTCAAATTCACCAATTTGTACTTGCTTGGAACCAACATCTTCATCTTCCAATTTCTCCGGATAATGCATCGAAATAGCCTTGCACCGCTTGGCTCGCAATCGTGTCTTTCGACCTCTCAACCGCAACTCAGATTCAATTCATCATTTCTTTGGATCTCGACTCATCGGTTAGGTTATTCTCTATATAATAGCCGCTTCTCAATGTAATATGTATCCGAAATTCATATTGAAATCCCTGGCTTGGCCTCGCCCCCAGACGTAGTCGCAGGACGAACTGGGTAAACAATTCTTGTGTTCTTTATTTTCTATCGTGATTGTGGTGTGTGTTTTTTGCAACAATTGGTATCAGAGCTGCAGGTTCGGAGGGAACAATCACAACGATGGATGGGAAGATTTCAATCGAGAAGTTTGACGGATCAGATTTCAGATTCTGGAATTTGCAGATTGATGATTACCTCTACGGTAAAGATCTATATCTGACCTTTAAGGAAAAACCCGAAAAGATGGATCCGGAGGAGTGGGGGCTATTGGACAGAAAAGCAATGAGTGCGATACGTTTATCGTTGTCCAGAAACGTAGCCTATCACACGACTGAAGCCAAGTCGACAAGGGAGATGCTGGCGATTCTGGAACAGATGTACCAGAAGCCATCAACTGCAAACAAGGTTCATCTGATGAGATGATTATTCAACCTAAAGATGTCGAGAATGCGTCGGTGCAAAGACAACATCTAAACGAGTTCAACATGATCACTTCGCAGTTGAGCTCGGTTAAGATTAGCTGCAATGATGAGGTGCGTGCCCTAATTATGCTATCTTCTCTGCTAGAAAGTTGGGCCGGAACGGTGACAGCTGTAAGTGCTTCATCGGCAAAGACAACGTTGTGTTTTGACGAGGTACGAGATCTGGATTAGCGAAGAGGTTCGCAGGAAGGAATCTGGATCTATCTCGTGGTCGACCGAACACGTAAGATGAGCGAGATCAAAGGAAGGCGAGCAGGGGAAGATCAAAGTCTAGAGGCAAGAATCAATTCGGGAATGATAAAGACTCGATCAAGTGCTGGAATTATGATGAGTTCGGTCATTACAAAAGTCAATGTACAGCACCAAAGAAGTACAAAAAGGGTCAGAACGACAAGAAGATAACAAACGCAACCACAGATGATATTGGAGATGCGTTGGTCTTGAGTGTCAGTAGTCCGTTGGAATCGTGGGTGTTGGATTCTAGAGCGTCGTTCCATTCGTGCAGTGATACTGAGATAATGGAGCACTACATCTCTGACGAATTTGGATAAGTCTATCTTGCAGATGACGATCCCCTGAAGATCATGGGTGTTGGAGTATGGAGCCTGAATGGACTGTACACTCTACCACGATTCCGGTGATCCAAATTTTTAGGCTTATATTTTTTGGGCCCAGGCGAAACCCTAATGGGCTTAGGGTTAGGGTTATTGATAACTCTTGTAAAAGAGTTATTATAGGGCCTTTCTAATGATAAAAGCCTCGGTTGTTGCATGTTCTGCTCGCCTGTTTCTCCTTGTCTTGCGTGTGTTTGTCTTGTTTTCGTGTGGGTGCGTGTAGGATTGAGTCAGTTGGGGATAATAGGTATTTTGTGCGTTTTATGCCTTATTTTATCAATTTGCAGTATGTAGCAGGAAGAGGGAAATAACAGGCGAGACAAGGTTAAGTTCCTTGAAGTTCGCGAGCTCGTAAGCGAAGTTCGCGAGCTCGTAAGCGAAGTTCGCGAGCTCGTAAGTAAAGTGCGCGAGCTCGGAAGCGAAGTGTTCGAACTCCTCAGCAAGGTTGAAAGTGGAAGCGAGCTCGTAAACGAAGTCGAGTTCATGACGGAAGTTCAGCTCGCAAGTATGGATGAGCTCGCATTCAGAAAGCAAGGTCGGACTCGTTAGCAATGTCAAGCCCGTAAGCAGAGCCGAGCTCGGGTAAAGCGAAATCACGAAGCCGTGCTTACGGAAGCTAGCAGTAGCATGGAAAGTCTGGGTTAACAACGAAGAAGAAATCAGCGGGACCACGGCCACGTGGCGGCGGCTGACGGTGAAAAAGACACGCGTTCGCCTCCGCCGAGCTAGCGAAAAGAGAAAGGATCAAGGAACGAAGGCGCTGGCAGGTGCACAGTCTGCACCTCTGAAAAAGCGCATGAGGTTGTCATTAAAAGGGAGTTGGCAACAATCAGAAAAAGGGGATCGACAATTTGGGAGTTGCAGAGGATAGAGAGAAGAAAGAAACATCTGGAGAAAAGGAAGAAGGTACGAATTCTTGGAGAGGAAGTCATCGGAAGAGACGACGATCCAAGAGCTAGCACACGATTCCGGCAACGAAATTCTTTATCATTCCTTAAACCTTGTTAATTTGTTATGGCTGTTACTTGTTTCAATATTGTTGAACACCGCTATGAGCTAAATCTTCATGACTTGATTTCTTGAGGAAACCCATGCTCGTGTGACGAGCTCAGTTCTACGCTTGTCTTGCTAAATCACTATTGCTTTGTTGGGATTGTTTTTATCTTACTTGTGATTGATCACCATTAGTCAGATCTTAGTTCTATAATTGCTGGAAAGTTATTATAGAATGGAAAACAATAGAGCGACGTAAGAACATGATTTTAATGTTATGTGTGTGAATAGCATAGGAATATGCATTTACCTTGCGTGGCAAATATGAATGAATTAGTAATGATATTCTAAGTGCAGTTCGATATAGGAATATATGGACTGGATCTATAGAATATAATCTTAGATTTGGAAAAATACTAAGAATCAAAGGAGTTCATGTCATAGTGATGATGCAAAGATAATGCTGTAGCATTATTAGAAAAGAGCATGGGTGGAATCGGGAGATCAAGTCTGTTTCTCTACCTTGATAACAGTAATCTCCTCGTTGTCGGTGTCATTGTTCACTTCGTTGTGCCTAAGTCGCTTTAATTTCAGTTCACTTGTGTTTTTATTCTAATCGTGCATCAGTTCAGTACATCTCCCTTATTTTGCAAAATTACAATCTACGTGATTTAAAAGTGCATTCCCCGTGGATTCGATCTCGGAATATACTGTATTACTTGTTGATTACGTGCACTTGCGTATAGTATATTCACATCAAAAATCAATACAACAGTTATGTTATTTCTCTATTTAATAGCCGCTCCTCATTGTAATCAATATCCGAAATTCATATTGAAATCCCTGGCTTAGCATCGCCCCCAGACGTACTCGCAAGACGAACTGGGTTAAAAATTCGCGTGTTCTTTATTTTCTGTCGTGATTGTGGTGTGTGTTTTTTGTAAAAATTAGTATCAGAGCTTCAGGTTCGAAGGGAGCAATCACAACGATGGATGGGAAGATTTCAATCGAGAAGTTTGATGGATCAGATTTCGGATTCTGGAAGATGCAGATTGAGGATTACCTCTACGGTAAAGATCTATATCTGCCCTTGAAGGAAAAACCCGAAAAAATGGATCCGTTTATTGGACAGAAAAGCAATGAGTGCGATACGTTTATCGTTGTCCAGGAACGTAGCCTATCACATGATTGAAGCCAAGTCGGCAAGGGAGATGCTGGTGATTCTGGAACAGATGTACCAAAAGCCATCAACTGTGAACAAGGTTCATCTGATGAGACGGTTATTCAACCTAAAGATGTCAGAGGGTACGTCGGTGCAGCAACATCTAAACGAGTTCAACATGATCACTTCGCAGTTGAACTCGGTTAAGATCAGCTTCGATGATGAGGTGCGTGCCCTAATTATGCTATCTTCTCTGCCAGAAAGTTGGGGCGGAATGGTGACAGCTGTAAGTGCGTCATCGGCAAAGAGAGTGTTGTGTTTTGACGAGGTGCGAGATCGATGATTAGCAAAGAGGTTCGCAGGAAGGAACTGGATCTACCTCGTGGTCGACCGAACACGGAAGACGAGGCGGATCGAAGGAAGGCGTAATGGGAAGATCAAAGTCAGAGGCAAGAGTCAATTCGGGAAGGATAAAGACTCGAACAAGTCTTTGGAATTGTGATGAGTTCGGTCATTACAAAATCGATGTACAAAGACCGAAGAAGTACAAAAGTGTCGGAATGACGAAGGCGAGAAATGCAACCACATATGATATTGGAGATGCGTTGGTCTTGAGTGTCGTGATCCGTTGGAATCATGGGTGTTGGATTACGAGCGTCGTTTCATTAGATGCGGTGTGACAAGCCCCTGAAGACGTGGGAAATGGAGATGTCCAGATCAACACGCCAAATGGATCGATGCTGAAGTTGAATGGTGTAAGGCACATTCAAGGATTGCAAAGAAACTTACTTTCAATCGGGCACCTTGATGTTGAAGGATATTATGTAACGTTTGGCTGCAGTAGTTGGAAGATCACCAGAGGAGCGATGATAGTAGCTCGAGGTAAGAAAAAGGGTACGTTGTATACAACAACTAACTCAAAAGAATGCATAGATCTTGCAGGAGCGGTTGTCGATGCTGATTTGTGGCATTGTCGGCTAGGCCACATGAGCAAAAAATGGATGAAAGAAATGAGTTCGAATGGTAGGCTGCCAGGTCTGAAAACTGTTGAAGTTGGCATGTGCGAGGACTGTGTTTTCGGGAAACAAAGGAGAGTGAGTTTCTCGAGATGTGGTCGAGAAACCTCAATTGTAAATTAATAAAATCATAATTTTGAATAATAAAACCTAATTTTGAATTAATAAACCCTAATTTTGAATTAATAAATCCTAATTTGAATAATAAACCCTAATTATCAATTAATAAACCCTAATTTTGAATAATAAACTCTAATTATGAATTAATAAACCTTACTTGTGAATTAATAAACCATAATTATGAATTAATAAGTTTTAATTTTGAATTAGATTTATTAATTTTAATTATAAATTAACAAAATTTAATTATCCTTACTCACCATAATTAATACATAATTATTTTAATAAAAACAAGGGTGAGCTCACAGTAAGGCGGAGCTCACCCAAGTTTTTGTCAAAAAGCAATTCATGAGCTGTCTTCCTCCAACTCTTAAATTTAGGTATAAAATGGGTAATTTATAAGCAAACACTCTTGAAATATTCGTAAATTTTAGAGAGGATAAGAAAATACTTAACACAAAAAATGACTATTTTCTTATTTTTTATCTTTGCATTATCAAAAATATATTTTGATATGTTAACTATATATATATATATATATATAAAAGCTGATTATAATAGAAACTTTTCCCCATAAAAGTTATATGAACCGGTTTCCTCTATATATACATTAATACTTTTTTTATAAAATAATATTTCATTACATCAATAAATATTATATTATATTATATATAAATAAGCATTATTGTATATTATTACTAAGTATGGTTCCAGAGAGTTCAATTATTTATTTCATATTTTATCATACATCTAACTTCACGAATACTCATCTTTATATAGATGAAACTCAACCAAAATATTTATTCGCAATACATTTGGCCAATAATATATATAATCATTAAAAACAAGTCAAAAGAAAATGAAAAATCCACCCAAAGTCCTCTATCACAAACTATATTCCATCTTCTGCTTGCCCATATCCATAAACGATCCATTGATACTAAAATAAGAGATGAAACTCCGGAAAAAAAAAGAATTCCGGCCATAAAAAAAACAAGCGGTGGTAGAGAATAGACAGTCCTGGAGGCGAATGAAGCTGATAAACTCGTCGTTGACCCATCCATACTTGTCAGCAAAAGGGTTGGCGAGGCTGGGCGGAGGGTATCGGTGAATGCAATCTTCCCACACATTAGGATCTTCCAAATCTTTGAGGACTTCCCACAAACAGCTGTTGCACTTAAAAAACCTGCTCCAAAACCAACCATTATCATTCTATCACCCCTCTTCAGCCGCTTCTTCGCCTCCATGTATCCCACCACGTACCACAGCCCGCCGGCGGAGGTGTCGACGAACCGGTGGAGCATCATCCGAGCTGGCTCCAAATTGTACTCGCTTAGCCCTAGACTCTTCCCTACACCATCGATCACAGCCCTGTTTTTTCACAAGATTATTGTAGTTAGCTAGGTTAAACAAAGCAAGTCGAAATGTTTGTTGTAGAAGTGTGTTATTAAAAATCTTGAATACCTATAGTATACCGAATGAATCTTGTAGAAGTGTGTTATTAAAAATCTTGATTTCTAAAGATTTTTTGGTGAT
The DNA here is from genome assembly GCA_036937905.1 of Salvia rosmarinus. NCBI lineage: Eukaryota > Viridiplantae > Streptophyta > Magnoliopsida > Lamiales > Lamiaceae > Salvia > Salvia rosmarinus. The sequence goes on along the minus strand of CM072820.1, from coordinate 8,389,395 downwards.
TTTAGTATGCCGCGAATTATTTATTTGGTATAAGATACGACTTCTTTTGTATCTAGAATTCTTTAGAAAATATTGCGTTTAAGAACTCTTCAAATTAAAATGTTATAAGATATGTTGTTTTACATATATATATATATAGAGAGAGAGAGGATGGATTGATAGGAATGATATTTTTTGGTAAGAAATAAGAATAAATCTAAACCGATTTTAATAAATCAATGGTAATAAATCAATGGAAAAGATTAATAGTCATTGTTATTGTTTTACTCTTATTATTGAATTAGACTATTTTGTCTACAATTCCAGACTAGTTGAATTAATTATTGAATCAGTCTTTTTTTTCTTTAATTCTAGATAAACTTGATTTCACTAATTTTAGGTGTAAAAAAAAGCAATTCATGAACTATCTTCCTCTAACTCTTAAATTTAGGTATAAAATGGGTAATTTATGAGGAAACACTCTTGAAATATTTGTAAATTTTAGAGAGGATAAGAAAATACTTAACACAAAAAATGACTATTTTCTTATTTTTTATCTTTGCATTATCAAGATATATATTTTTGGTATATTAACTATGTATATATATAGGAGCTGATTATAATAGAAACTTTTCCCCATAAAAAATATATGAACTGGTTTCCTCTATATATACATTTTAATACTTTTTTATTTATAAAATAATATTTCGATACATCAATAAATATTATATTATATTATATATAAATAAGCATTATTGTATATTATTACTAAGTATGGTTCCAGAGAGTTCAATTATTTATTTCATATTTTATCATACATCTCACTTCACGAATACTCATCTTTATATAAATGAAACTCAACCAAAACACCTATTCATTCGCAATACATTTGGCCAATAATATATATAATCATTAAAAAACAAGTCAAAAGAAGATGAAAAATCCACCCAAAGTCCTCTATCACAAACTATGTTCCATCTTCTGCTTGCCCATATCCATAAACGATCCATTAATACTAAAATAAGAGATGAAACGCCGGAAAAAAAAGGATTCCTGCCATAATAAAATCAAGCGGTGGTAGAGAGTAGACAGTCCTGGAGGCGAATGAAGCTGATAAACTCGTCGTTGACCCATCCATACTTGTCAGCAAAAGGGTTGGCGAGGCTGGGCGGAGGGTATCGGTGAATGCAATCTTCCCACACATTAGGATCTTCCAAGTCTTTGAGGACTTCCCACAAACAGCTGTTGAACTTAAAACCAGCTCCAAAACCGACCATTATCATTCTATCACCCTTCTTCAGCCGCTTCTTCGCCTCCATGTATCCCACCACGTACCACAGCCCGCCGGCGGAGGTGTGGCCGAACTGGTGGAGCGTCATCCGAGCAATAAAGGATATCATACAAATGACCTTAAATGTACAATCTTATTCAATAATTATTGTAAATTTATCACAATTGAAATTTTCTCCAAATTAAACTTGATGTGATAACGCGCAATATAAGTCACTTGTAGATGTGGCCAAATGGGCTCAACCTAGTTTTGGGACGGATTGAGCTCAAAAATGAAAGTTCGATCCAAAAAAATTGTACTAAAAATTATGTTTCAAGCTTTGTTGGATCACAATTTTTCCGATCCAATAGTTTCCGATCCGACCTAATCCAGCCCAACCTGTCATTTACCAGCTCCATTCACGTGAATTGGCTAGGACATGCACTGCTCCAATTGAAAGGATACCATAGTAAAAAAAAGGCACTTCACCGCTCTCTCTCAAGTCACAATTTCAGAAAATTGAGCGAATATTTATAATTTTTATAATATTTAGTTACTTCATGACATGATTTGTATATTGTATTCCTCTCAAAAAAGTCACATTTTCAGAAAAGGAAAAATTTATAATTTATTGCCTCTAAAATTTTTCAGTTCATGGCCTAAATTTTCAAAACTTTTAAAATATTCTAAACTTTGAAAAATATATCAGCTTATAACACGAAAAAATTTCGGCATCTCAACTCTGTATAGGACGTCAATGTGACGTGAATTTTTATTTGACACCTAGAAATAAAAATTTCCAGTCCGCTTTTTTCTCCAAACCTCTTCTAGTTGCTGAAATCTAGGGTTTAATCCATACCTAATTAATAATATGATGGCGGAGGAATCAATGGAAACCTTGACGAACAAATCACACAGCTCGTGCAGTGGCGAACCCTTGTTCGAACTTCAGGCATATATTTCTACCGTTGAGGATTAAATTTTCGCGATTTTTGATTAATTCGTTGCGATTCAGTTTCAAGGTGGGATTTTCATACTGTTTTTATGGAATTCAAATTTATCGAAAATTGTGTGGTGGATTTAATCTGAATAAATTACGGTGTTGAATATTTAATTTGAGCGGATTCTTTAGTTTTGCCGAATCTTTTATTGGAATTTACGATTAAGTAGTTTAAGGTGATTCACTCTGTTCGATTTCAAATTTTGGTCTCCTAAATTTTTTTTTTTTATTTGTTTTTTTTCCTGAAAGCATCTTAAGAAAGTTTAGGTATTCTGGACGTCGTGTGGTGAGAGAGAGAACGAAGAGAGAGGTGGATTAATAATTTTTTTATTATTATTTAACTAAAAATATATTCAAAACAAAATGACATCATCATTTGAACTGGAGCACATCAAAGTTTAACTCATGCGATTTATGCTAACGGCTGACACATTAATTAATATATAAATCCATTACATACTCCAGACACCACATTCATCTTGAATCCTATATGGCATTATCATGATTTAGTATTTTATTTTCTAAAATCCCACAAGTTTTCTTATTTGACCACTTATCATTTAATATATTGATTGATTGATTTATGTTAGTATTAAATATGTTATATATACATATATATATATATTACTTTTAATTTCAATTTATAATTTTACAACTAAATCTGTAATTTTAATTTAATTTAAATTTATTATATTATTAATTATTATCTAACATGTCCTATCAAATCATTCATTTATTTCCCTCTTTCCACAAAAATAATATTTTTAAGTTTAATATTTTAAAATAAATTTTGCAAGATTAGTATTTAAACGTTGCAAGATTATATATAAACTTATACTTATAAATTTGAACGAGTTAAGTTAACTAGCGGAATTACTATATGGTTTTGAGACTATAATTTGTATTAAAATACTTTTTAATCGGATTTTAGATGGATACGAGTATATACGTTATATATAATATGATTGCATAGCTAAGCATCACCTTAATTCATGCGCCTACATGGAACCTCCAATATTGTCTATTCTTATTATATTGGATACTAATTTTGTAGTTTCTAAATTCTTATATTATAATATTTATTTATTTATTTTATATATCTCGATATTTTCTTAATTAGAGAGTATGAAATCCTTAATTACTTCTCATTCATTTTTTTATTTGGAATTCTGCATTAATTTTTCATGATACTTCATCAATTGAAAATCTATATAAAATTACATTTACGTGTTTCACTAATTAGTAGGTACCAATATACTAGTTGAGACGAAAAACCGATAGTAAAATCACTTTAAAATTTAATTTAGGATACGTACAGTATATAAATTCTAAACAAGTCTTTTTTTTTTTTGTATCATGGGAACCCGCACCGCTACCTTAGCGCAAGACTTTGGGTAAACCCCATGTTCTGTCTGCAATACCGCAAACCACACAGATGTAAACCACACTGGAAAACCAGCGTGATAGGCTCAAACCCATAAAAGGCGTTTGGTGGGGTTCAACGCGACTTCTCGGCCACGAGAACCCACCTTAACCATCACTACAAAAAATAATCGATCGTGACGGAAAATTCCGTCGCAAACCCCGCTCGATCCGTTGCTAAAATGGATTAGCGACGGATTAGCGACGGAACGGGGGTCGCCGGAAACCGGTTGGCAAACGCTTAGCGATGGAATTACGTCCGTCGCTAATTTTTAGCGACGGTCCACCGACGGAAAATTGATCGCTAATCCGCGACCTCGTAACGGTCGTGCGATATAAATTCGTCGTTAACGCGATGCTAATCCGTCAGTAGTTAGCGACGGATTAACACACACTTACTCCGTAGCTAAAAATGCCGTCGTTATTCTGACGATACTCCGTCGTTATTCTGACGCTACTCCGTCGTTATTCTGACGCTAATCCGTCTCTGATCTGTCGCTAATTAGCGACGGACTCAGTCCATCGCTAAAATTATAGTTTTTTTTTCTTTTACGTAAAAAAGTCCGTCGTAAATCCGTTGTAGAATCGTCGCAAGTCCGTCCAAAGTTACAGTTGGTTCAGTTATTTCACGTTGTTAATCCGTCTCTAATCCGTCTTTAATCCGTCGCTAATCCGTCGCTATATTGGTACATTCTGCACAGCTTCAATTTGTATTTTTGACAGCCAAACATGTTTTCAAACAACCAACCCAAACAAATATACAAACAACCAATTCTATCCAATTCAATCTATACAATCCAACCAAACAAACCAATTCCAACCAATTCCATCCATACAATACAAACTATGAAAACAAACCAATTCAATCCATATAATACAAACTATCAAAATAAACCAATTCAATCCAAACAAAGCATTTCAATCCAAAATACTGTAATATCCAAACAATCCCATAAAAAAACAATTCTAAATCATGCGATAAGTTAACAAATTCATAATACAACCCGAATATGACGAGGTGAGGGAGCTCATATCACGGTGGGGAAACGGAGCTGGCCATGAAGCGCCTAGGCCTCCTCACGAGCGCAGATCTCGAGCCTCGAATCGTTTTGCACGCTATCTCGCGCCTCACCACTTGCATTTCGCCTCATATGCCGGTATTGCTGCCGCCGCCTTCCAATCGGGCCTCCAGATCCAATATCTGTTGTTGATAAGCTATGGGATCAGCAGGCTGGGCACTCTCCACCGAATGAGACGACGCTTCGCTCTGCATGTATGTCCGTGATAGAGAACCAGCTCTAAACATCCTATTCTTTTTCTTTGAGGAGCTCCCAAGGACATTTTTGAGAATTTGAGTCCTATCAATTTCTGGCGGCGTCTCATCATTCCCCCCAGATTGGCTCAACTGGGTCACATGTTCCTCAACCTGCCTCTGTAATATAATTTCATACAATTATTATTTAATTAAATGCTCGTTGTTGCGCTAAAGAATATACTTACCGCGATACTCCAAGCTTTCCCGTCTGTATAGCTCCCGTCGTCGGTGGCATGATACTTCTGGAATACATCCCACTGGACCTCTGATATGTCTACTCCACGCTCTCTTGCCTATAAATAAGTAAAACAAATTAAATAATTAACAAGTATCACGATTCTTAAATAAATTTACTATATCTAAAACTTCAAAGTATTTTACAATCTCTCTCGTGATACTCGAGTGCAGAGCGTGAGCCACCCCGATGCTTGACTATCCCAACCCTCGCCATCCGCTCGGACATCCTGCTGTCGGGCCTGCCACCTTCTCTCGACGCCCGTCCGAGCCCAATATGCCTTCCAATTATCCCAATCTCGCCGTGGATAAATGGAGATGGGTTAGGCGAGTCCTTCGCTTGATCTTGTGAACAAGATCTTTATAGCGCCGCGGCTTTTGCGCACCAAGAGGAGTAGACCAAGGCCTCATCCATCGATCATCCCAATAAAAATATTTCGCAAAAATATATGATTACAATATGCAAATTAAGGTCAAATCATAAATGACTTCAGATAAACAACACGAACCTTGAATTCATCGAAATAAATCGCTTGAACTCGAGGTACCAATTTCCAATTGAAGCCGTTGTGATTCATGAATCTACTGAATGACTCAGTAATCACGCTGGCTATATCATTGCTCGGACACAAAATGCTACAATTTACGTGAAATAAAGACATCAGAATGCTACAATTTATTTAAACTGAGACATATAAGAGATAATGTCATACCCATTCACAATGGCTATCTTCTTCATCCCCTCTCTAGATGGCACTCCACCACCGCCGGGGGGGGCTGAGAGAGTGCCTCCATGCCTTCTTCTAGGTTGGCGGGTGAAGGCGACGGCGTGTATGACCCTAGGTGCCTCCTACGTGATGACATCTGCAAACAAAGGTAAAAAATGTTGTATTAAAAATTCACAAATAATACATATCATAACGTTTTGTGTGCATACTAAAAAATGCTATAAATTCACAAATAATGCATATCATAACGTTTTGTGTGCATACTAAAAAATACTATAAATTCACAAATAATGCATATCATAATGTTTTGTGTGCATACAAAAAAATGCTATAAATTCAAACCCTATTCATCGTCGTCGTCATCATCATCATCCAATGTATGATTGTCTTCTGACTCTGACAATTCAACTTCATCATCCTCATTATCAGATGTCTCTTCAATGTCTATGAGTGTACCATCAGGATGAACTAGTGTCGTGTCCTCATCCACAACGACATTAGTAATCGAACCTAATGCATCCTCTTGAAAAGGGGAAGGTACTATCGATGCAGAACTCTCATCTGAAACTTCCACATTAGATCGAGCTTTAATTGTGCATACTTCCCACCACTCTTTCATAGATTGTTTTAAACTTGGATATGCACAATAGTATACTTAAATAGCTTGATTGGCGAGGATAAACGGTTCGAACTTGTTATATCTTCTCGTATGATTTACCGAAACCAACTTGTACTCGGAATGAATTGATAACCCCAATCGTGAAGGATCAAACCACTCGCATCTAAACAATGTTGTGGTCTTCGTTGGTAGCCCAGGATATTCCAACTCACAGATCTCCAATAATCGCCCATAAAAATCTAGTTCTTGCGTGTCTGTACCATAAGTTTCACCTTTAATGCACACTCCACTATTCCTAGTTGATCTTTGTGACCCATGTTCTAATGTGTGAAATTTGTAACCATTTATATAATACCCTGGGTACGTCTTAATTAGAGCTGAAGGCCCTTTGGCAAGAGACAATATGAACGGATTCACAATGTTGTTAGTATGATCTTTGACCTATTATTAGTAAAAAAACGATTAGAATGACTAAACGCATATATTAAATATTTTCTACTAATAATCATCGAACACTCACATATGCCTCAAACCAAAACGGGAAGCCTCTTTCAATCGACCTTTGAATATCAGAGCTAGAGATCAGTGGATTTGATCTTTTCACATCTTCGATGAATAAACTACATCAACATATATTTACGAGCCTAGTTAATAATAACAATAATAATAATAATGTGGAATGAATTCTAAGAAAACACGACACTTACGCCATGTAAATGTCTCGCAACTTCAACACAATTGAGCAACACGATAAACGAGCAAAGATCATATTCTCTACTATCCAAATATCTCGCCGACATATTTCCAAAAGGTCCGCCATCTTGCTTGAAGATTTGAAGCATATCCGGATAGTCTTCGTGCCTAATCTCCGCTGACCATGATGCAAATCTCGAACTTCGCTCTTACGTGATCATCAAAATAATACGAGCAAAATGTCGATGCTTCTTGTACTAAGTAAGCATTGCGATAGAACCTCAACCCCGGCTTTATTTCAGACGTTGTTCTTCAACTTACGTAACTATCTACAAAATTTAGAACGTTGTTCTTCAATTTATATATATATATATATATATATATATATATATATATATATATGTGTGATAATGTACTAGCAAGACCTTTCAAATGGATACATCCATCGGTATTGAACAGCCTCGCAATACGGGCTTCATCGCCTAGATGAACCGGAAGATGTTCCATGGAGTCAAGAAACTAGGGGAAAATGCGCCAAGCTTGCATAAAATCATCGAATATTTTCTTGGAACCGCATGCATCATCAAGCCCTATGTTTCGAGAAGTTAAATCTTTGAAGAATAAAGATAATTCATTATGACTTTCCAAACATTGGGTGGGAGAAGTTCGCGAAATGCAATCGGTAGAATTTGCATGAAAATGTGACAATCATGACTCTTCATCCCAAACATCTTCGCTTTGTCATGTCTACACATCTACCCATGTTCAAACGCATCCATCCGAAATCTTAAACCTCTTACCCACTCACATAAGACTTTTTCTCACGATTGTCAAGTGTATAAGAAGTTTGGATATTTTCCTATTGATTCATTCATCGTCAACTCGTCTCAGAGCAAGATAAATTAAGTTCTTCTCTAGATTTGCTCGTATCTTTGTCTTCCTCGACATTCATGACCGTGTTGAACACATTATCGAACACATTCTTCTCTATGTGCATGACATCCAAATTATGCCGAATCAAAAGAGAACTCCAGAAGGTAGATCCTGAAAATACTTCTTTTCTTCCATCCGCCCAAACCGCTGATATTCTCGCTATTTATTTCATCATCGCCAATCTACATGAGACTAGTCCCATACCCATAATTAGTGATGTGCTTATCTCCCGATCGCGCTCGTGGATCGTTAGTAATCACCGTGTTCTTTTCGAAACCTCTTCGATCCCTTCGAAATGGGTGATTAGGAGCTAGAAATTTACGATGGTTATCAAACCATGACCGCTACCACTTTTAGCTAAAGTAAAAGCATCGGATACTCCATGCAAAGGCGGACAAGCTAATCTTCCGGTTGTACTCCATCCGCATAACATAGAGTATGCAGGAAGTCACTAATTGTCCAAAGTAATGCAGCGTGCATTTGAAAATTTCGCTCAACGATACATCATAAGTAAGAACGCCGTCATCCCACAAATCTATTAACTCGCTATCAATGGTTGCAAGAACACATCAATCTTCTCCTTCGGATTACGCGGTCCCGCACTAAGATCGTAAGAAACATGTATTGCTCCTTCATACACAGCCACGGGGAAGATTATAAGGGTCGATAATGGGCCATGATGAATATTGCTTTCCGATTGATCGAATGGCTGAAAACCGCCGGTTGAGAGTCCAAATCGCACGTTACAATTTCGATGCAAATAAGGGAAACTTCGTGTTCAAATGTTTCCATGCAATTGAGTCTCGCGGATGACGATGACCCCATCATCGACCGACGATGCATGCCAACGATATTTTCCATTGTAGCATTGGATGCATATAATCTACGTAGTCGAGGAGTTAGAGGAAAATAATACATCTTTTATATGCTACTTGTGCTTTCCGTCGACTTCCACTAGCTCGAGTATTGCTCTTGAAACGAGGATGGTTACAGAATTTGTAGCTCGTCAATTCAGAATCTTCGCGCCAATAAATCATGCAATTAAATGGACAACAATCAATTTTGTGTACGGGCAACCCCATGCCACGCAACAATCTCTTCGTCTTTGTAGAAGTCATCAAGCACGCAATTTCCATCCGATGCGACTCTTTCATCGCCTCGATATTTGATCAAAACCCTTCTCAAGAATGTTGTTCTCGCTTTCCAACTCGTAAGTCGAGCCACAAAGGACAATTGTGTATGATCCAAGCAACCCGCCACAAAGGTTTATCGGCAAGATTCAACATATCGTAAAATTTTTTGCATCGAATTTGGCTCCTCTTCTATCTCGTCAAATTGAACTGTCGACCAAGAGCATCCACTACCATCGTATGATACGTATTTGGTTGACGGTTAACATCTGAATCCACAACATTGTGCCTACTTGTGGTTGTCTCTCCTCGAAATATCCATGTGTGATAATTTGGAATAAATCCAAATTTTGATAAGTGATATCGCACAGTATCTTTCTTCTGATAAGGTATATTCTTACACTTCTTACACGGACACTTGATTTTCTCTCCATCCGCGAATAAAAACTGAGCACTAGCGAATTCAATAAAACTTTCAAGTCCATCTCGAAATTCAATATTTAATCCACCAACCGAACTAAACCTCTTATACATCCACTCACGATTGTCATTCATTCTTCAAGCCCCTAATTATAAATAATTAATTAAACATGTTCAACATAAGTTGTACAATATAAACTAATTATACACTCATAAGTTAGGAATATGTTAATTCATCTATGAAGTAGTTTCTTGTGATGACATCCTCATACAAGGACATATATGGACCACACTCATTTAGAAAATGTGATCACACTTAATTATGAAATGTGAGAACCACATTCAATTATGATCCCCGTGTCCTCACACAAGAATATTTTGCAAACATATATAAGATGTTATAACAGAAATTTTGAACTTAATGTAATTCCTATATATATTTAATTAAATCTATATGTATGTGTATATGTATATGTGTGTGAGTGTATATGCTTTTCCGCTTCGGTATCACATATTACACCCCAAATAAACACTTATAAAACATCTTATTCATATAACAATTCTAACAAAATTTCGGCAGAGTAAGTTTTATAAAATTAATCGCCATTTGATTCCCAATTCAACCAAACTCATCCAAATTTCACCAATTCATCACCATATGCCTAATTATACACTTAACAACTCAAAACATCTCACGAAATGATGAATTTATCATCCCAATTCACATCCAAGTTAAACATATTCACACCAAGCTTATCAATTTCTCGCAAATATTTTTATCAAACACCACATATGCGTACAGTTAACTCACGAAACGATGAATTTATCATCCCAATTCACATCCAAGCTTATCAATTTCACAAGCCCAAATCACAAGACTAACATTCAATGCATCATTTTCACTATCAATTCGTAAACTCAATTCAATTTTCACTATCAATTTCACTATCAATTCAATGCATCATATATAATATTTTCACTATCAATTCAATACATCATATAATAATTTTCACTATCAATTCAATATATATAACAAATATATAACAAAATAAAAAAACCCAAACAAACCAACCTGGACGGACGACGGCGGGAAGGCGGGCGGCAAGGCATGGGCGGCAAGGAGGCGGGCAGGACCATGGCGGCGGGTGGGGGTGGGGTGGGGTGAGGCGTGGTGTGGGTGGTGGGGTGGGGCGGGGCTAGGGCACGGGCTGGGGTCGGGGGTGGGCGGCGACGGCGGCGAGGGCGGGGTGGCGGCGACAGTGGTGAACGGCAGCGGGCGGGGGGGGGGGTGTGGTGTGGTGAGGTGGGGAAGGGCTAGGGCAGGCTGGGGTCGGGGGTGGGCGGACGACGGCGATGGCGGCGGAGGCGGGGTCAGCGACGGCAGGGTGGTGCAGGCGGGGGGGGGTATGGGCATGTATGTGGCTAGGGGTTGGGGTTGGGGTTGGGGAGGGTTTGGACGTTCGATATGAAATTGGGAAGAAAGCCCGATCGTAATTAAACTTTTAGCGGCGGATTAGCGACGGAATTATCCGTCGTTATATTTAAAACCCTATAACGACGGATTAACGACTGAATAATGGATTTAACGACGGAATAAGTTTAACGATGGACACATATCCGTAGTTAATTTACGTACAGAATATAAAAAAATCAAAAAAGTTTTAATTTAACGACGGACTGCATTCCGTCGTTAAATTAGCAACTACTTTACGACGGACAATCCGTCGCTAAATTTTTTGGGAATAAATAAATTCAGAATTAAAATTAACGACGGATTTTGTCCGTCGTTGAAATAAATTTTAAAAAAACTAAAAATAATCCGCTTATTTTACGACGGATTAGCGACGGAATTGTTATCCAATTAAAAAAAATAACAAAAAAAATTAATTTTAACGACGGATAGTGTCCGTCGTTAAATTTAACGACGGAATAGCGACGGAAATGCCGTCGTTAATACTTCGCGCGAGAAATCCCCGCCATGTTACTCACGATCCGCCGATAAAAAAATTCCTTTTATTCCGCCGCTAATCCGTCACGATTCACGACCCGCATTTTGGCCGTCACGATCCGTCACGATCGGTCAGTATTTTTGCGATGCATTGGGTTGTCCCTAGGGGACAATTCTAAACAAGTCTAAACATTAATCAACATACATAAGGGGAATTTTTTCATTTTCTAAACTTTTATTATTTTATACTACTTATTGAGCCAAAGAAATAGTATAAATAAAAAAAAAATATTATAATAACTAATTATAGTAACAACTTATAAAACTATATGAGTTTAAAATGAGAACGAGAAATAAAATTATTTTTTAATCAGGTATGCGAGCATTATTATACGACTTTAACAAGAACAAATAGTAAAATTACTTTTAAATTGGGTTTTGGACGGGTACAAGTATATACATTCTAAATGAGTTTGGATATATGAACCGTAGCCTCATTATTTCGATTCATCGGTTAATTTTTTCTATAAACTTCACAATTTGGAGGAATAAATAAATTCGAATCCTTCTTAAGTTTTATAATATTTATTTTAATATTTACTTTATAATATTTGGGTATTCTTGAGACAGATAATCAATTACTATAACATTATATTATATAATCGAAATAGGTTAGGAAAGTCAGTGGGTGTTACTATCGGGTTTGAGATGAAAATGAGTAATTAGCGAGTATTTATACTGTGTATTAATATAAAAGTTTCAGACGATAATAGGTAGTGAAATTAATTTTTAAAGTCAAGTTCAGAACATCTATGAATATATAAATTATAAACATGTATGGACACTAATAGACATGCTTACATGATTTTTTTTCTAACTTTTAAATATTTTGTTAAACTTTTTTTTAAATGACTATATAAATTATAAACAGGTATGGAAACTAATCGACATGCTTACGTGAATTTTTTTTCTAACTTTTAAATATTTTGTTGTTTTTTTATTAATGTTTACTTTGTAATGTTCGAATTAATGTTGTTGCTGCAGATAACCAATTATTATAAGAAGTAATATTTATAAGTTCAAACAGATTCTGGTGATTATCAAATATTATTATAGATTATGACGTAAAGTTATTTTTCGTCAAAATTCGACGGGTTATACACTAGTTAAATATAATTTGGGTGGAAATCTAATCGTGAAATTACAACAGCTGTTAAATTTGTGCAATATTATATCAATTTTAAATTTGGTGCGCAAAATAAAAAAGCGACTAATATTAGTGTATTTTAGTGTTAATAATCCTATATCTTAATTTATGCTAATAAATACCTTAATTTTGGAGACAGATGGCATATCTACTGCTCTTGGCTTTAAGATTGTATTAATATTTGCTGATACAGCTTGCGTGGATAAACAAGAAGAACAATATCAAAATTCGTTGATTTTACAAAATACCGAAGATTGACAGATTTGAAGAAACCTCGTTTTTATTAATCATCAAAAGCTACGTCCAAAAGACAACTAACAGTGCTTAAATAATAAACCCTAATCGACCAAAAGAAAGGGAAAAAAAGAAAAAAGGTCCAAAACTAAAACTAAATTACAAAAAAAACTCGGAAAAATTTCATAAATTACAAATTGACCCTTTAGACGAAGGAATTTGTCCGAAATCCGCCATCGTTCATAACAAAGTGATGAGTATAGCTCAGAAGACCGTTTCTGCTTGAAAAACACTAGGCCCTCGTCGAAATCTGACATTTGCGTAATTTTTCGGATGATCCGCACGTCGCATGTAATTTAACTCAATTTGCACCTCATCAGTTGCTTTAATGATGATCAAACTACAAACCAAGGTATTTATGATGGATAAATAATCTAGCTAGAGAAATACATAAATGCTTAGATGCATAAGAATCTTAAAAATGTAACTAGATAGTTTGACTGACTCTTTAGGAACCGAAAAAGACATTAACCATCCTTGAATATGGAGATGTTTCTCAAATATCCGCTGCTCGGTAAGAATATCAGCTGGTTGTTCCATGCTCGACATGTTCCAAGTCCAAGAAAAAGATTAAAAGTAGTTTATGATTTTAGTATTAAATTATCTTTCGACATCCCAATTCGAGAAATATGTTTTACTGGTGAATCTAGTCAGGTATACGATACTAGAATATTTTATACGGGAGAAATTCTATATGTTGATTTTGTCTAGTCAGATATACAACTGACCTGAGGAGTATTTTTGTTTGTTGCCTCAATACCTCTATATGTTGAAACAAGCGAATCCAAGCACTACATATGATTTTGAGGTGGGTGATGATGGTACGTCAAGAAGGACACCAATCTCTATGCAAAGGAACAAAGTAAAGATGAAAGTAATGGCCCAGAGGACAAAGTCTCTTTTATCCACCCGCCATAAGAAAGTAGCTTCATCATAATCCACCTGAAATGGTGAAATGTAAAATTATAGATTGAGTGTCAAACTTAAGAAACTAAAATAATACAGTCTTCTCCTCCATCCTAGTCCCCAACCCCATAAACGAGAGAGGGAGAGAGGCTGATAATAAAGGATCACTGTTTAGACTCTGTATAAAAAGTCATTTATCAAAACAAATAAATTAATAAGTAGGACGTTACGGATTTATGTGAGACATGTTAAGGGCTGCTTAATATAAAAGGAGTTTCACCCTCTTAGGATGGCTCCTTGCAGGCACTAGGTAAAGTCTTCCTAGTTTTTTAATCGTTGAGTCACCGTAATTTACCCTTTCATATTCTAATGGGGTTGGGATGTGGGAACTCCCAAGAGGAGGGCTTTCCCTTTTGGAACAAGTGCCGACAGAATGTACTGGGACGTTATCGCGACCAGGTTAACTTAGATGTGACACGCTGCACTTACTCGCACTAATCTGTGCCAGCTTATTAATATTATTTTGTACAATCCATTTCAGCTATTATTATAATCACAGATCACAATATCATATTCATGCGCATTGCACAATGTCTTAATAAGTTCTGTTTTTTATTCATGTGAAGTCGTAATCGTTACCTTTAATGTAAACTTTACGTTCATAATAACTTGTAAACTACATAGAATTGATAAACTGTATTTGAAAAATCAAGTATGATAGGTTCAGTCATATAGATGTTAGTGAATTTTGAACCTATAACTTTTTTGGTCATATGGATCCATTTTACCACTGACAGTCTCAAAGGGATGATAAATTCATTTTCTAGTTATAAAAATGGATTGAGGCTTCCATGTAAATGATTTTATTCCCTTTTAGATAAATAGTAATTCTCGTTTATCAGCTACAAATATAAATGCAAAACTTTCACACATTTTCAAAGCATTTAGTCTTTTTTCAATAATATCACAAATTTCAAATTTTAGTGAATTCGCACATAATATTTTAATATTTTTTTTAATAATCATGAAGTTATCTTTCGAGTTGAAAATTCACGTGACACGTCATATGAAGATTAATTCAATTTACGAGTCACATCAAATGCGATGTGCTATGTGAATTTTTTTTTATGTCCAAATTCATATCCATGATGCTGTTGAAAAGTTATACAAAAAAAAAGTGACAGACAATAAATAATACTTCATTCCTTCACAAAATTTATTCATAATTTTTCTTTTTGATATGTTCCCTAATTTTTTTTTTTCATTTATAAAAACTATCACACAAAATGCTCCACATTTATTTTTATTTTTTTTATTTTGGTAATTTAATACAGAAATTTTAAAGGCTACGTCACGGTGGACTCGAACCCGAGACTTTTGGCCTCGAGCATTAACCACTCTACCACTAGGTCAACACACACACACAATACTCAACATTTATTACACTCAACAATATCATTTAGTTACATTTTTTACAAATCATGGTCCACCACTATCTCTCCTTATAATCCTCAACAACACTACTTATTTATATATTTTTATCACTTATAGTCTACCATTATCTATAACTAATTAATTTAATGCTATACTAATGTGATAATCTTACTTCACTCACAAAATATTCCACAACTTTTATTAAAATCCGCACCGAAGATTCACATGAACAATTTTTGGGAACAGATGAAATATTTATTTGTATTCTTAATAGGTGAATAAACAAGAACATGGTTCAAGTATGTTGTAAATAAATAAATTACTAAATATTACAATCATTCTATTAATTTCAGATCTGCCAATCATAGTTCAATCTTATTTGAGCTCAATTTTCTTGAAAAGGAAATTTAAACTTGACCAAGTATTTACTTTGTCGGAGTACAATTTCAAGATGATTAGACCAAGGAAATTTAAACTTAGACCAAATATTTATTTTGTCAGTACATTGACAATAAGCTAATAGCTACACAATCAAGTCATTCACGCAACCTACCTAACAAGAAACACAATCTCTAACTCATGTATTTATAGATTAGACCTAAGATAGTTAAATTACTAGTATGAATTATACGATTAGACTCTCATTTTCGGTAAACACTAACTCCAGTTAAATCAAGATCCTACAACAAGTTCATCTTTAGATCTCACTCGTCTGTAAACACAATCAAACAAAGGTCAGTTGTTCGATCATAATTAAAAAATTCAATCAGATAAGTACTATTACAATCAATTGTTAATCAACAAGCACGATTCGAATCCCCTAACCCTAGATCAAAAAATTAGTTCATAGTGTAAAAACGGTTCAAACACATTAAAAATCATAATCAAATCAAAACTACAAATATATAGAAACGATGACTCTTACAATTATTCGTAGAAACTACAAATATATCTAGCGGAAGCTTTAGAATTCTACCTTCCAAAAGGTTCTTTATTCGATTCTAGTATAGAGCGCAATTTATTTACTGATAAACTACTAGAATAAATATATTTGAACTGTATAAATTTCAAATTACCATTTAGCACAGTGTGTTTGAATTTTTCTTGACACAAAAATGAGCAAAGTTTTTTTAATTAACCGCCGATCGGTTCGGTTTCGGTATCAATATTCCATGCATTTACGGTTTCGGTTAACCGAACCGAATCAAATACCCACCCCTAGAAAAAATGCAAACATTGGATCAACAAAATCTATGACTGTGATTGATTTCTAGTTGCTAATATGGGGAAGGTTTCCTATCCCTTTGATCCAATTCTTATATGTATGTATAACTCAAGACGAATTTTCTCATGCAAAATACATTCAGTATTTGAATTTTAATACACAATAAAAAGATTATGTGGAAGAATATCCATAACAAATAACAGCAATTGATAGTTTTGCCATATTTGCAGCAAACTGGACTGGAATAGATGAACTATCTATTGCTATTATTTAAATTTCAAATTGACGTACTAACAATGCTATGTATAAGATTACTGATAACAAATAATAGAAATAGATATCTCTTTCGCCATATTTGCAGCAATATGAAACTGGAAAAGATGAATGATAAAACAGTCTTATTTCAACCACGACATCATAGTACATACATGATAAGCAGAGCCCTCAACAGATCTAAATATGTTGTCGTCTCTAACAACTAGCAACAATCAGGCATTATTATTTGCAAGTAGCATTCCAAGATTCTTGCAGAATTTCTACAGCAAAGTAATCAAGGGAACAATAGCAGCAGACTCGATGATGTAGGTAGATTAAATCATAAGACATGCTCACGGGTTCACCTTGGGTGCCCAGCCCGCAACAACATGTTCCTTTGCGGCCTGTGTTTTCTTGAAAGACTCCCGAGAATAGAGCAGCTGTCATGGAGAAAGGGTGGCATATTATGGTTATATATACATTGACTGTGTTCTTGATCTTTCACGTTTCAACTTGACTTTGAAGACTGTCCACAAATACTAGGCATGTGCAATATATCAATGCTTGCGTAATAATTAACTTAGTCACACAAAGAAGGTTCAATACCCATAAAATGCTTCATAGAACTTCCACAGGAAGCCAATTATTGACAACTGAAGGGCAATGCTGAAGTATAAGTTTGATAGGATATGGCCCAACCTCTCAGGCCCAACAGAGCTGGGCCTAACCTACTGTTTCCCTACTCGGTTACGCCTAAATAACGATAATTATGGGTAAC
The DNA here is from genome assembly GCA_036937905.1 of Salvia rosmarinus. Taxonomy (NCBI): domain Eukaryota; kingdom Viridiplantae; phylum Streptophyta; class Magnoliopsida; order Lamiales; family Lamiaceae; genus Salvia; species Salvia rosmarinus. The sequence goes on along the minus strand of CM072820.1, from coordinate 8,371,605 downwards.
GGTAATGAGGTAACGGTAGAAATCATGGGTAATAATGGTGGAGATCATGGTCAGTTATAGGAGGATCATGAGCCCGCCAATCAAGGGATTCGTGGCAAGGTTTACGCTTGTGTATAAATAGGAGTTAGATTGAAGGTAAAGGGTTAGCAAATTCATCGAATACTAGAGCCCTTTGAGATACTTGTCAGAATCGAATTATAGTAAACATCTTGAGGATCATCTCCTCCGTGGACGTAGATCTTATTCTTGATCGAACCACGAAAAGTCTCTTGTGTTCTTTATCGCTTTCATAAATCTGCATACTAGATTTATCATTGGCGCCGTCGTGGGAAGCTTCTTGAACAAAAAGTCTGTTTTCTACAATCTAATGGCAAGGACACGCAAACGCGCTAGTATCTTGCTGGCGATGTCGGTAACAATCGTGCAGAGGACGATCAGGTGGTCACACAACGCCGGGGAAAGGGAATTGCGGACGCCACCAGCGGTCACACACCTGAGGGTCACATGGAAAATGCTTCCATACACCCTCAGGATCGCCGCCCCAACGAAGAGGAAGACACCGACCTCGATGACGGTGAAGCGAGGTTCACCGCTCCCACGAGGTCCTCGGTCGAGCAGTGTCCGAGTTCCTCAACGCCAACCTCAATCAATTCCAGAGTTTCCTCAACCAGAGGACAAACGGAGCGGGCCCCTCAAGAGTGCCCGAAGTGGTGGTTACAGGCAATCGAGGTCGCTTACCTCTCCGAAACAATCAACGTTCATCACGACATAATGATCGCCCCGATACCAGGGTTCATTCGTCCTCATACCTCCGCGAGTCGCTTCTCCACCTCGACATGATACCCATGAAAATGGACGGGAAAGAAGGAGGAAGACGCAGTCGAACTCCCCACGAAGAGATGACAGACGTCGTTATCGATCTCCCACTCCCCCGGAGAGGGACGGTAACGAACTCCCCGGATTCGACCGACACGGACGAATTATCTCTCCTTTTTCAAGGGAGATTCTGGATACACCCTTGCCACAGCGATACCGGGCTCGAATATTGCCGCACACGATGGCCTCGAGATCCTTCCGACTTCCTATTTGCCTATACCACCAATATGGCAAACCAAGGATGGAAGATTTCCATATGTGTAAGGTCTTTCCGAGGTGCTAATCTCCAACGCCGACGTTGGTTCACTCTCGCCGTAACAGCATCCATTGCTTCAAAGACCTCATGGATCGGTTCAAATGGCGTTTTACGTAAGATGCCGCCCAACAACCTTCGTCCGATCCGCTACAATCCGCCAAGGACGGGACGAAACAATGTCGAATTTCGTCTCCGATTCATCATGGAATCCCTTAAAATAGATGAGAGTAACGATCTATACATCATCAACGATTCAAGAACGGGATCGACACCGAGCTCAATAAAGAGATCACCGTGAATGACCAAAGACGACTAGTCGTCTTTGGACCACGTTGACAACTTTGTCAAAGGGGACGAGTCGGACCGAAGAAGAGAGAGATCCGGGATGAGCAATGGATCGAGAAAAGAAAGCGGGAGGATCGGGGTCGGTCTGCCGAACGTCAAGTGCGTTCGAAAGAATAAAGAAGGGACCAAGAGAATCAAGGTGGGACCTCGGCCAAACCTCAGTAATAACGATCGCCTCTATTCAAATCCAGTATGGAAATATTTGAGCTTCACATCGAGCTCTTTCCAAAACCTCCTCCTATGAAAGGAGGATCGAAAAAAAAAATCAACGGAAAGTATTGTGACTACCATCAAGGGTACGGTCACGATACGTAAGATTGCAAGTCCTTGGGCTCACAGTTGACGAGCTCGTGAAGGAAGGGCCGAAGAAGTACACCGCCGACTGGGCGGGTAATAAAAGCAGAGGGAAAATGGAGGTGGTAACAGCGTGGACCGACCTCAACGGCAACCCGACGAAGATGGCGAGGACGAAGGTCCCAATGCAATGGAGCAGTTTACGCTATAACCGGGCTGCGGTTAGTACGACGAGGTCGTCGCTAGAAATGAAGCTCTGAGGTCGACTCAAGAGCCGAAAACAAGCGGCTCGAGATGGAGAAAATATCGTGTTCTCGAAAGACGACCCAAGACTAAGATCATGCCCCACCGTGATGCCATTACAATAGAAGCCGTGGTGGGTAATAAAATGTACATCGGGTCTACATTGACATCGGAGCCTCCGTTAGCATCATATTCCGAGCTGCTCGATAAACTTGATGTCGGAGGAATTGAGATACACCCGCACCTTCCCGCCACGAGCTTTACTCAAGAGGCGGTTCAACCCGAAGGTGTCATTACCCTTCCGGTCCATCGTAGGCGCTCCCGTGTCGGTCACCAAAGCCATTCAATTTTTCTGGTCCGAGCTCCTCTCCATACAATATTATCCAGGAAGAGATTGGTCAGATGCAACAGAGCCGTCCGCTCTCTGTACCACCTCACCATTAAGATACCCACCCCGTGGAGTGTTAAGCATTCGGGGTGACCAAACGGCAGCTAAAGAATGCCTACGAGTCTCAACCAAGATGCGGCCTTACCACGTGCCTAGCAATTACAGAACCCTCGAAGTTGCCACCTCGGGATGATCCGACCGAGAATCTTCACTATACGACGACGACCCTTCCAAAGTTGTCGAGGTTGGTACCCAAGGGTCGATATTCGCCAACAGCGGTCATGCGACTTCTAAGGAATATAGAGATGTATTTGCATGGTCTCCATTCGATATGACCGGGTCTCGCCGAGCTCATAACTCATCGCCTTAACATTGATCCGCCACTAAACCGGTTCGTGAAGAAAGAAGTTTTGCCGCGAGCGAAGCAGTCATAAGAGACGAGGTAACCCAACTCGTGAGGCTAAAATCTCAGACGAGGTTAAATACCCAACTTGGATGGCTAATCCGTTGTAGTTCGAAAGCCGAGAGGGATGGCGCATGTGTCGATTATACCGACCTCAATAAACACTTGCTAAAGGATCATACCTCTCCCGACATTGACAAGAAGGTGGAAGCATTGGTGGGACATGAGGTCTTGGTTTCTGGATTTATACAAGGATACCACCAAGTCTTGATGAGCCGGAAGACGCCCCAAAAAAGCGTTCATTATCGACTTGGTGTCTTTGCCACCGAAAGATGCCTTCGGTCTAAAAAACTGAGCTACCTACCAAAGAATGGTGGACGCGATCTTCAAGGATCACATAGGAGAAATTGTTGAGGTCTATGTCGATGATATAGTAGTCAAAAGCAAAAAGCCGAGAGTCGCGCCATCGACCTCGAAACTATTCTTGACTCCTCAGTCGGCCAACCTCAAGCTCAATCCCGTAAGTGCACATTTGTGGTGAGGACGGGTAAATTTCGGGGTCTTGGGTTTCTCAAGAAGGCACGAAGCCAATCCTACCAAGGTGAAAACGGTGCTCGACATGCGGATCCCAAAACCATCCGTGAAATACACAAACTCACCGGATGCTCGCCGCCTCACCGATTCCTATCTCGGGCTGTCGAGAAGCTTCTTCTTCAAGATCCCGAGGAGAGCTCAGTTTCACTGGCGGGAAGAACACCAGTCGCCTTCACGGTGAAGGAATATCTTGCCGACTGCCGACACTATCCGCCCCAAAGCAAGATGAAACTCTATCGTTATATCCGCCACCCCGGACGAGGCAATTAGTGTCAGATTGGTGCGAGATGAGATGGGACGGCAACTCCCCATCTACTTCATTAGCCGTGCTCTCAAAGGACCGGAGACGAGGTACACCAACCTCGAGAAGTTAGCTCTGGCCTTGGTGAACGCCAAACGACGCCTCAGGCCTTACTTTCAAGCTCATTCATCCTGTACTAACGGACTTACCTCTAAGACAAGTCTTATCAAAACCGTAGTCATCGGACGATAGCCAGTGGGCACCTGGAGCTGGCGAACACGATATCTCATACTCCCCCAGCCGCCATAAAAGGACAAGCCCTGCATTTCTGGTGGAGGTCAAATTCACCGAGGTCGCCTCACCAATAAGTCACTCCCATCCCCACGGCGGAGGAACCTGTCCTTGTATCACCCGTCGATTGTTGGCAGATGTATGTGGACGGTGCCTCATGCAAGACGGGCAGCGGAGCAGGCATCCTCCTCCTCGGCCCAGATAGGCAAGAAGTGACATACGCCCTACGGTTTACCTTCCCGACCACCAACAACGAAGTGGAATACGAAGCATTGATCTCTGGACTCCGCCTAGCAAAGGAATTGAAAGTGGACAAAGTCCAGATATTTGGAGATTCCCAGGTCGTGGTAAACCAAGTATTAGGTACATACGAGGCTAAGGAGGATCGAATGAAGCAATACCTTGAGAAGGCAAAAGAGATGCTGGCCTCATTCAAATACTTCAGTATTAATCAAATCCCACGAGGGGAAAACAGCCGAGCTGACATCCTTAGTAAATTGGCTTCGTCATCGGCAAATCCAGTAGAGGAAGTTCATTCTAGAAGCATTGAGGCGCCTCATATCAGCGTTATCTTAGAGGCTGAACCAAACTCGATGACGCCCCTAAAAGCATATCTCGAAGTTGGCACACTACCTCAGGATCGACTGGAGGCCAAAAAGATGATGGCGAAATCCCGTAGTATCTCATGCATGAGGCGCTCTCTGGGAAGTCTTACCTCCAACCCTCCCGAGGTGCCTCGGCCGTAAGAAGCCGACCACGTGCTCAATGAAATTCACCGGTGGTCTTGCGGAAGCCACATCGGGTCGCGAGCTCTCTCAAAGAAGACGCCGAGGTCGGGATATTCTTCGCCCACCGCAAGATTCGGCCGAGCTCGTAAAAAGTGCCCAAAGTGCCGATTCACTCCACGGTCAAAAGCGCCTCGATCGATCTAGCGACCGCGAGTCCATGGCCTTTCATGCGGTGGGGATCGACATTGTTGGTCCGCTCGACCGAGCACCGTGTCGGCCGATACTTAGTCGTAGCCATAGACTACTTCACAAAACGGGTCGAGGCCGAACCACTATCGAGCCTCACGGAGGGAGAATTCGAGACCCGTGTGGAAAAATATAGTCCGCCGCTCGCATACCGCATGTTCGGTCTCGGACAACGGCACCCAATTCGTAGATAAAAACTTCAAGGGTGGTGCGAAGAACTTCAGATCGATCAACGCTCACCTCGATCGCACACCCATGGCGAATGGCCGCATCGAGGTCACCAACCGCACGATCGCATAAGGATTAAAGAAGAGGTTGGACCGAGCTAAAGGCGATCGGGCTGAAAATCTCCTCAAGTCCTCTCGGTCCCACAGACCACACCTCGGACGTCACACGGAAACCCTTTCACCGGGTCACGGTGCCGAGGCTGTCATATCGGCCGAGATCGACGCGCCAAGCCCGCGCACTCTTCACTTCGATTAGGCGGGAACGAGGAAGACTGCTAGCAAACCTTGGCGCCTCGAAGAAAGCGAGCTAGCCTTCATAAACGGCCAAGTATAAAGCCCAGTGCGCGGTACTACAACAAAGTGGTCAAACCTCCCGGCCCAAGTGGGCGACCTCGTTTCTGAAATAATGAAGCCCGAGAGCCGTGGCGTCTTAACAAGTGGATCCGACATGGAAGGCCCATACCGTGTTCACGAGAACCTTGGTAAGGGGCTTACAAGCTATCTCACTTATCCGGTGCGCTTATCCCGAACTCGGCATATTTCCCATTTAAGGAGGTACTTTATATAGTTTTGATTTGGATCAACCTTATGTTAGCCTCCTTACTTGCCTTGTCGAAGCGCGATGTCAGATATTTGTTGAATAAAATATTTATTTTTCTAATGAATATTTCATTTCGCTTCATTTTATTCGTATGCGAACATCTATTGGATATACCGCATTTAACCTTCACGAGGGACGCCTCACGAAGATAAAAACCCACTAAGTAGGGTACTCACTAAGCGCCACCGCACTCAGAGATTACTCATTGAATTGAATGTCTCAAGGCAACGCATACGCACTACTCACTAGTTTGAAAGTCTACATGCATACATACTGATTACTCATTAAGTTGAAAAAATCTACATGTATAAGACATCCAAAATTGGATCTCACCAAATTATGACTAGTATACAAGATAAATACATTTACGACCAAACTAAGTCCTAAGCTATGTTTATACCTCTCAAGAGGAAAACGACACTTGAAACGAGTCTAAATACATTTATACCTACATACAAAGTTCTTCGCGTCGAGTCAGACTACTCCCGGAGTAGATTGGGTGCTTAAATGATGATCAAACTACAAACCAAGGTATTTATGATGGATGAATAATCTAGCTAGAGAAATACATAAATGCTTAGATGCATAAGAATCTTAAAAATGTAACTAGATAATTTGACTGGCTCTTTAGGAACCGAAAAAGACATATTCCAAGTCCAAGAAAAAGATTAAAAGTAGTTTATGATTTTAGTATTAATTAATTTTTTAAATTATGCAAATTTGTTTAATTTTTCTAAAAAATTCTGGCATCGGATATTTTACTAGTTTCACCTATAAACATGTTTCTCATATCATCTTTCGACATCCCAATTCGAGAAACATGTTTTACTGGTGAATCTAGTCATATATACAATACTAGAATTTTTTATACAGGGGAAAATTCTATATGTTGATTTTGTCTAGTCAGATATACAACCGACATGAGGAGTGTTTTTGTTTGCTGCCTCAATACCTCTATATGTTGAAACAAGCGAATCCGAGCACTATGTATGATTTTGAGGTGGGCGATGATGATAGATTCATACGGTGTTTTGTTGCTCTCGGAGGTTCTATTGGGTCATTCTATTTTTCTCTTAGACCGGTGATCATAGTCGATGGCACTCATCTGAAGGGCAAGGATAGGGATATTTTGTTCGTGGCAGTGACGAAAGACGCCAAGAAAGACACCAATCTCTATGCCAAGGAACAAAGTAAAGATGAAAGTAATGGTCCAGAGGAGAAAGTCTCTTTTATCCACCCGCCATAAGAAAGTTGCTTCATCATAATTCACCTGAAATGGTGAAATGTAAAATTATAGATTGAGTGTCAAACTTAAGAAACTAAAACAATACAGTCTTCTCCTCCATCCTAGTCCCCAAACCCATAAACGAGAGAGAGAGAGAGAGAGGCTGATTGATCGATCTTAATTTCGTTAGGGAAATAAATGCGCAAAGAACACAAGTGATTAACGTGGTTCGATCTTTGAATTAGATCTACGTCCACGGAGCAAAGGGAGTATATGTGTATTTGAGTGTAAGAAGCGATTACAAAGAGTGTAGATGATCCTCCTTTTCCTCTAATCTAGCCTCTATTTATATATCATCAAGTTGAGTTCGACTCTGATACCAAGTTGAGTTCGACTCTGATTCCAAGTCTTCTCTCATAAGGATTCTTTTAGATATGCATCCGAATCTTCTACGTCTCCAATTGCGATTAGAGTTGTAATTGATCGAGGAGTCTTCTTGGGCCGAACTCACATGGGTCGAGCTTAATGTCGGGGCCCATTTATATCGGGCCTGATGTTTGGGCCTAGTAGTTGGGCCGTATCCTATCATATCCTCCCCCCCCCCAAAAAAAAGACGTAGAAGTGAGGTCGTGATGGATTGGGGAGAGTGATTCTAGCATCGCCTCACTGAAACTTGTGGTCTGACGAAGTGGAGTGCGTACAGTCCTGTCGAAGTTATACGTCGTTGGCTTTACCCTGCCGAGGCGTTATGCCGAAGTCGTGTGTCACTTGGCTTTACCCTGCCGAGGAGTTATGCTGAAGTCGTATGTCGCTTGGCTTCACCCTGCCGAGGTGTTATGCCGAAGTCGTATGTCGCTTGGCTTCGCCTTGCCGAGGCGTTATGCCGAAGTCGTATGTCGCTTGGCTTCACCCTGCCGAAGTTGTATGTCGCTTGGCTCTTATTGGCCGAAGTCGAATACTCGTCGCCTTGCCGAGGTCGATTACATAATCTTTTGTCGAGGTCGGATATATGACGTCGTGGTTGATTGCGTAACTTCGTGACGAGGTCAAACACGGGATGTCCTGCCGATGGCGAATATGTAACTTCGTGCCGAGGTCGAGGCCGAGGCGAAGGCTCGGGATGCGACGAAGGCGAGGCCGCAGCTCTGACGGCGGCCGAGGCGGCGAAGGCCGAGGTCGGCTGGCGGAGGACCGAGGTGGAGACGGCCATGTATCGGGAGGCCGAGGCGGCGAAGGTCGAGGTTGGCCTACGGAAGACCGAGGCGGAGGCGGCTAGGTATCGGGAGGCCGAGGCGGAGGTAGTTCGTCCTCGCATTAAACGAAGGTAGTTCGTCCTCGAAATAAACGAAGGTAGTTCATCCTCGTAAAACGAAGGTAGTTCGTCATCGTATTAAACGAAGATAATTCATCCTCGAAATAAACGAAGGTAGTTCATCCTCGTAAAACGAAGGTAGTTCATCCTCGTATTAAACGAAGGTAATTCATCCTCAAAATAAACGAAGGAAGTTCGTCCTCGTAAAACGAAGGTAGTTCGTCCTCATATTAAACGAAGGTAGTTCGTCCTCGTATTAAACGAAGGTAGTTCATCCTCGAAATAAACGAAGGTATGGGTTCCTTATTTGGCAAGGTCATCGCTAGGGGTGGTCCCCTCATGCGCGTTTAAGTTCGTCCTCCGAAGAGGGTATAGTTCGTCCTCCGAGGAGAGTATAGTTCGTCCTCCGAAGAGGGTATAGTTCGTCCTCCAAAGAGGGTGTATAGTTCGTCCTCCAAAGAGGGTATAGTTCGTCCTCCGAAGAGGGTATTTGTATCATGGGGAAGAGGTAGTATGCATAAGTGACAAATGAAATGTGCAAGCATATGAAGTAGATAAAGAAAAAGGTTTTATTAATGGAAAACGACGTACCGGATAAATGGACGAGCTTATATGACCCTTTTCCGAGGACTTCTTTAATTCGGTATGGTCTTTCCCATGTGGTCTCTAACTTGCCGAGCTTTACAGATTTACTGACTTCGTTACTTCGAAGTACGAGGTCGCCTACTTGGAATTATCGGGATTTGACACGCTGGTTATAATACCGAGCTACTTGTTGCTTGTATCGAGCTTCTAATGTGGCGAGGTCTCTTCTCGATTCTGCTGGGATTATCGCCTCGGTTTCCTCGATCATCCTCTTCCTCTTTCATCGCCGAGGGTTCCACCTTGTCAGCTTCACTCTTTCTCCTGTCCGCTTTGTCTGCCTTGGCGAACCGATATGCTATGCACCACAGCTCCGACGCAGTGCGAGGCTCATACTTGATGATCTCCTTATATAAGGCCCAATGTAAGATGCCGTTTTGGAAAGCCGAGATGATAAGGAGGTCGTTTACGTCTTCGACTTTTAGGCTCTCCTTATTGAACCTAGTCATGAAGTCGCTGATGGACTCACCTCGGTCTTACCTCACAGTGAGGATATGAGCCAATGTGGTCTTGGACTCGGTTTTTTGGAAGAACCTTCGATGAAAGGCTTCCATTAGATCTCGATATGATCCAATACTACCGGGAGGTAAACTGTCGAACCACCGGCGGGCGTTGTCGATCAGCAACTCCGGGAACAGCTTGCACATGTGGATGGTGTTGAGACGTTGATTGATCATGTTGTATTGAAATTGAGAAAGAAAGTTTTATGGATCCCGCAGTCCGTTATAGGGGGCGATACCCGGTTGTTAGGATTCGTTCTTGACAACATCTAATGCGCAGCGGAATAATACAATCAAGAACAGATCTTAGATCTATAATTAAAGCATGCGATGAGCCCTAGAACACGAGATCGAAGACTTACGTGTTTATAACGCTTCCAGGTAGTAGTAAAGCTTCCAAAGAATCCTTCGAGAGCGTTTCCACAACTATGGTATCCACGTGTCTTTAATCAGGCGCAGGAACAATTCCTCGATATCAGAGTCAACGAGAGACGCCAAGAATCTCCAATTGAGTCTGCGGTAGTAGTTTTCAGATTACATTTTACGAAAGTTCTTCTAACGTTAATCTCAAAGATTAACTCACTTATACAAGATAACCACCCATTACCTCTTGTATGGGCTTTGGGTCTTAATTAATTAATGGTCCAACACTTAATTAATTAAGCCCATTATCCTAATTACTAGTCCATTAACTTTCAATCTCCCACTGACTAGATTAGACAACATATCGTGCACCATGCATATATCCTCGGCGATTAACAATACACTTGATAGTGTGACCCAATAGGCCCCCATTACCGACGATGATCTAATCAAAGTCTGCACAAAACTCTTGGACTGCGTTGTGCAGCGAACTCGATATATGACGGACGTTTACGTGGAAAACAGTAAACAAACCTTTACATGAAGTTTATGTAATATCCTTTCATTCATGACACACTCGATTGAGCCTAGGATTTTGCTATGTGTCTATCCCAATAGCTCAACCATTTTTCTCATCTTTATTATAAGACCCATATGATCATATTCAATTACTTTAATTGAATATATCTCTTGCATTGGCCAATGACTTATGGTCGAATAATATAGAGAAAATGAGTGCTCACTCGAAAATCTAATCGAGGAATGAATCCCATTCTTGGCTCAACTACCATTTTCATTTGTCTCATGATGCACCCAATCCAAGCCGTGTCTTGCCACTCGCAAGCGTTGCCTTGGTCAAAGTACAGCACTCAACAAACAAAATGTATAATGACCTCAAGTCTAAGGACTATTACATACTCCACACACTAAGAAATCGTAGACATCAAACAAACGATTTAATAGTTGGGTATACCAATACTCTCCAAAGTATTCATGTGTCCATCACGGATATCAAATATCTCGTAGTTATGAGAACCACTACATTCTCTAAGAATGTGATGCAGACCACATGCTAACCTATAACATATCATCAATATCCCATTCTTGATGATCATTGGTTAGGGCTATTTTAGAATTATACTATATCATTGATGTCTCACAGCAAAAATGACAGTGATAATTCAAGGGAACAAATAAGAGAATAACGACAAACATCAAAATAATTATTCCATTAAATGTACAAAACCCATAGATAAAACATTATCTTCGATTGTGATCAATAGAAAGTACGTCTCAACAAGGAGTTTCTAAAACATACAAACTATAAACTCCCATCGAATCAAAGCCAATTTCCACATGTCTAACACCCAAGCCTTCAAAATGTTTGTTGTGTTTTTCTATACACAACGGCTTGGTAAAAGGATCAGCTAAGTTATCGTCAGTGGGTACTCTTTCTAATTTTACATGTCCCATTTCTATAATTTCTCTAATCAGATGATATCGCCTTGGAACATGTTTATTTCTGTTTGTGGCTCTTGGTTCTTTTGTTTGCGCCGACCGCACCAAGATTGTCACGTAACAATGGTATCGGACCGCTTGCACTTGGAACAACCTCCAATTCTTTCACAAACTCCAACAGGGCAACCGCCTCTTTAGCAGCTTCAGATGCAACAATATACTCGGCTTCGGTGGTGGAGTCGGCAGTAGTTTTCTGTTTGGAACTGTTCCAACTCACTGCTCCACCATTGAGGATGAAAACATATCCAGACTGAGACTTATAGTCGTCATGGTCTGTGGAAGCTAGCATCAGTGTACCCAGTCACTGATAGCTCTGGCTGTCCACCATAGACTAAGAAGTATTCTTTAGTCCTTCTAAGGTACTTAAGAATAGTCTTAACAGTTTTCCAATGTTCCTCACCGGGATTTTGCTGAAATCTGCCTGTCATGCTAAGCGCATAGGCCACATCTGGCCTAGTGCATATCATGGCATACATGATTGATCCTATAGCCGAAGCATATGGGATCATTTTCATGCAAGCAACTTCTTTGTCATTAGAAGGACAATCCTTCTTAGACAACATGATGCCATGTCCCATAGGAAGAAATCCTTTCTTAGAATTTTCCATTGAGAAACGCCGTAGCAATTTGTCTATGTAAGTGGATTGTGATGCCCCAACAATCTATTAGGTCTATCCCGATAGATCTTGATCCCAAGGATGTAGGAGGCCTCACCAAGATCCTTCATCATAAAGGATTTAGACAGCCAGTCTTTCACGGATTGCATCATGGATCGGTCGCTACCTATAATCAGAATGTCATCGACATATATTACAAGGTAGACAACGTTTCCATTCTCGCGCTTACTATAAACGCAAGGATCCTCTTTGCTTCTGACAAAGTCAAACAATTTGATAGCTCTGTCAAAACAAATGTTCCAACTCCTTGATGCTTGCTTAAGCCCATAAATGGACTTCTTTAGCCTACATACTGCATTCGGCCTCTCTTTGGACACAAAACCTTCAGGCTGAGTCATGTAGACATCACCTTCTAGTTCTCCATTGAGAAACGCGGTTTTGACATCCATTTGCCAAATATCAAAATTGTAGTATGCAGCTATTGCAAGTAATATCCTAATGGACTTGATTTTTGCAACTGGTGAAAAGGTCTCATCATAGTCAATGCCTTCACGTTGACTATAACCCTTTGCCACCAACCTAGCCTTGTAGGTTTGTATCTTACCATCTCGCATCTCTTCTTTTGAAGATCCATTTGCAGCCTATGGGTAAACCCCATCCGTAAGTCATCAACTAGTTCCCGACTAAATTGAAATACATCGAGTCCATTTCGGATATTAAGGCTTCAAGCCACATCTTTGAATCGGTGCATACACCGCTTCATTATAGGTCTTAGGTTCATCATCATCCGATTCGATTTCATCATCTTGGTTCTCAACCATTAGATTCAATCTTCGGTGCACGACGAGTCCTCCGTGGCCTATTGAGTTGGGTTGTTTTGCGAGTTCAGCTGCTCATTCGAACGTGAGTAGGTTCTTCCGTGTTGATCGATCAACATTTTGGATATTCTCAAGAATTTCATCATGATTTTCTTGAGGTGGAGGTGGCACAACTATTGTGTCATCTTGTATTTGATGAGTCTCATTGTCTTCTCGAGATGGTGGTGGTCCTCAAGAGTCATTTCCTCCCAATAGATCATCAAATACTCCCACCGAATTCTTGTTTACACCATTAAACAATCCTTCGTCCTCTCGTGTCATTTTGTGGTTCTTGAATTGCTTCAAGATTCACTCGTTGTGACCTTGTTCCTTGGAAACGTAAGAGTTTTCAAGAAACGTCACATTCTAGAAATGATCACCTTGTGATCTCCGGTGAGTAGAATTCATATCCTTTGTTTCCTTTGGATATCCCACAAAATAACATTTCTCACTTTTTGATTCCAACTTATCATCCGCATCTTTTAACAAAAGCGGACAACCCCAGTCCGATATGTTTAAGACTTGCCATTTTACCACACCATAGTTCATATGGCGTTTTTCGATCGATTTAGATGGAACCCTATTCGAATATAAACGGCGATTAGTAAGGCATGGCCCCAAAGGAATAAAGGAGACTAGCGAAACTCATCATGGATCGAACCATATCTAATAAAGTTCGATTTCTTCTCTCGGATACACCATTCATTTGTGGTGTTCCGGAGGTGTCCGGCCCCGACCGATTCCATGTGATTTCAAGTAATCAAGAAATTCTCGGCTTAAGTATTCCCTCCTCGATCCGATCAAGACTCTTAATACTTTTACCAAGTTGTTTCTCGACTTCTAACTTAAACTCTTTAAATTTATCAAGAGCCCGGATTTGTGTTTCATTAGATACACATATCCATATCTTGAAAAATCATCAGTGAAAGTTATGAAGTACGAATATCCACCTTTTGCTTGAATTGGAAATGGTCCACACACATCTGAGTGGATCAACTCTAGCAATTCTTTGGCTCGTAACCCTTTCCCATAAAGTGGTTTCTTAGTCATCTTTCCTTTGAGACAAGATTCACAAGTACCATATGATTCAAAATCAAATGGTGTGAGATAATCCAATTTTCTCAATCTTGCTATCCTTTTCTCATTGATATGACCAAGTCTACAATGCCAAAGATAAGTAGCATTATTCGTATTACTTAGCTTAGGTCGTTTGTTTTGTACATTGAGAATATCTCGTTCACATTCAAGCATATATAAACCATTCGTAAGAAAAGCTTTTCCATAAGTCACTCTGTTATGAGAAAACGAGCATTTACCATTTCCAAAATGGAAGGAAAACCCTTCAATGTCTAACATTGGAATGGAAATAATATTATTTGAAATAGCAGGAACGAAATAACAATTATGTAAATCTAGTCTATAACCCGAAGGAAGATCCAATCTATAAGTCCCCACGCGTTCGGCAAAGAACTCTTGCTCCATTTCCCACGCAGTAGGTCAACCTCCCTGTGATTCACCTTCCCGTTGTCACAAAGCCCTCCACATTATTACAAATGTGTGAGCCACACAAGATATCTAATACCCAAGAATGTGAATTGTTTATGACATATTTATCTCAACGACAAATATACGAGCTATTACCCATTGCACCTTGTGCCTTAAATTTTAGGCGTCTCTCTTACAAGGCCCCTTTTCATGAAGCGTGCATTTGAGAGATCTCGAGTATCTCATACTCCAAGGTTTGTGCCTCTGAGGCAAACAAACTCTTCAAGTGCTGAATCATTTCATAGGGTAGCATACATTCATGTTGCCTTTGGAGTTCCAAACTCATAGAAGTCAACATAATGCCCTGAGCCGACATAGCATCCTCAACGTGCTTCTCATGAGCAACCCTGTCAAACGAGGCATACTCAGGAGAACGCTCATCGGGGATGATACTGATTGATTTGTCCAAGACATACTCAATCTTTTCCGTCCTTAATACCAAACGCAGGCAACGTAGCCAATCCGTATAGTTTGGCCCAGTCAAACAATTTGTTTCCACCAAACATTTAAACAACCTAGAAGACATCGTAACTGAAATGAAATTAACAGAAATAGAACAAATTAGACTACTTTGAAGAATAATTTGATTAAAATGCTCGGAAGATGCAATCGAATGTAGTTTCCCAAGATGCTTGGGGTATGCAGATAGCAGTGTAAGTTGTTCCGAGTTTAGAAAAGATGCCTCTCATATGTGACTAACTGGCAATATTCAAGCAATATTTTCAACACATATCCAAAAAATATTTAAATTCTGAAAATTAAATAATTGTGGTATGAATCAAAGTAATTTGTTTTGAAGGAAGAAACGCAAGATGCTCAAGGCATCAAAGAATTTAAGGCACACTTCACCCAAATAAATGAAAGATGCAGACTTATTCAAAGTTCACCAAATATAATAAGGGAGAAGCCAAATGGAAAGATAACTATGGCTGAGCAAATTCTTCAGAGACCTGTTATTTAATTGAATTTAATTTCAGTTGGGATAACATACCAATTTCACAAACCACATAAGATCCACATATTCATGCTTTGGCACTGTATTTGAAGCTCATTTGTAACTTAAGGCAATAACTTGAGAAACGATATCAGTTTTCAGATAAGCATGTCTTGCAAATTGATGTCTAGGCCCAATAGGTAAGAGAGCTTCAAAGCCGAAAAATTATAATGTGTACTTATGTCTCAACTATTGAACATCAATCATCAATACCACATAGCATTATAGATCAAAAAGAAACAGATCAGTAATAAATAACGAGATACCTTCTTGTAGTTGTGCACATGAGTCAAGCCTTCAGGAATAGTCCAACCCTTAAAATGGCCGAGCGCCACATCAAGATGGTAAAGCTTAGGTCCCAAACTCAAATCAACAGCAGAGATGTTCTCTCCATTGATATACGGTCCCTGATCAATACATAGAAAACATTACTAGACGAACAATGCCAATTATACCATCTTTCCCGTATAATTTCATCTAAACTAATGCACCCTAACATATCAATTCACCACCTTAGTTTTCAGGTGCTCGTCCAGTGCCTTCAATTCGTCAAGCAGGGCTTGTTCTGATCCATCACTGGGATCCTTGCTCTTCAGGAATTTGACGAAGGCAGAAAATATCTTGGAGCCCCTGCAGGAAACATCAAGCGGGAAAAAAAGTCAAACTGCAGAAGCATAAATCTATTCCACAAATGCAAAGAAGCAGGATAAAGAGTTGCTTTTATATAGACATAGAAGTTCAAACAAAAAGCATACACACGCAAACACTCTGTTTTGAACTGATTCACAACGCCTAAGAGCATTTTCTCTACTCTAGATTATCAAGGGAAGAAAAGTACATCAACCCTAGACACTGCATCCACGCAAAACTCGTAACAAGAATCGACTAAAACAATAGATCAAAACATCGTATTTCCATTCCATCAGCAAGAACTCACCAATATTCTAGATGATATCTCATATGCATATAAACATGAGAATGAAATAGAAAGGGGGGAAATCATACACGGAGGAGACTTCAGTTGGAGTAGAGAGAGAGGATTGGGGTATTTTCTCCAAAATACCAACAATCACGTCAGAATCGGAAATCCACTTCTCATCGAACTTTATGAGCGGCACATTCCCTTCTGGGTTCACTTCCAAAAACCTAACAAGATCCCATCAAGAAAAACTAATTAATCCTCTCCAAAAAAAAACTACATTCAGCAGCATTTTGAGCAAATTACCACTGGGGCTTGGCGTCGAAGCTGATCAAATGCAGCTTGTACTCAACTTTCTTCTCTTCCAAAGTCAGCAGAACCCTCTGGCAAAAGGGGCCTAAGATATCAAAAACTATGCATCAGCAAAAAACTCTCATAAAAAGAACCCACGAGCACTGACTGTGTGCGTATGTGTGTTGCGTGAAGTGAGGATTGTGGACGAAATGGGAAAAATTACAGTCTCCAAGAATGTCGGGGGCGCTAGCAGCAGCCTTGACGCAGATCTCAACAGCCATGGCTAGAAGGTGTTCGTGAAAATCTCTAGCAGACAGATGAGAGTGAGGAGAATCGAGAATGGGATGGAAGAGTGAAGTGTGGGAAAGTGATGAAGATACAGTGGCGGCCTACACATTTCAAAACTAAAATATAGGGAACAAAATTTTGTACATTTATCTAAATTTTTATAATCATTTTTTTTATCAATTTAATACAGAAATTTAAAGGCTACTAGGTCCAAATCTAGATCTATAATTTTTTGCTTAGATCTAGATTCGATCCAGATCCATTAGATCCAAAAAATATTAGATCCAGACACAGATCCATAAGATCCGTAATCTAGATCCGGATCCACATGTTTTCTCTTCTAAAATAAATCATAAATCAAATATAATTCACAATAACATCATAATAATAATAATCTAAATACATATAATACTATAATAATTATTTAAAAATTCTACAACCATCAATATACAAGAAGATATTAGTTACAAATTTACTTTTGCTTTCATGACAGCAAATAATATTATAATAGTAATATAAGAAGTAACACACATATCTTAGCAAATAGATCACTCATATACAAAATTCTCTCAAATACAAGGTACAAGTTTCTAATATTATTGACATACTATCCAATTTTGTAATCTAATTTATCCAACTTTGACTAGAAAGAAAAATAATATAATACATTTATAAATATAAATAAAAATTATGTATATATATTATATGGATCCATGAACCGGATCTGGATCTCGATTTTCAGATCTGAATTTTAAAAGAATTGTTCGGATCCGATCTAAATCCATCAGATCATGTTTTTTGAAGATCCAGATCCTGAAAAATAAATCTAAATCTACAGATCTAGACCGAGTCTGAGATCCACTGTCATCCCTACCTCCATCCCATTTGAACTAGCTTTTTTTTATACACGAATATTTAAAAAAAAAAAAAAAACTTAAAATGGACTAGGCCAAATATAACATGACACTCTTAAAGGATTACAGACTAAGAGTGTGTTTCGTTAAGCTTATAAACTCTTCAAAACAGCTTATATGTTGTTTAAGAACTTATAAGCTCATGCAAAGTATTTGACAAAATAAGCTCCTAAACAGCTTATAAACTATGAAAATAAGCTTCAATAGCTTATAAGTTCCACTAAAAATAAGTAACTTAACTCCAACTTATTTTTTTATAAGTTTATAAGTAACAATGAATTTACCAAAATAATGTTACTATATTTCATTATTTTTTACATATACACTATCGACTTCATCTCTCGTCATTAATTTTCTCTCTCTAATTATGATTTTCTCTCTCTAACTCACGATTCTTTATCTAGCTTATAAGCTCAATTATCCAAACATTATAAGTTCTTCAAACATTATGTCCTATAAGTAGAATAAGTATTCGGTCGGTTTCGTACGAAAAAATAACCGAACCGAATTAACCGAATTTTATTCGGTAACCGAACCGAATGACCGAAATATATTTCGGTTAAGCCGAATTTTTAGAAAAAAAAAATATTTTTTTCAAATGAATAAATAAATAATATTATCTATATAAAAATGGTTTATTTTAGCAAAAATATTTTTTCAAATGAATATATAAATAATATTATATAATGATATTATATACATAAAAAATACATTTTATATATTATATATATACAAAATATTTTACAAAAATAATAATTGATAGTATTATATAATAAATAAATAATATTATATTTTATAAATACTATAGATTGATATATTAGGGAGAGAGAAAAATAAGATCATTGATATATTAAAATTATAATTCTAAATAAATAATATATATATATATATATATATATATATATATATATATATATATATAATTCGGTTTTCGGTTATTCGATTAAAAATATTATGAACCGACCGAAAATCGAATTACCGAATTTTAATTCGGTTAAAACCGAATTAACACAAATAATTTAATTAACCGAACCAAATTTGATTTTTCGATTTGGTTCGGTTCGGTTATTCGATTTTTGGGTATTTTGCTCACCCTTACTTATAAGCTTTTGGAATTTATAAGCTCTTTAAAATAAATTTAGTTAAACATCCTCTAAGTCAAATGGGACCGAGGAAGTATAAATTTACCCAAATTTGAAAATTGGAGTTTTATAACTTGTGTAAGATCATCATACCGTATTTAAATTTATTAGATATGTCAATATTTTAATCCTAAAATGGTTAAATAGTAATATAATTACAAGTATGCCATCAACATAATAATTAGAGTTTTATGCGAGATGAGTCAAGACTTAAATCAAAAATCTTATTTCAAAGATATATTAGTGATTTTATTAAAAAAAATTAGCCGTAGTATTAATCGGGGGAGGGGGGAATCAATTTGAGAAAGAAAATGCGCAACCGGATATCATTTAATTACAGAAATAACATGACATTTATTTTGTCGTTACACTTATAATCAGTTAATTCAACTATAGATTTATCGCCCTCGTTGTTGTCAAACGTGAAAAATGTAATATTTTGATTTTACAGTGTTATCTTTATATAGAAATACAATTAACAATGTGCATACCAACAATCCGTGTGAAATCTATTTTATTTAATAATGTACTTGTCCATTGATTTAAAATCAAAGGTCGATATTAATTTTTGGTTAATTGAATAGGGATGTTATACACTTAAACTAATCCCTATGTGTGGATTAATTGTTAAGTAATACACAAATTTTGACTTATTTTGTAATTTTAACATGATTTTTAAAAACATTGCTATAAAGTCACAATCTTTTAATTTATTGCAAATTAATATCTTCCATTTTTAAGTCACTTAAGAGTTATATTTTTTTATAGGTAAAATAATAAATTTTAAAGATTGTATAATAGTGGATTCAAACTTGAAACCTCAACTTCAGATATCACCCATATAGCTAAAATTATAAAATTGATAAAATAATAAATAAACTATCCATTGATATAAAATTAACCATATATATCTATTACTTTTGTGCTCAATATCAAAGTAGGACCACCATTATCAATTCCGAACATACAATTTTATCTTCAAAACTTTATTGCCACGGGAATAACAAGTTTTTCTTAAACAGTAATTTGAAGTTTCTAAGTAATTTTTAAAAACTGTTATGACGTATTTTATTTTCAAAATTTCAGAACTTGATTTTTTAATTTTCAAACTTTTTTGATGAAAAATTCAATTTCTAAGCAATAAACTAGGAAAACCTTATGAGAACAAATTCATATAGAAAAAATTATACTCTACTCGTCCTCCAATTTTATTTTTTTTATTTTTTTTTACATTCCCAGTTTGTTTCTTATTTCATTTAGGATAACTATTCTTCATACTTATTACCCAAATATAATACTCTCTATTTATTTTTTATCACTCATGACTTATTATTATTTCTCTTTCTTATCCTCAATAATTCACTTATTTATATATTTTATCATTTATGATCCATCATTAATTAATAATATATTATATCCATATGAAACTCTTACTTCACTTATAATGTATTCAATAATAATTATTAAAATAATATTAAAAATAATATTTATTAAAATTCATACTCAGGTTTCAGAAAAGAATTTGGGTGATTTTTGGGAGTAAATATTAAAATCGTAGGCCTGAATTGGAGGCTTGATGAAATTAGCACCTCTAATGAACTTCTAGAATTCTTCAATACTTTATTTTAGAGGTGGGATGATATTGCGTATAATCCTTGTCCCTTGCACGTTTTATAAACGTTGAGTTGCGATTTGTTAATTTTAAAATAATGCACGAATTTCGAATCATTTTTTATTTTTAATTCGATTATTTTGAAAAAAATATTTAATGTCTTACTCTCAATACATGCTTTCCCTTGTCTTTTAAGTTTTAAGTAAACCCTACAATTAAATTACACTTATCAAGGAAGTAGATAAATTTACTTTTTAAATTTTATTAGTTATTTTCTTTTTTTGATGGATTTAATTATTTTAGAGTTTTTGTAAAAGTAAAATGAGAAGAATGATACAATTTCATCTTCAAATTTTGAAATAGACATTTATTAGAAAATAAGAAAGTAAAAATAAAAATGAAACACCTAATAAATAACGAAGTGACAGTGAGTAGTAGATTAGATACTCCTAATATTTTTCGAGCACCCTAATTCGAAGAATACAGGCACTAAAAGAAACTATATATGTTAGGCAATGATTGTGAGTGGTCATTATAAAAAAATTTAAAATATCTAATTTATTAAAAAACTGAGACATTGTTAAACGTTTTAAAAATTTAGGTAAAACTATGAATTGAATTAAACTCGTGCTTTATTTGGTAAAAAAATCCATTATCATATTCAAGTCAAATTAAATTAATTATTTCTCAATATTCAATATAGGTCTATAAATGTGTAATATAATACTTTTTCTGTTCTTTTTTAAGTATCACTATCCAAATCATCTAGCATGCAATAAGAATCCAACCGCCCAAAAGGCAAAAAGAGCTCACACGCTTAATGATTTGGCGAATGTAAAAATGACAATGACCTTATAGTATTCAAATTTAATACTCCCACCCAAGATAGTCTGTATTTCATTTTGAGTTGTCCCCACCCAAGATGACCTGTTTCATTTTTAGGAAATAATTATCTATTCAAAAATTGTTGATCCTACCTATTTTTTATCACTTTAACTACTTTATCTCTTCTCCTAAATAACCGTGTCGAAAAGAAATGAGCCGTCTTGGACGGGACGGAGGGAGTATTAGTTTTTCATGAAATTACTGTGTTCGATTTTATAAGTTAAGGGTTTTCAGTTAATAAAAGAAAAAGTAGGTTGGGGATCAATTCATACGTTCATTGTAGGTCAAAACTAAAATACGAGACAAAATAATACTATGCTAAGGTAAAAATCAATCAATCACACAGAATTTTAACACTTCAAGAACATATGTAGAAAATAAAAACAAAAATAAAAATAAATTTAATTACATGTTAGACAATGTGAAGTTGAAGGTGTGAGTAAAACAAAATTTGTATTGCACTCTTGAGCTCTCTGCCTTTTTACCTAAGCAATGAATGGAGGACAAAATTGAACTACAATTTCTCACCAAAACTTGAGCACCACAAAACACACCCAACATCCAGCTACATACATGTATGTGCAAATGGTGCTCCAACCCAGGGAGTCAAGCTGGACGACGACACTATGTACAATCTCTACTCGTCTATATCAAGAAAGTCGATCCTTCAGAAAATGCAGCACTGAAAACTGAGACGGGTGCTTCTATGAAAAACTTTGCAATCCGGACAAGTAATGACAACAAGCAAGTTCTCCAGTTTAGAGAGACTGGTGTTATTGAAAAATAAACCCCCATGACTGCAAAGCACAAGACGAAGATTAGTCATAACCGGGTGGAGCATGAATATTTTAAGACTTGCAATTTACATATAAAATAATAGGTGGATTGTAGGTTGTTGAAAATGTACAGAATGTTCAACCTATATCCAAGCATGAGATTTATATACTGGCTGTTAGAAAACTATAGAGATGCACTTAGAATGAACAAAGTACAGGAGCGTTCACAATTGGAATAAATTGAAATGGGAGATAGGCATATGTACTTGAAGATGGCAGAGCCGCAAAAGCACCAGATCCTTGCCAAATTGCAGCATACAGAAGCAGCGTTTACTGGCTAAATAAATATGCAGCATTTCAGACTCATCAGCCACAAAAAAAGACTTCACTTCGTTTATGTGGCTTACCCAGCAGCTCTGAGTAAAGCAATGGTCCAGATGCAGTTTCAACCTTATTTGAGAAAACTCTTTTAGCTTACACAAAGAGAAAGTATGCGTTCCCACGGGAATTTTCAGAAATCATCCGCCTTTGATTCTATTATGCCTCTAGTTCTATTGTGTTCAACAGAACTAGAGCTCAACAACTAATTTGTTTGAACTGAGATAAAAGAGGCATTACCTATTTCACAGCTTAACCATGAATTCACCGCCGTAGTTAGAAAATGAGCATCAGGAGAAATGAAGTGAACTTCTTATCAGGCCAGTAAAACAGAAAGGTAGGTTTTCATTCAGTAGCTGAAAGTGAAATATATGGCTACTCGTTTGACAGCTGAAGCAAGCCACGCATCTGGAGGTATGGATTTTCCAATAGCTTTTCGTTGTTGCTCTGTAAATATAAGGATAAATTATCTCAAGCACCAGTACAGTGATCATCAAATCATATAAAGGATCAAATGAAATCTCCAACCTCTGTGGTGTGATAATATATTCTACTTCGGACCTAATCTGGGTAACTAAAATGGGTGATGTAAGCTTTAGCACAAAGTTGAGTTCCCATACAGGATGCTCAATTATTCTAATTTTGACATTACACTTTGTTGCGGCTTACTGGCACTGGACATTCTTTAATAGTGACTAACTTTATTGGCTGGTCACAGTGAATAATTATCAGATACAAGATTTATTTACTGTATAAACCAACAATAGACATCCAAAAGAAGCCATAACTCTTTACAGAAGAAACATTATACAAGAATTCACCTGTTGAGCCCTTGAAACAATATTTTGGAGTTTGCGCTGGTAACTCTCTGGTTCCTCTGTCATCATTCTCTGTGAGATATAAAAACTAAATTAGTTTAGTTTCTTTGAATTTAATTGTTCAAAATCAGCGAAAGACAACAATACTTGCCTTCAAAAGAAAAGTTGAAGAGTAGTATGCCACTCTTGCATCTGTATCATCCAACAATTCCCTGGAAGATATACACACAAATATGAAAAAGTAATTCAAAATAATCTCAATTACAGTAAGTAGAAGCTGATAGTTTACCAGAAGAATTCTTCTCCACCAACATCTTTGAAAGCAGCATGATCTGCTGTGCATTTACCAATCAAGAGTAAGAGAAGTGTAACCCTTATATCTGATGTGCCACCTGGAAGATTTCCTCTCCCTTTGCTTCCTACAGAGACGCCTAATGCAATATTATCTGTAGCAGCACCAGCAAGCTGGATCAAAGGCCAATAAAATAATGCAGCAGGAACACGAGCAATCAGCTGCATGGGGACAATGGCTTGTCCACGAAGAAGCAGGGCAGCCATGGATGCAGAATCACGAATCGGAATCTGCACATTTTTTCCAACTTTGGTGCTAGGACTTCCAGTAAAATCACTGTGATCAATGTTCCCTGCTATGGAGAGTCGTTCTGCCCCATCTGACTTTTTCATTCTCTCTAAATTAATGGAATCTTGCCGGTGCATTGTATCTCCAAACTTTGTTGCAGCAGTATGTGCAACTTTCAAGCACAGTTGAGACAACAGAATATCACACATCTGCACATGTATGTCCAAGAAATATATGTGCACAGATCATTAGAAAAATAAGTAGCAAATTATTCTTTATCTCTGATGTATCAGGAAGAGAAATCCATTTAGCCACTGTTTTCCCAACAGAAGTATGGATAGGATCAACACAACATTCAGTCAGTATATCCAGCGACAGTTGTGCTGTGACATGAGGAAGGCTGGATGGGCACAATCATACTTGCAGGAAGGCAAGGAAAATGATTTCTTTTGGGACATGTTCCCAGGTTTTCGCATAGAGCAATCAATGCTCATGAACAAGCAACATGTAAGAAATCCCACAAGCATCTCCTTTAATTCAGAGTAGATGCAAACGAGGAAATACATAATCAAGGAATATTGGAGATTCTATGCCCTTCATGAAAAGAGATATATGTTAAAATGAAGCAGATTAAGTATGACTACCTTTAAAATATTCATTCGATCAGTTTCATTTTCCTGAGCCATCAGCGATAAGCCACAGCTCATGATATCTATCACTGCATTTGCTTTCTGGAGATGATTCTTGTCATGTCTATGGTCCATAGTTTGATTATGCATTACCTGTTTAACTTCCTTTTCATCTAGCAAAAATTTACACTGGATTAGCAGCCTCTCCAGAACAACCAGAAAGCCCCATCTAATATGTTTATTTTTTGACTTGAGAAGTCCACACATAAGCCAAATAGGTAAAGGGATATCTAATGATGCTGAATATTCATCAACTCCAGCAAGCGAAATTTTCTGCTCCAAGTTTTTAATGCTCGAGAGACTCAGATCTCCTTCCCGGTTGATTTCTGCAATCAGTAAGTCCCTCAACCACAAATACCCATTGTGACGATAACAGTTTCGTTCAGAGTGAAGAAGAGAATGTAAAGTGGTCCAGCAAAGCTTTGCACTCATAGCAGTAGTCCCAGGAACTCCACCAATGCTTTCAATAGATTTCAATGATTTCGTGATCTTAATCATTTGGGTGAACTCTTTGTCTACATGAGTGAACGATCCTATGAGGGCGTCAAATTTCTCAACAATCTTCTCCAATAACTGCAAGAGGAAAATAATTTAATGCACAATCAAATTAAGTTCTCCATAAATTCTTCCTCTAGGCATGCCTCTGGCACATGTCACCACATTGTAAAGTCATCTCAAGACAATGAAATGCAGAAAGGGAATGAGATGCAATTTTTAGCTTTGAATACCAAAAATGTAAGAGGCGCAAGTGTCAAAAGGTGAATTTGACATAGCAAAGTACATAGATAAATGAGCCACGCATTTGGATAAATCTAGGAACTTGGGTCAAAGAACATTCATATCACTTATTTTTAAGGGTGGTCACAATAGATCAGAATAATGTTTACTGTTGAATATAAAAATTGACAATTAAATCCAAAACTTAGAAGTACTAAGAATGGTTGCAGAAGATTTCTACCTAAAGAAAACTAGATGCATGTAGTTTGTTTACTATCTCAGAAACATATACCTATGTAATTTAGAGTTTAGACAGGTTGACTGCACAATAGAGGAACTGCAAGAACCAAACCAACTGTGTAGATTATAGCGCAAGCAAGGAGGCAGATAGTGCAGAACCATTAGTACTGCAAAGTCTAAAACGAGAGTTCACTTGATCTAACTCCAATGTTTTGAGCACAGGTCAAAACAAACTTTTGGTTTGGGCAAGAATTGCTGAAGAACCTTCAAAGTCAACAATACCATTGCTGAAAGGGTGGGTGTAGTGGGGAAGTCACCCCCAAAACCATAGTGATCCCCAAGAGGACGAAAAACATCAAAAGATAATAGTATCACACAAAACACGTGATAATCAATAGAAATGGCGAAACATAATCTGCAATATAATCAATATAACCAATTCCAATGTAGTATTCACCTCCTATTCATAAAAATTGCAAAATCATGAAATTGTACCACAGGAAATAATATCTTTCAGGATTTCAGCATACCAAATATCACACGTGATTGTTTCATCCTATAATATGAGGTACTTGATCATTAAACATGAAAACAATGTTTTAGATTAAAGAATACTATATGTCATCTTTCCTTGTAAGGCAGTTCCCTACCATAGAAATCCAGTAAATCCACCGGTGAGTTTCTACTATCCTATCCATAAAATAATCAAAATGTTACTTCCATTTGCAAACTTAACAAAATCCTTAACGTATGTATATCCCATATAGCCCTACGTCATGCATGATGCATCTATAAAGATCCTCTAGAAAGAATTTACTGAACTCGTCAAGAGCTCAACTAGAAATATAGAGAATGAGAAATTCAAACCCTGATTATTCAGTTACCTTATAGAGCTAAATACAAGTATGACATCAAATCAATATAAAATTATAACAATAGAACTGTATGACAAAGTCAAAGTCAAAGTCAAGCGTGAAATATACCGTCAAAAGCCGGTCATTATTAGGATATGTGGACAATGATGCCGAGATTGATCTCCTCAACAGTTCGACAATACCTTCAACTCCCAACTTGACAGAACTATGCAGTGCTTCGGGTGCATCAGCAAGCACCAGCAAGGTAGCAATAGGTCGAACCTCATCATCACTATACTCGGAAACTCCAACAGCTATACAACTCTCATTTATATTATGCAAAACATAGTCAAAAATCACCAAATATAAATTTCTCCTCTCTTCTCTTGAGTTTGACAGCACTAACTGCATTGGCCAGATGATGCAAATTCAACAATAAATCATGGTAAATTGAACCAAAATTATATGCATATCATTTTCTTTTCTGATAAGAGACAAAAATATATAAGACTCAAAAGTAGGTACTACAGGAAGCGAGTTATTGGTGCTTTGATCGAGGGATTATGATCTCACATATAACACATAGGACTACATATATCATAATAACATGTAGCTATTTAATCCCCATAGTTCCTAAAATTCTTGGTATATATATCATCTCTATAAATAAAATCTGGCTTGTAGGAAGTAATTAAATAATACCTCCTCAAATATAAAGTCAATTCCACCAATCATATCAACTTGATTAACAAGAAACAAAGGACTAGCTGGAACATTTTTATCAGGTTCCTCAGGTAGTTGATAGAAAAGGTTTGTCATCATGCAGATAAGCTTGGAATGGACTATTTCAGCCCAAGTGTTTTTTCTACTGATCTTCATCAGTACTTCAATGACCTGTAAGCAAACATAGAGCAGGAAAAAATTTGAGTTAAGAAAAACATGCGGAACAAACGGAGTTAAATTTCTGGAAAGATAATATATCCGTATGAAAACTTGTATGCTATCATTTGTCACAAGATTAATTAGGCCTACAAAGATACCACAGCAACAAATGTAAACAGTTCTTTTTTCTTTTTCTGATAAGAAACAAGTTTTAATGAAAGTAGTACTGACATATGCATAACATTCATCAGTTGTCTAAGTAAATTTTAGAAATTTTAAAAAACCTTGCCTGGTAAAAAGGATCAAGTCAGATTTAAGTTACAGAAGTTGCTACGTCAAGTTTCTAGTCATTGTACTGGTAAAATTAACTAATTAAGTAACAAAAGGAGTATAACACGTACTCTCCCAGGATTAAGTGACTGATGCAAATATGATCGAGCATTGATTCAGTTTTACATGGGGTACCCTGTTACTATTTTCTGATATACACATCTAAAGTTAATAATCTAACAGAGTGTTTTTATCGAGTAGCACTCTTATCCTTCAACATCTACTTTGTTCAATTATTTAATTAGATGCACACCCTGCATAATACTAAAAATATAAATTCCAAAACTAGATGTGATTATGCTCCAAGATCATATTCCCAAAAACCTACTACTCAAACACATGCAATCCTTCTAGAACCTCAATTCAGAACATCATTGTTAATAAAAAATTCAACCAAGTGTAGATAAAGAGGGATGTTCCTTCAACTTTTAGCTACTTCTTGTCTTACACTCAGTTTGGAGCTGCGTTACCCGGACACTTCATTTTTGCAGAAGGATCCGTGTCGGCACAACTCAACATGGATACGGGTACAAGATACTGGTCGGATTCTTCGCCTTGTACTTGGACACTCAATGAAGAAAGAGATGATTAGAAGAGCCTTTCAGTGTTTAGGGTTAGGATTCCATACTTAACTTTTATTTAATGTATTCTGATTTTGAATTAGAAGAGATGTTACACACTTAACTTTTAATTAATGTGTTGCATTAAGACCTTTCACCTTTCCTTCTACTTTCTATATGAAGAAAAATAGCCTGTTAATCTAATTTAGAGTTTCAAACGTCAGAAACTTATTTTGAACTTATTTTTGTGTTAGTTTGATGTATTTTGAAGTTATTTGATAAGATTTTTTTATTAATTTTATTTTGGCAAATACCCGCACCGGTGTCCAAAGTTGGGACAGTGTCCCCGTGTCGATAATTTTCGTAAAAATAGTATTTGACACTCGGTCTGCACCCGTGTCTGCTACCCGTACCCATGTATATGTAACATAATTTTGGAGTCGGAAGGGCTCTCTTCTTCGTTAGAGTTCTGGATTTTGTCATTCTTCCTAACATATTCATCTCAACCATCAATTTTACTCAAGTTCCAGACCAAAAGTACTTGGGTCTTAGTATGCTAGTCTTGCAAAAATAACCAAGTCTATATATTGCAGCCTCTCACAATCAAGATCATTGATGTAATTCACAAGCTAGCTGTTCTCTGGTTTTTCTGACAAAATCCATCATAATTTCTCAGGCCCCAAAAGATTCTAGGATCCACTTCCTTGCTCCTGTTCACCAGAGTTCTGTTTTTCTTTTTACTGATTCTCTAGAGATCGGTACAGGACACATGTCTCATTCAATATATTATGCAAGTCCTATATCAAGTGTTGGGTCTCAGCAGTACCAACAAATAATGCTTCGGGAAGATCATGTTCCACAGACAATCATCATCGATAAATAAGGTCATTTGATTCACATCAATAAAGTAAGTTGGTATAAAGACATTCTCAGCAATCAGTATATTACAAGAAAGCCAGGTGATGAAATACTCACTCTAATGTCAAGGCCTTTTAATCTTCTTCTCCGAATCTTGCCTCTATCGCAAACAAAGTACAGTAAACAGCTCAAGGAAGAAGCCCAGACAGCTTCTTCTTCTTCTTCAATCTGTGAAATGCATGGATCAAGTAGGAACTGTTAATAAGAGTGACAATATATGATCTTATAGGATCATTTTTTGATCTAAAAGAAGAAAATTAAAGGGTCAACATAACCACAAAAAAGAAAAAGAGAAAGATAGGTTGGACCCAAGCAAAAGTTCTTAGTACAATACAATTAACATGCTTTCTTGTTCATAAAGCAGCATCCAACTTCTTCAGGTCGTAATATTTAATCTTTAATTTCAGTAAGATCCTACATATTCTAGTTGCAGCAAACAGATACTAGTTCTAAAGATATAGAACTGGCAAGTATTTCAAGATCGACACACTTGCTTTCAGGATCAATGAGTGGTCCGAGAAGAATATAGTGCTCTTCACTATAAGACAAAGGTCACATCAAATAAACAAGTTCCCAATTTCAAACAACTACAACTCACAGGTATGAAGAAGCAAAACATTATTGATACTTTAACTACATTATACACTAATTTGAAAGTCCCAAGTACTTCAAAAGTTTATTATTATGTTCTATTTATAAGCCCTAAAAGTATAGTGACTTCCAGTGAATTATTTAACTAACACCCAATCATAACATTGGTTCAAAACACAACACTCCATATAAAACTCTAATGGTTAGGACTTCCATACATGATTGACCAGGAGTAACAATAGACTTGACATGAAAACATTTGCTAAAGCCAACAAAAAGATGATGAAATAGATACAAAGAATCAGAAACCAAAAAGACAGATAGAAGATTAAAAGAAATATCAGCCATTACAAATCTTTTTTATAACAAATAGGATATACCTGTACAAGATGAAGCAGAACCTCAAAGAGAATGCCCAAAATCCAACATTCAAACTTCTCAATAGCTGAAGAATTTCCTGTTTTTATGAAAAAGACAGTTTTTATGCCATTTATTGAATCTTGGGTTCCATTGTCAAAGCATGCTTCCTGGGAGTACTGTTCATCAATCATTGTGGAGGCATCAAGTGATGGAGGCTCCAATAAATGTGCATGCACTCCAAGGTTAATAATTAAATCAAAAGCCCGAGTTTTTGACATCACTCGGGGAGAATTTAGCATGTCCTACAATGTCACAAGAAAACAATTAGATTTCTTTCATGTTCAACTTATGATCATGTGAAAACCAAGCAATACCTCTAGCAAGGATAGAGCGAGAGGAGCAGCTGTCTCAGAATCTAAAACATACCTGCAAAACATGTCAGGAGTGAATAAGTTGAGCTGCTAGTTTAAGAGTACTGTCAGGCGTCAGCTATGGTTATTACTGTCCACTCCCTAAAAAGGCTTTAACAAAGCAAAGTTAGTCAAATGTATTCCTATAATTGGTATGAATTGCAAAAACCAGTCACTTATGCTGTAGTTAATAGTGTAAACCCAGACTTTTTGAAGATATAATGAATGTCAAAATGACCCTGAATTCATGACAACAATTAATAAATATTGAAAATTAATCTCTATTTTAGAATCAGTCAAACATCCCCGTCATTAAATAAATAGACAAATTAGTCAAGCCACTTAAGTCTGTAAAAGAATCAGACTTATTAGGGGCCCATGGAAAAATAGAAATCATAAACTAAAAGCTACCACAAGATTCTATCAAGATTAATGATAAGCAAAAAAAAAAAAAGTTCGTTGATTGAAGAAAATGCTGAAATAATTGAGAAACAGCAATCACATATAAAGCTATCTTCGTGGCTCTTGCACTTGTTATCCCATTTACCCCGTCATGACTCATGCCTTAATATATTCCTCTTTCTTAGGCTTGCATATAGAATGAGGGAAAGAGACTGTGCAATTGTGCAATATCGCAGATAAGACATAAGAACAAGCACAAGCAGTAGAACGTACATGTCAATTACAAGTTTGACAAGAACGCTGACAGCCACATCCATCGATGGCCTTCCACTATGTCTCAATTTTGAAGACACGGTTAACTGATTGGATTTGACAGTAGATGTCTCAGAACAAACAGCCGCAATAACCTCACATACCTCCACGGGATTTAATCGCAAGGGTTGTTGTTCGCTGACACAAATCAAAAGGTTGAGATTCAGACAAACAGGTTATTGAAATTTAAAGTGACTAATTCAAACATGACCAGGGCATGGGGTGCATACAATTTAAATTGCTATGCAGAAATAAATGATTACCAGAGCATAATGTTTTAAGAAGATAATCATGCAACAAATAAATTATTTTCCATATGCAAGTGAACTCGCAACAGGGAAGATATAGTATCTGACGATAAGTTGATGACTAAGAGCACCTGAAGAAACCTGCAGTTCTTTTACCTGTAATGACGGTATTGAAAAAGTGGTCTTGCACGCAGGCGAAAGGTGCTCATAGGAGAATCTTCCCTGAAAATACACATAAATAGAAATGTCTGCCATTCTCAGATCAATATTAGAGTCAGATGTTCAGATAGCATATTATCTCAAAAACAACAAGCACAAAAAAAGAAAATGCCTGCAGCCTAATAAAACCTAAAGCAAACTTTAATTCCACAATGGAACAGGTAAAGATGTAATCATGTTGTATGATATTCTTGATGACATGATCCACAAAATGTAAGAGAAATCCTATCTCCCCACAAAAAAAGGAGAAGAAAAAGAGTGATAAGTATTTTGATTGTTATTGTGTCTAATGGACTATTGTGCAAAGCTTGACCAGAAGGATCTCATTAATGACAGAATCCGCTAGGAGTCTGTAGATATCAACTAACACTTAATAGAACTATTCTCTTTCCTATTCCACTATACACAAACTTATAGTTTTAATTGTACCTGATTCCTGCAGGAACATGTAATATCTAGACATATTCAAAAGCTCATATCCAAAAATATATTTCTGTAAACTCAGGGCTCTAAGATCTGGTTTCCTTATGTCAGATTTATAAAAAGGACAAGGGGACAACAAGCATAAAGAAGAAGTAGGGAGAAGGAATCAGATACCAATAATGAACATGAAATGAATAGACATCAATGACAGGAAAGACCAATAGAATTTTCAACTTCTATGATATTCTGCACAAATAACTAACAAACTCCTGATTCCCTCGACTCAGAATCATCTGAAGTACATGACTGAAGAAACAAAACGTCATGCCATAATTAGCAAGGTGGCACTGCATGGATCCTCTTCCTGCACTCTACTTTATCAAGAGTTGTATCTTGAGTTAAAGGTAAAAATAACACTATTTGATTCCTCATAAAAGGTTATGCATTAGAGCTAAGTAATATATATAATAAAATAAAAATCAACAAATTTATATTACTATACCTAAATACTCTGTTTGCATGTACTTCCTTGTCTAAGTTTGTGATGTTGAGGCAAGTGAATGTAAATAATTTCTTCCAACAACTTTTTGATAAAAATGCCTTCTGATTATTGAGTTTATTTTTTGTTTCCGATTTTTCGCTATAGCTAAAACCAACAGATAAGTTTACATTCTTTTTGTTTTTTGAACACTCACCTATAATAGCACTTGAAAATCAAGAAATTTTTTCCTTTATCCACTTAAGAAATCCCAATCCCCTTTGACCACTATTCCCATTCCCTGAGCCTACCCTGCTATGCCACCCCTCACGACCACTTATCACCTATGTCTTTAGAAACTATTTAGTTACTCCACCAACCTTGGCACTGACCACATTCCTGTATTGCTTAAGGCATGTTCAAGGTTAAATTTAAGTAGAAAACAATGTAAACAGGAATCTCTAATCAATGTTGTCTTAGTACATAAAACCTCTTTGTATCAGTGTAAACATGTACTTGCACGTCTAAGTGGCAAACTTTGAAAAATCAGCAAAGTTTGCGAAATTCATATTAAATTTTATCTAATCACCCTATAAACAGTATTGGGTAACACACAAGAACATCAATATCTTGTATCTCTTGTGTATACATAAGACAAAAGATCTAAAAGCATAAACTTCATCAATTAGTCATTCAGTTTATGATTTGCAAAGCCCTTGAGCATTAGAAGGTGAACATTAACTTATGTGAGACTCATGATCCGAACATAACATGAATTGAGTATGGGATAACCTACTAAAAATGATAAAAAGAAAAAAAGGGAAGTTGTGCAGATTTCATGAATAAGGAAGAAACATCATGAATTGACAGGAAAAGGGAAGTGCAGATTTCATGAATAAGAAAGGAACCATCATGTATTGACAGGAAACATCAGTAGCAAGAAATTAGATAACCAAACCACATTCCAATAACAATAGATTAAGAAAAAACGTGCCAAATTTGATCAGTCCCCTGTTTGGAGCGTTTCAGCGCTGTTATTGCTCTCAAATGAGCGAAAGCTGAATTTGAATTGGTAAGTGTAGTCAGCAGTGAGGGCTGCAATAGTTGATCTAGAAAAGGCATCTCAGCACTCCCAAATATTTTCCATGCTTCACCCTTCATTTTTGCTTCCATGTCCCCGACAAGAAGAGCTGCTGCACCCACTTCTAGGAAATTATGAGTACGCATGTCTTGGAGATTTGATATTTGATCACTGTATGTGAGTACTTTCAGCAGTTGAGACATAAAAAAGATATACAGTGATTAGTGAATAACAGTTACTTGAACAGAAGAAGAAGACCTCTTGGGCAAGAGAAGTGACGACTGTTGGTCACCTGACCAGCGCCATCTGAAAACATCAAGTGCCATAAACTCCAGATTTCCAATTTCATCAACTTCTTCAGCTATTGGAGAGTCAGAAACAGATGCAATAGATGTGTCCTTGCTCTCCAAAGACTCCTTGGCATTTGCAGGACTGAGTTGGGAGTTGAATGATTTACTCAATAAGGACGACAGAGTTGGCAGTGATTGCCTTGATGTAGGTGCAGCTCCCGCAAAGGCAGCTGGTTGGAGCGAACGTTTTGGGATATATTGAGCAACTAAAGAGCGAACATAGTTTAAGGATTTCACAAGTGCTCCAGACGCAAAGCTTGAAACAGGCAAAGGATTTACATTTGTAGATGGTACCAAAGTTAATGATTGTTGACTTGATGAGCGTGACCATGGCAACAATTTCCGATGTGGGCTCATATCACACTCAGCAATTATACTAATACAAAACCGATCAATCTGTAGTAAAGTCTCCTCACTGGGCTTATATCTGCAATGCATAAAGGCCTCGCATATGAGATCTTTAGAAAAGATAGATTCACGTGCTTCTTAGTGCCCTACTTACGTGGTCTGAAGTATAAATTTTTTGTGTATCACCCTCTGCACCACATTATCTAATTAATGCATCATGATTGACAATAAAGATGATTGTTTTAGCATTTAAAACTTTTCTTGGTTGTCAGAGAAGAAGAAAATAATATACTAGTGATTGACAGTTGAAATAGAAGGTAAATAGAGCTTAGAAGATTAGCATAATGGGACCAAATTTGAAATTTGCATTCAATAAATGAAGAGTCCTCCAATATCTTCAACATTTAAAAAACAAAAAACCCACACACACACACAGCAGTCAAGACCTCTAAAATGGACCCTTACTTAACAGAATAAAGGGACTCATAGAACAATTGCATGATGTTATGTGATATCCGGGCTATTGATTCACAGACCTATTTCATAGCATTATTAAATTGCATTATTGCATACTTAGGTTTCAAAGCAATAAATGTCAAATCATGAAAGAGAATCGCATCACCGCCTTTTCTAGTACTTAAGTAACACACTAAAGCATCCAGTTACAATTATGAACCTAATTTCTCTGGCAAGGTTCCACTTCTTTCTATGCAAGTTCTTCAAAGCCAACTTTAGCAAAGTTTGGAACTTTCAGACATTTGTAATAATGCACAGTCCAAGCAGAGATTCTAGCAAAGAACTAGAGCACTGGAAAAGAGTTTCCATGTCAACATAACTGGAGCTTTCTAACCAGATGGTCTTATGTTGTCTACAATAGTAATATTTTCCCTGTTATCTTTTAAATGCTTATGCGCATCGATAAATAAATCACATACATTATGAAATAATGCATTCGCATGTGTATGCACATATGCATATTTGCATGTGTATTCACATGTGTATGCACAGTCCAAGTAGGGCTTCTAGCAAAGAACTAGAGCACTGGAAAAGAGATTCCATGTCAACATAACTGGACCTTTTCCATGAGAGAAAACCTAGAGAAAAGATAAAGTCTAGTCTGGCGAGATGGACTTATGATGTCTACAATAATAGTAACTTTCCTGGTATCTTTTGGATGCTTATGCACATCTATAAGTAAATAAGTAAATCACATACATTATGAAACAATGCATTCACATGTGTATGCACATATGCATATTTAGATGTACATGTAAAGGTGCTTTCATTTGTCAAATTTTAGTTGTAGTGTGTAGAATGTTGAGTTTGATCTTCCTGAAATAGTGAGAGTGCTCGTGCTCAGGAGACATTATTCATATACTGAGATAAAGAATGTGTCAATGGAAATTATGAGCAAAAATCTTTGTTCTTGCACCCAATCACCAACCTTCTCTATCCTTGTAATATCTTATATTCCTATATGAGAAGATATTGTAGAACTGCACCAATACCTGGTTAATTCCTGTTCACTAGTATTTAGTAGTGAAAACTAAACCTCTAACTAGGAGCCTGTATGAAGGCCAGGAATTGAATGAAATAGCTTAATTATGGTTTGAAATTTTGATGTACTGAGAGCTTCAGCTAACACCTCTACCACTCTTTTCATAGAACTCCATTGCTTCAACAGTAGGGAATGAAAATGCGTGGTTGTATACAGAGCCACTAATAAATCGGCTGAGAATAAATAGAGTTCCTTCCGAGTCAAAACACTTGACACAGAATTAGATGCCCAAGTGGTTGTTATCGGGGAGTAAGTTAACAATCCTAAGTTGGTTATCAGAAGGCGAGAAATTGAAGAGCCACAAAGTCAAAAAGAGGTCCAGAAATAAGAGAAGTGAAAAAGAGAAAGACGATGAAATAAAACGGAAAATTAGTAGTGAATAAAAGAAACAAGGAAGATCTGATGAAAACAAAATGTCCAATAAGAAACATAATAAATTATCTGACAGATTAAAGACTAGAAATCAAGCAAATACGGTCATTTCTTGCTCTTGTGAATTATGAACATCCATAGGGAAGCTTTCCATCATATGATCGATATTAAGAAACTAGCTTCTGAGCATAGCAAATATAATTAACACATCAAAGGGCAGAATTAACAAATCATCATTAAGTTGAGCAAGGGAATACAGAATAGGATGCCTTGCACAAATTTGCAATCTCATATGCCAAGGATGACGAATTAGCTGAATCCCGCTACTTTTTTGGAAGCTCGGAAGGCAAGCTATCAAGTACAGGTTTAAATCACCCAAAATTTGATATATTTGAGCAAGGTTCAAAATATAACTGGACAGTAGTAATAACCCAAACTTAAAAGTAGATCAGACTCAAATAAGGGTCAGAAGATAAGGGCATGTAAGAAAACTTAAATAGGAATTTCAGTACTTCAGAAAAATTAGAGAATTTAAATGAATATCTCTCTTTCTCAGTTTCTTTCGCATTCAGATAAAGATGATGAATATCTAAAACTAATTTAATATGTTGCTTGACTGCATTCTAGTCTACAAATGTTACTTGATTTCCATGATACTGCTTCCTTTATCCTCGTAAAAAATTCCAAATCCTCTCTCACCACGTCAATTCCCCGAGCGGCGAGCGTACAATGTTCAGTTGCATCCGCATTCTCTGCCCTGCCTTAGTCCACCCCCATCCCTCCCCTCAACCACTTAGCATCTTTTTTTTTAGAAAGTATCTAGTTAATACACCAACAGTGGCACTGACACTGTCACAATTAGAGAATTGCAACCTTGTTTCTTTTTAACTCAAATCTTTTCGTGAGGTATGATCTGGCTGTGAGAATTTCACAAGTATATCCAATAATTATCTGGGTGGACATTTTAATTTCACAAGTCATGGGTTTTTCTATCAAGGAACTAAAAATCAGGGTTACATAACAAAGAAACACCAAAAGTAATCAAACTCACTAAAAAACTATAAACAACTGTATCGTGACGCAGACTCGAGCTTGGAATTTTCAAGCGGCGCTTTAAGACCATATGATGTTTGGCCCCAGCAACCCACAACCACAACCAAGATACGAGAAAACTGGTTACTAAAGATGTTTTTATCA
Organism: Salvia rosmarinus; assembly: GCA_036937905.1. NCBI lineage: Eukaryota > Viridiplantae > Streptophyta > Magnoliopsida > Lamiales > Lamiaceae > Salvia > Salvia rosmarinus. Next base: position 8,334,154 of record CM072820.1, on the reverse strand, counting down.
ATATCTCATATTAATAAGCCTGAATATGACAAATTTTAAATGTGAGTCTGAATTAGTATAACAACTCAGTGATGCATAGCGTTGAGTGAACCATCATGCAATAATAACTCATTTATCCATTATGAATATGAAACATTCTGACATAAGTCAAGATCAAATACACTCAGTTCTCATGGGTAATGATTTTACAGAAAGATAACAGTCTGAAGATAAGATAAGATGTGATCACCTTAAAAGAAATCGCTTCAAAAGCGCCACACACCTTCCAACCACAGAAGGACTGTTTAGAGCAGAGAGAGAGAGAGATGTAACTCTTATAACAACAATAATAGAAAAAAATCATTTAGAAGCACAAAAGGCAAAGAAATAACAGCAATGTACAAATTATAATATTTCCTCAAAGATAGATAATCAAGAAAAAAGCCTTTAAAAAGGGCGACGAGCATGATATATGGTATAATTGACCTTGTATATCCATATGAGATACGATACCAGCTTAACAACTTTCCAAACAACCAGCAAAAGAGTACCTGCGCTCCCTCTCTGCAAGGGTGTGTTCTAGAATCATGCCATATGCCAAGTCAATTGTGGTCTGTGCTGCCATGTAATCCTACCATGTAATGATCAGGTTCATATCATATTATAGGCCATTTCTCTGTCACACACCCCTTGGAAACATATAAACCGAATAATCATTCACAAAGTAAAATCAAATCCAAAGGATCCATGTTTACTGGATTAGCCAGGAGGAAGCACTTATAAACTGGAATTCTAATAAATTAGATTATGTATGAGAAACTATGTTGAGTGGAAATTTAGACTTTTCGCTACGACATTCAGGACCATCATCATTTACAGAACGTAATTCCATTAAAGAAACATAACTCCTTTCAGTGAAAGTTAAAGCTTTTCACCAATTTGCAGTGGCATGGCATGCAATACATGGTGCCATTCTCCAAAATAATTAAACCTGAATACCCCTTTTTGCATTTTCATATTCTTCTGAAAGACTACAACCAAAAAGTACTATCGAGCAACTAGAAATGAAAAAACAAACAAAAATAAACTAGTCAAAACCATGAGGTGCGCTAAAAGGTGAATCTCAATGTCTTGATCACTAGCATTCTGCAAACCAAACCTCCATAGCTCTCGACAACTACAATAAACCACTCCCCAGCTCGATTCACCCGCTAAATCTACTCCTAACATGACATCAATGTAAGACAGAATTTGAGATACAACAAGGTAGTAACCCACAACTCGAATTAAAAAAAGAAAAAGAAAACCTCGATTAGACAACAAAGCCAGTAGTAAACAACACGACGGTCTAAATAAAACTGGAAATTGAGCACAGAGAGAATCCAAACCCGCAAAGTCCTGGACGCTTCAACCTGCGAGGGAGCAGCGGCGGACAAGCAATCGGCGACGGCGCGGCGGAGAGGCTCCGGCGGCTTCTTGATGGAGGAAGATCTCAGGCGGGACATGGAGGCGGCGCCCAATTGCATCCCGGAGATCGCGGGGGCTCTGGAAGGACTGAAACTGGTCGACATCACGTACAGGTGCAATACGTGTGCTGCTGTTGGTCTGTATATGTGCGGGTCAATCTAGAAGTGACGCATTGGGATTCCGATTCGGATTCCAAAGCCCGTTTAGAGAGAGAGAGAGAGCTGCGATTGTGATACAGTGAGGAGTTACCGTTAGCGCGTGTCGAGATGAGGTTGAAGATGCAGCTCGCCAGGGGCCAGGGCCACTGTGAACAAACGGAAGAGAGTAATTTTGGGAGAATTTATTTGAATTTTTATTTTTATTTTTGTCATAATTGCAAAAAAAAAATACATGATTTTTGGACTTTTATTAACCTAAAATGTTAAAGTTAAGTAATTTGATAAGTGAGCTTTCATTTTTTTGCAAAAGTTAAAAGAAAAAATAAAATATTCACACAAAATTCGAGTTTTAGTGTTTGAATGTCACATGTATTTAATTGAATGATTAGATATCAAATTGTGTACTCACTTTAACCAAAAAGTTAACTGATAAAATTGGGAGATTAAAATTTTTGAATTTAATGTGTCATAGTTTGTGAGACAGTTATATTGTAAATTTCAAATAATAGTTTGAGTTATTTTCTAATCAAACCACAATGTTTTGATATTATTGCGAATTAGGTTATATTTTTTAAAGTGTTCTAATAATGTCTCCATCTTTCTTTCATAGTAAATTGATCTTTTTTTATTTTGTTGTGCTTGTTTGTAGTTGATACGATAATTTGACGTTGAAACTCAAAATTGAGTTAGTGTTTTTTAAACTCATTGTCTGGATTGTCTTCGTGTGTTTTAATATTGTTATCGGATGTTCGACGACCGAGTATTTGAATTATGAGTTTGGCTTGGTGGAATTTCGAATTTCAACAGTTTGAGTTTGTAATTTTGGTTGTTCGACGACAAAATTGATGATATGGAAGGATAATTTGACAATGAGCTTCATGAGTCCTTAATCAATTTTGTGTTTCAACGCTATATCTAAATTTCAATTCTAAATTGCCGAAAAACTTAAGAGTAAGAAATTTACTACAAACCAAAAGACTCTAACTTAATTAAAATAATTTAGAGGTTGGGTTTAACTTACAATACGAATGAAAGATTGACATTTGAAAGGCGAATATAGAATTGAAAAAATTAATTTCAAAATCTCAAATAAACAGCTGACAGTTGCTGGGATAAAAGCAAAAGAATTGAGATTTTTCATTTTTCCTTTTGTAGCTCTGGTGTTGAGGTAAATGAGCTTGAGTAAAAAAAAGGTGAAGGTTTTAAAGAAGGATCGAGTTACCGTGGAAGCAGTTGGTAGTACTTGGTACCATATGTTCTTACTTAAGTTTAATTAACTTTGATTAATAAAATATCTGAAGATTAATCATTTGAGCCAGCAGTTTAACTTGGCCCAACAGCACAAAAAAAATGTTTATAAAACAGAAGATCTGGATTTCAAAGAAAAAAATCCAACTAATTGCAAGATATAGTAATAAACATAGACGAGAAATCTCACATTCAAACACATACAATATTAAGGATAAGGTGTATTTTACACCTTTAGACATTTTTGTAAAGGGCAAATATGTTTCTGTCGTTATATTTAGTGCACTTTTATCAGTAACGTGTTTAAAATCATGCAAATTGTCCTGATGATTGACGGAGGTTTGTTAAAAGGATCAGATGCAAATACACTCTTAAATGTTTTTGCAAAAAACAAATACATTCTTATCTTTATGTTTAGTGTAATTTCATCCTTAACATGTTTATAATCTTGCAAATCACCCTGATGATTGATGGGCCTTTTAACTTTGTTACATAAACTTTGATTTGATTTGATTTTTTTTTTCCTCATTTTTCAACAGATCCATAGATTCTAAAGGCATCACGGTCTTTCATTCATCAAAATCATCATGCTCCTCATCTTTGTCGTTCTCGTTTCTCTACTACACCACATCTCAAAATTAGCGAGGCCTGCTCACACAATCTCTACCTCTACCTCTCCCTCTCCCTCTGTTAATCCACCCTCGACAACTCCACAAAACTCCTCAATTTGTCACCAATCAAATTGTCAATCGTGTTAAGTCGCAAGAACAACCTCGTCGATCACTTCACCGATCAGGAATTGAACTTGTCAGAGAGAAACGTCGTCCAAGATTGCACAAAGTTGCTCCACCAGACACTGGACAAGCTCGAACCCGCCATGGCCGAGCTCGTCTCTCTCCCTTCTTCCCCGCCTCGATCATATGGAAATATCAAAACCCTTTTGAGCTCGACCATGACTAATGAGCACTTTTCATTTGCACCAATGTCTTCTTAGGTGTATTTGCACCTGATTAAGAGTGTATTTACTTTTTGTAAAAACGTTTAAGGGTGTATTTTCACCTGATCCTTTTAACGGAGTTAAACCTTTCATCAGTCATCAAGGTAATTTACATGATTTTAAACATGTTATGAATTAAATTGCACTAAACATAATGATAGGGTTATATTTGATTTTTGCAAAATATTTAAGGGTGTATTTGCATCTTATCCCTACGATATCAAGATCTGAAATATTCATCCAAACACTCAAATTATTCTCAAGTGCTTAACCTTAGTAGTCGTACTGAGTTATACCTCTTATGTTCCTAGTTTCTAAGGCCAACTCTTATCCAAGTTTAGAATTGAGTGAGTCTAACCTTACACTTGTTGGAAACCATACCCTTTTTTAAAACATGCAGTAGGAAGTTGTGTTAAGCAAGTAAGTTATTTTTGGTGATATACTGAAAATTGTTGTTGTAAGTTGAAAAGGACTAGGACGAAATTCCTAGATTAGGTCTTCCAAGTAGAATAAAAGCTGACAGTGATCTTGCCACCCAGAACAAATGAATCACTAGACGAGTGATTCCCCGCCTCTTGAATAAATAAGATATAGTGAGCATAGGAGCTTGAAGTTCTCCATACCACTTTTAAAAAATTGTGTTCTTTACTGCTTTGATTTAACCCTCTTATCTTTAACTTTACAAGCACATCACACAAAGATCTCTCTAAGTGTTGTTGGAAATTTTAGATCCAGACTATGTTTTGATTGCATCTCAAAATCAACTTAAAAGAATTGTAAAGTTGTACATCCCCGATGATGAACTATTTTGATCTATTTTCTGTAGTCAGCTCATATGTTAAGGAGCTGAACATTACTTAGACAAGTTTTCATCTGCGAGAAAACCAAGTTTAAGACATCCAGTAAAAAACCGACTCAGTAGGATCCAGTTGACTCATGAGAGGATTAGCCTCAAATTCAAAAGGAGTCAACAAAGTCAGAAGCAACTGACAAGAGCTTAAAGGTAACCAAGTTAAAGCATCATAAGACCAAGCGCAAAGTGGAAAAATCTTGAAGTCTGATAGAAAGTCAGAAAGAGTTTTATGTAGTAGATTGACTCAGTAAGCCCGAATCATCGGGCAAGTTAATGAATATTGTAGCATCAGCAAGTTTAAATCAGACGAGCAAAGAGAGTCAGAAATCATGAAGGACTCGTACACTCTTAAACATAAATACCTGATGCCAGTCGCAATCTTGTTGTAGATCAAAAGCATTATAGAAAAGGAAGTTGTAGTGAGTCGGCATGGGATCAGACGTTGACTCGGTTGAAGACTAAAGCTGATGAAGAAGAGTCTGAATGTTTAGAGCATTTATTAGATTCACTAAGCGATAAGATGCAAGACGACAAGTCTAACGATCATATTGATCAGATGGAGATTGAATTTCAAACCATTATTTTTTCAATGCTAGTGTAAAATTCAAGTCTCCATAAATATAAGGCTTCCTAAACTAGAAAAGTAGAGTCGATCAAGTAACTTTTGACTTGTCTCTTACCTCCAACTCCGACAAGATATGAATGGTATTCCGAGCTCTCAATCCCAAACTGAATCACCACTTCATCTACGATTATCCAAACCTTGCCTAGTTTCACACATATCTTTGAGTTTAGACAAGTGACCTAGCCTTAGCATAGTTTTTCAATGTAAAAGCTCACTTGAATAGTTGGAAAATATAGTCCAAACCAAACCTAAGCATGTGTTGTAAGGGTAGAAATTAGTGCGAAGCAATGAGTAAGTAGCAAGGTGTAGTTGTTTGAAAGTAAAAGGGTGCAGTCAGAAAATGAGTGAAAGTGAAGGTGAGGGATCCTGGCCTAATAATTCAAGGATTACCGATGCATTCAACAATTACTTCATTTGGAAGTATAAAACAAGGAATTCCTAAGGAGTAAGGAATTCACATGTTGAATAGGTTCGTGGATGTAGGAAGAGTTTCTACAAACCATGTTAAACTTGATGTCGTTTACTGTTTTGATATTAGTTGATCTGATTTGTCTTGCATATATCACTTTCAGCATTTCGAATCAACGTAGAATCAATCTATTAAAATTGCATTAACCTGACTTCGTTTGTATCTTACTTATGTTTTACCCTATCCAAAATGTTTCTGAGTAAATGAACGGGATAGCCTATCTGCTCTACCATATTCCACACAGATTGCTATCTTATTGATAAATTGTTCTAGTTATTAGTGGTGTTGTAAGCTGAGTTGGTTACACTAAGATTTAAGTCAAGTTTTCTTTGAGTTAAGGTTCACTCTCAAACTGAGAGTGACCAAGACTATCTGAGGTATAACATCAGATTGCTGTTCACCTGACTACACCTAGCTTCCTCTTCCAGGAACCCATCAGTTTCTACCTGCCTACAGACACACTAGTACAACCTACATAAGTTTGTTTACTTTCACTCTACGCACAAATTTTTTTAAGCGAGTATAGTCTTAGGCCCACACACTTCCGCACAAAATTCTGGGAGATAGTCATCCAACTGCAAAGCCGTCAAGCTATCAGAAAATTATCTCAGCAAGTCACACGCTTTCAAGAGAACATATTTGAATCTGAAGATTTCAGATTAAGCATCAGGATAGCCTAATTTCTATATGAACATGCAAAATGAAGATTGGTATAAATGTATTATCTCCCATACATCTGATTAGACTCGCTCTAGGACCACATACAAACATATGAATGAAGAGCATATCTGTCATTTACATCTGCCCGAGGGTACTTAATTCAATATTTGGGACATGTTTCCGCATCAACATTGATACGCTGAAATGTTAGTCGACACTTCTTGCAAGTTTGTTAGGATATTCGAATGTAACCAATGAGGAATTGACATGTGTGATGGTCCTTAGCAAAGTTGTTCGACGTGAAAAATAATATGTGTTTACTTCTGAGCCTGGCTTAGAAATGCTCTTCAAGGCATCTACCTCGGTAAGCAAGATTTACATCTCCATATGTTTCATCTATGTGAGGATCAGAGATCAGGACTGTTATCTAGATCTATCCTATAGAGTTATGTTTTATTGTAGCCCTAAGAATACCTTATTGGGCTTTGTCGTCGGCTCTGTTGTTCTTTGTGTTGGATAAGCATTGAGGCTTAGCCCGAATTCTATTGTGCAATATTATTTCATATTAAATATCACAATAAATCAAAATAATTATCGAACATTTTTAGTAAGCAAAATAAATAAATACAGCTTTCATATTTTTATTCTAATTTATTTTAGCAAATTATAGTTTTTTTTTGTAATATGAACATTGATATAAATTTTATTATAATAGTAATGTTTAGTCAAAAGTACATAATAATTTGCTTAACCCAATACTCCCTCCATCCCCAAAATATGTTACTGAAAATCTTCGATGCGGGTTTTAATAAAGTTATTGAGTATTTTGTGAGTAGAGTAAGATATTAATATAGTGCTAAATTAATTAGTCGTGTTGTTGAATGTAATAAATAAAGATCATGATGGATCATGTGTGGTAAATTATGTAAATAAATGATATTGTTGAGAGTAATAAATAGATAGTATTTTGTGGAGTAATCTCTATAATGAAAAATGGATAAATTTGGGGACGCATCAAAAAGGAAAACTATGAATATATTTTGAGGACGAGGAGCAATATTTTTCTTATCACATAAACCCGCCCAAGAAGAATGTACGAAAAAATAATATCAAATAGATAATTATTGTATTATTTTTGATAGGCACTTAATTTTGTAGTTTCTTTCTAAATCTTCATTCGTCCATCAAAAGTTTGCATTCTTTTGATGGACGAGTTTAATAAATTGTAGTAGGTGTAAAGTGAGAAAAAAAGATTCCACATTATAAGTATAAAGTAGTGATTTTTGGTAAATAAATGGATAGATAAGGGTAAAATTTAAAAAATAAATTTATATGGGGTTATGTCCAAAAGAAAAAAATACAAACTTTTGATAAACGGAGATAATATAAAAGTAATATTATATGCATAATTATATGTAAAATATCATAATTAGTTATTTTGCCTCAACGAAAATAATATGAATTGTGGATGGAATAACCATTCCATCTCATTAGGAATTAGAATTCCATTGAGAATGATGATTTAGAGTGAAAAACCAATCATATGAATGATAATGGATACATGAACAACCATTTCATTCTTATCTTGCTCCACTGTATACCAATAACCTTCTAAATTATGCTATAAAAAATTTCGACAATTTTCCTAAAAGTATTAGTATATATCAAAGGACAAATTGCCAAATAAGTTGCCACATTTGACTTATTTTTCTAATTTGGTACTTTTTATTTGAAGCAATTTCGACACCCATTTTTTCAAATAAAATATTCTCTTAAATGAAATTGTTTCCGAGTATCATATGCAAATTGATAGAAATCAAAATTGGAATCATGATTGAAACATAGAGTTAGAGACCAAACTCAGAATGTTGATTGAACCATTTTTTAGAGATATCATCATTTTCAGGCGTCATATATGCGCTGATTTTTGGGATCGGCGTCTTTCGAGCCCATTAATCTAAGACATAAAATCATTCTGATCCGATCGGGTTTGGGTTACCCCATCACGACCCAAGATTAGTCATTTCTGTTGAAACATTTTTAAAATGGCGCCCCACCCAACAATAAAATTATTCAAAAGTCCTAATTTTTTATGTAAGTTTGAAATGAAACCAAAATAAATATAAATTTGTATATTTATCATCATCACAATAAACTCTATAGTTCCCTGACCAGTCGAAATGTGCATGCACTATCCATAACAGGATAGAGAGAGAAAGCCAAGCTCAGTTGATTCTCTTCTAACATGGCAGTTTCATCACTCTCACTCAACTTCGTCTCCAAACCATTCACATACAACGTAAGCCCGATTCTTCACACATTTGAATCTTGTAATTTTCGTAAATTTGTAGTTCAGTGTGTTAAGTATTTCAATCTGTAGTTAGGAGTGCGCGGTTGGATTAGCCCAGCAGAATGCGCGGCAGTTTCAATCACGAAGTGCTCAAAGATCGCTTCTTTCGACGACGAAAGTACGAAATTGATGGGCGTTTATGCGGTTTGATTTCGATTTTTGATTTTGATGTTTGGTTTGGAATGTGGGTTGAATTTTTAGCTCAGTTTTACGTGATTATTCGTTACTTCATTTCACCAATATGATTTTGTAATTTTATGCAAAATTGAAGGCATTATTCTCATTGTTTTGTGTGTGTGAGTTGTGAGTAGGATTCTGGATTTAAATTATGTGATAGTGATTACGGGTTAAGATTAATTGTTTCCAATAGTTCTAGAATCTTGAACCATGTGTCACGATTACGTGATAATTAAGGTTAATTACTTCTATTAGTCCTATAATCTTGAAACGTGCTTTGATCAAATCTGCTAATGCTGTTCTTGGTTCCTGCAGCATAAATTATTATCACAGTGTAACAAAATAAAGAAAGATATCCAGTTGGAAATGATATGCATCATTATCAATGGTGCCTCAAAGTACAGCTTTGCTTCAGTCTAACTTGCTCAACTTTTCTTTGATACTTTTAATCAAGTCTGCAAAGAGAGAATTGGTTGAAGAAAAATCTATCTCTAACAGAAGTGAAACTTAAATATTTATGTTCCTGGCCTTTTGGATCGTTTCTCTTCAAAAGTCGTGATTCGAGCTCTCTAATGTTAAGAGTAAGCTAGACAACCCAAATGCCCCCTTTTTCCTTGTGAAGGAAGTGTATCTGTAGTTTTCAGCAAAGAAACATCCGAACTTTGTTTACTGTATTTCCCATCAACCTTATGCTGAGTGTGTGTGTACTCTACTACTTCCAATGTAAATGTAGAATCATCCTTAAAACATATATACATATATAATGGTCACATATTGTGACAGTTGTTATCATCAATGTTATTGTTATCAGCACTACTACTACTGTCATTGTTGTGGTAGATTTTTCCTTTAGTCCCCTCCTGCTATCATCTTCCAATTTCTGGTTAAGAAAGATTCTTGATGTATGCTTAGCATAAGATGCGTTCATAGCTGGATGTGATTCTGGTTTGTTTATAGCAAACCAGTAATTCTACAACAAGCAATGACATGGCAGAAATATTAGCTTCTTTACTTCTCTATCAGCTCAGTGTGCGGTTTCTGGAAACTGCAAAAGGAGAGCACTTATACTTGGTATGGGAGCTCTCACGTTGAATTCGCTCCAAGTAAACCCCCTTCTAGCAGAAGGTATTTTCCAAATCTCATTGTTCGATACCAAGTCCAAAACATCCAGTGCTAATATCGTGTTCAAGAATTTACATAGTGTGGATTCTATCAATCATTTAATGTATTTTTTATGTATGTTTCCAAAGGAATGATGATTCCGTTAATGACTCTCAGCTCTAACTTCATCAAATGGATGTTATCTTTTGTTCATTGCATTCTTGCTATCTGTGGCTAAGTATTTCTGAACTAACCTCTATGCTTGGTGATGCAGAAGTACCGGCAAAGTATGATGTATTTGTCGATAAAGTTGATGGATATTCGTATTACTATCCCTCAGATTGGAGAGTAAGTTCTACAAGCTTAGTTAGGTTGCTAGCAGCAAGTTTCTAATCTTTCTTCTCTATAATTTCTACCACAGGATTTTGACTTCTTAGGTCATGATTCGCTTTCAAAGACAGATCCTTACAACTGCAGAACGTGAGGTTGAGTTTCATTCCAACGAATAAGACTGATATCCATGAACTAGGACCTATGGAGGAGGTGAATACCATCATCTCCAGATCTTTTGCTTTCTTTTGGGAAGATCTGAATGAAATCTCTAGTATAACATTAGTTTGCTGCTTCAAGGTTGTGTTCCATCTTGTAAACGACGTATACTCAGCACCAAATCAAGTTGCAGATATCTTGGACATGCAAGAGGTACCTTTCCCCTTCACCATCTCTCTCCCTCATCCAATATGGTTATAGGAAATGTGAAGTCATTTGATTCAGTTTAATCTTCTGAGTGCAGAAAAATATCAATGGTAGAAACTACTGGACGTTTGAATACGTACTGACATCCCCAAATTTTTCGAGAGCAGCTTTTGCAACAATTGCCATAGGAAATGGTATGACAAAGTTTCCCTCTGCACATTTTATTTGAGATAAACTCAATTGCATTCGACTTGTTCTTACATTAGAAACCTTAGCAGTTACAATGTAAATAAACTGCAGAATCTACCATGGTATCGTGTTACTAGGATTCGTTTTTCACTGTTTCAACTCTGTGCATTTGTGCAGCAAGATACTACACGTTGATAGTCGGAGCGAATCAGAGGCGGTGGAGAAAATATAGGAACATGCTGAAAGTGGTGGCTGACTCTTTCAAAGTGATGGAGATATAAATTGCTTTACTCATCACAATCTTTCATAAGGAGTTGCTGTATTACTATTAGTCTGTGTATACGGTGAAATTCTTTGAGGCAACATGTTAATCTTGTATACTAAATAAACAACTGCGGGTACATTTTCAGTATATATACCTCACTTCTGTTGCAATCATTCTTAATTTCCTATGATAGTCAAAGAGGAACAAGCTTTTATCTTTACCTTGGTAATATACAAGCCTTTTCTCTTGGCCTTCCATAATGTTAGATAGCATGGAAGGGTCTCAAGAGCGCAACCCAACGATAAAATTGGGTATGCACTAGACACTCATTCGGAAGTCTTGTGTAAACCGTCTCATCATGAGACAGGTCAAGATTCGAATCTAAATTCATATTCAATGTTATATTTGTAGTTACAAACACCAATAGAATTGCAAATATAGCATTACAATGTAAATTTAGATTTGAATCTTGTCATCTCATGATGAGACAGTCTCACATAGATTGAGGTAAATGTGTTTTAAGTGTTTACAAGGAGCACATTGTTAACCGTCTCCAAATTTGGACAGGTAGGAAAAAGAAAACCACATTATACTAGAGATAGGTATATGGATTAAAACATATATAAACTTAACTCAGTTGATTAAGAACTAGCAATTTTGAAACAAGGTATACGGATTAAAAACTTAAAGCGAGATGAATAAAGGAATATTTCTAGCGCCCACTTGGCTTGACATGTGGTCACACTTAGGGGTGTCTAAACGGTTTTCGATTAGAACCGAAAGCGATAAATTCGGCTAACCGAAAATCGATAAATTCGATTATCGGTTCGGTTTCGGTTCCAGAGTTGAAATTTTTTTCGATTATTGGTTAACTGATAACCGAACGGTTCGGAACCGAAAAACCGTTTTTTTATTTTTAATTATTAATTAATTATTAAAAATTCTGAAAATCAATTTTTAATTATTACTTTATTAATTATTTTAATTATTTGGTAAATATTTTATTTATTTATAATAAGTTTCAGTTTTTTAATTATTATTTTATTTATTTTATTTATTATTTTATTTATTATTATTATTAATTAATTTTAATTCGATTTTTCGATTCATCGAAAACCGAACTGTCGGAACCGATCGGTTTTCGGTTAACCGAAAATTTAAAACGATTCGGTTTCGATTCCACTTTTTTGGAGAAATTGATTCGGTTAACCAAACCGAACTGTTTAACACACACCGCACCATGTGCTTTTGATATGATGCAACAGGTAGAGTAAGTTGTTTAAGAGCTTACAAAACATATTTAATTTAAATTTTGTGTAAAAATAAAATATTGGTTTCACGAGTGCATTAGTAAATTCTTTCAAAGAAAAAGAAGGTGAAACAGCTATAATTCAGGAAAACTGATGCTGCTAAGTTCTATTATAAACTAAATCATTAATGTTGTAGCACAAATCTTCTGTCACAAGAATCCGTGAGTACAGCAGAAAAGAAAAAATACTATACACCTGTTACAACATACATACTGTTGAATTATGCAATACGAGGTAGCATAAAATCCCCATCTATTTCGATGGTCGATACTAAATATTAGGACCGATCCATAAATTTCATAATTTCATAAAGTAGAAACCTGCCATAGATTTTCATTAATAAAAATAAATGATTGTGCAGTTAGATTAACATGTATTTGACCGATTGCTGCAGAGTAAAAATAAAATAAAAATTGGGAACAACCTAAAAACATAGAACTTAAAGCAAACCAACTGAGCTCCATAAAAACACCAAACTCACAACCACCATTAAATAAGGCAGACAAAAATTCGAAAAAAAATATAAAAATCTGACCTCTACTGTACAAATAGGTTACAAAGAATGCCTTGCTACACTCGATCAATTTCAAATAAGATGTACAGCAAAATGAAGTGCCAATAGGTAGAGGCAGGGCATGATATGATACAAAACTAAAGCTGATTAACCTCAAACACCAAGAAGAAGAAAAAAGCAAGAAAACGAATACTAACACACTCACCACCATAAAACCCCCAAAAAGGAAGAAAAATCTACAGCTTAGCTCGTCCCACTCCTTAACTAACAAATCAATTTACCTCTGAGAATCAGGTTAAGGTAATTCTGCCCGCCTCAAAGAATACGCATCTAATCTTGCAAAATATATTTCATAGGATTAACAAAACCAGCCAATTCTACTTCTGTAAAACAGATTGCAGTGGCTGCATTGGACATGCCAAGAGGAGCTCTTTTGACATCGCTCCAAAAGAACCATCAACATTTTCGATACTTGGCTATAATGGTGTGTTCATAGAATCGACAAACTCATGGCTTATAATCCACCAAAGTTGACACAGTGGAAACGGACCAAAATTACATGTCAACCATCAGTAAATGTTGTGGTGCTCGTCTAAATGAGCCTATGTTGGCGCATCCCTTTACCAAAGTGAGGTTGCATCAAGCGCACATATAAACTGTTCTTTGCCATCAGTGTATCATGAGTCCCTTCTTCCACTATCCGTCCACCATTGAGTACAACTATATTGTCAACATGTCTCATCATGGCTGCTCGATGTGCAATAAGAATGGTGGTTTTGTTCCCCATAATAAGAGTATCTAGAGCTTCTTGTACCACTCGGCTCGATTCAGATTCTATTGATGAGCTAGCTTCATCCAACAACAAAATAGGTGCATTCTTTAAAATAACTCTAGCAATTGCAATCCTCTGCTTCTGTCCAGGAGTCAAATCCACACCCTCATACCTACATGGGTGTCATAACCATGAGGTAAGCTGCTGATAAAATGGTGAGCATTTGCTATCCTTGCAGCCTCTTTCATTTCTGCTTCACTTGCATTATGCCTTGCATATATGATATCTCTCTGATGGTTGTTGAGAATATGATGGGCTCCTGCTGAACAAGACCTAAGTGGTTCCTCAACCATCTCAAATTATAAGATTTCAAATCTCGCCCATCTAGTAATATCTGACCAGCAACAGGATCATAAAACCTTTCTATCAAAGATATAATGGTGCTCTTTCCCGACCCTGAAACACCAACCACAGCTATGGTCTGCCCACCGTTAAGTCTGAGACTGAAATTGCTGAGCACCAAGACCTCCGGCCTAGTCGGATACGAAAAGTCGACATTTTTTAACTCAATGCTTCCATAAACATTTGCAGGCTTTAGGGCAGAATTATCATCAGGGTCAATCTTAGGGGTTCGATCAATTATCTCAAAGACGGATATCAGGGACTTTCTCCTTTTAAGAATATATGGGGCCAAACCAAAAGGTTCAACTAGTGCAAATGTTGCAAAAGAGAACACCATGTACTCTTTTAGAGCTGTCCCCAGAGACATGTACCGCCTTTTCACACAAAGAGCAGTGTACCAAAGCAGGAGAGCATTGCAAGCAAAAAGAAGAAACTGAGAAAAGCCGAATGCAAAACCAATTCCCATGCCTTGCAGAAAGCTTTTCTTGAATATCTTTCGAAGTTGTACTCTGTAGAGCTCCATCACCTTGTCGCCGGCACAAAATGCTACAACAGTATAGATATTTCGAACAGCATCCTCCAACACCAAAGATGCCTTCCTATGCATCTCCTGGATACCCTTCGAAAATCCAGCAAGCCATAGTTTCTGTAATATTAAAATTGAAACGCAATTCAGCCCCTGGGTAAAATTTGCGTATGAAGATTTTGCTGATTCTAAATGTCTGTAGACCACCAATATGCAGATTATTATGGGTACCAATTAATGAGCTCAGGGGCCATATCCAAAGTATGACTCTCATTCTGTACGCATCTGGAGAATTAATTAACTTTCGGGGTATAATGCTGATTTTGTAAGCTCGTAAGAGAAAATGAACTCGGTTCACGCCAGTGTTCAAAAGTGCAGCCTAGCCAAATTAGGAGCGCACATCTTGATGGCACTAAATATTTTGTTTTCCCACTTTTTTCTATTTAAAAAACATTACATGAGATATTTGGCTTCTTTTTTTCAATTTGATTATGCAATTTAGATTTTGAGAACATTAGTACTAAAAATATTGTATAAAACCTAAGAATGAAAGAAATACTACTAAAACAACCGCTATTCGAGAGGTACAGTCAAGTAGGTGTTACTAGGCAAGTAGGCATTAAGTCCACCACTGACTGGCACCTGTCAAATTTTAGAATTGTTTGATGCCAATATATAAGGATGACTACCTCTTTCAGAAAGCCATCCGCAAAGCATAATAAAAATAATAATTACCAAGTCAAAAGGTAATTTGGAGGAAAGTTGGGTTCAACTTAACCTCTTAGTCTCTTACTAATGTGATGGGTGGCGAGTCTGGTGACTGCACATGATTTCTGCAATGCAGTGCATATAATTGCAATCCCCAAAATCCTATACAGGATATGCAAGAGTTGCCTTGTGGAGATGGACAGATGTAAAACCACATAATGGAAAATTATACAGTTGTTCATACCTGTGCTATGGCAGAAACCATAAGAATGGGCAAAGTAGCTAGGGCCACAAGTGCCAATCGCCACTGCAGAAACATCCCAATGAGGACAGCAACTATAACAGCCGCACTATCTTGTATGAATATTGAAAGCCGGTTGCTAAAAGCAGCTCTCACAAAAGTAGCATCATTAGCCAATCGCATTGACAGGTTATCAGCACTATTTTCCTCCTCATCAAACCATCCAACTTCATTTCGAAGCATTGCTGTTGAAGAAGGCAATCAGAACAAAAGTGTTCAAAAATACAAACACATATAGCATGCTTAAAATTCAACAAACTTTTTCCTATCAGAACAATGGAATAGAAAGAAAAGATTATCACAAAACAAATTCCAAGTTAGATATGACATACCTGAAAACATCATTCTTCGAACACGCTCAGTCATTTTCTCTCCCATTATACCAAAGTAGAAGTGCTGCAAAAAATTGGCAACCACCGTCACAATTCCCATGCCAGTTATGATTAAGCACCACCTGTTAATTTCTTCATGTGTATGATTTTTATGTCCATCTTTTCTGTAATACGCTGTTACAACAAGTGCAATAACATAAGCAAGGATGGGATTGAAAGAACCAAAGATTGCAGCACCAGTGCTTCCAAGAACAGCATAAAGCCATTCTGCAAGGCTAAGTTCCACTAGCCTCCAGAGGGATGGTTCTTCTTGAGATGGTGTACCCTTTGTTTCTTTCATTGTCATAGGAATATCATCAAATTGACTGAGTGGTCGACTAAAGGTTTGTGAATGGGAACGTTCATTTTTTGGGTCAGATATCAAAAGTGGAGAAACAGGAGATTCAGGATCAGAAGCACTTTTTTGTCGCTGACCAGAATGAACATCAATCTTGGGTAATTCTGGTAGTCTCATCTCAAAACTATCCTGCCTCTCTATTGTTGGTTCTCTATCAGTCATTTCCATGGAAACACCATTTTCCATCATTTCTTCTGGGGGTGGACTAAGAACTTGCGGAGATTCTTGAGAGCTATAACTAACATCAGCAGGTCGAACCATATGACCGCCAGCAACTCTCTGGAGAGAAGGTGACTTGACCATTCTAGGGGATGATGGTTCTTGAAAGACGCGACTTGCAGAAGAATCTTTCTCAACCTGAAAAGTTGAGCTTTCCTTGTAGGGTCGCACTGGCATCCTGAATATAGATTAGACACCGTGATGTCATCAATATTTAGTAATTTGGTTAGTGAAGCAGAAATAACATCATCATGATTTAGAAAGAGTTTTTATGGTTGTATGAATCTTATGGTGCACTTTGTTAATTTGTAAACAGATTTCATACATGGCTCATCTTGTTGCAGAGAAAAATTGTTAGCCTGTCAACTTTACCTTCGTGGAAGTTTCGTAGCTTCTTCACATTTGAGCAGTTCTGCATAAAGGCCATCCAAGTTCATTAATTCTTCATGTGTACCCATTTCAACGAGTTGACCCTCCTCCATTACAGCAATATAATCAGCATTTTTAATAAGACTCAGCCGTCTAGCTATTATTATTGTTGATCTGCCCAACATGAGGACATCCAAAGCTTCCTGGACAGATCTTTCAGCCTCAAAATCAAGTCCACCCGTGACTTCATCCAGGAGCAGAATAGATGGATTTGAAAGCACAGCCCTAGCAACAGAAAGTTTAATCTTCTGCTCCTCTGTCATCATCAAAGAGGCCCTACCAACCTATTATGAAACAGAATTTCATTTAGCACCATAGGAATGGGACCTGGCAAAACTGATTTATAGACACGTAGCTAAATACCTGAGTTTCATATCCTTTTCGAGAGAACTGATAAACGTGTCTTGCGCTATTTTAGCAGCTTCTTCAATTTGGTCCATCAAGCATTTCGTCCATAAGCAATGTTATCTTTGATACTCAAACTCAGTAAAGCAGGTTCCTGGGTAACTAAACCAATTTGGCTTCTTAGCCATTCCAGCTTGAGGTTTTTTATATTTTCGCCATCCAAAAGAACTTCTCCTGCAACAAGGTAAAAGGAGTCAGTATAACTTGTGAATAAGATAATCACAACAAGTCTGAAATTAATGAGGTCATAATACCTAAGGTAGGGTCATAAAATCGCTCCATAAGTGGTATGATACTGCTTTTCCAGAGCCATTTCTGCCAACAAGTGCTACAGCCTTTTAGCAGGAACAGTGAGATAAAACCCACTCAAAATCGGGATTTCAGGCGGGACAAATAGCTAAAATATACATTTCAAACTCTATGTTCCCTTGAACAGAAGGAAGAGTTAGCCCATCATGATTAATAGTGGAGGATGACCGACTTATCATCTCAAACAGTCTGTAGGCAGCAATTCTGCCTTGTTCAAAAGAATAAAATTTGTAGCTGCTTGATTCAGTCCACTGTCAAACACAAGTCCATTCATAAGTAAGTAGAATCATGCACTAGAGATGGAAAAGAATTAGAAGTGATGAAGTCACTCACAGGCCGCTTAATATAACAGAAAATAGAGCAGTTATAATTTCTCCACCATGAGCTCTTCCATGTATGACAAGGGACCTTCCCACCCAAAGTTGCAAGGCACAAGAACAGATCGCAAGTCCATATGTGAAACCAAGTCCAAGCCCTTGAACAAGACTTATCAATATTCCGTATCTAAGTGTGGCTTGAAGTGAAGTTGCATATGAATATTTTGCCAAGGTTTCATTGGTAAATGAGTACAAGGTTCTGATATAAGAGACCGCCTGTTAAATATAAAGAAAGGGTTAAGGGGGGAAAACATTTCAAACCAACTGTCTGAGCTGCATTTAGCCAGCATACAGATTGCAAGTACAATATCAGATCTTGTTGCAAATAACTTTTTTGTCTGTCCTGTAGTAACCAACTGAAATTATAAATGAAAATCAACTTCAATGGATACCACTATTCACATGAAGGAGTCAAGTCAGAGCACTTTTGAGGCAATCCATGCGGAGCACTTTATGATTTTCTGCAACTATAACTATAACATACTTTCAGGCAAATATGTTACGTCCAAAATTAACTGGCGCTAAATCAATTCCCAGGATACTTAAGCTAGAAATGGAAAGTGTATTATAAAATGACTAAAGAATGACACGTAAACACAGTGAACCAGAACTTCTTTAAGGATTCACTTAGTTGCATTTTTAAACCAGTACCGGAGGACAGGTTGAGTTAACAACACAATTGAACAGTTGAGATAATAAGGATTAGCTACAAGTCCAAGCAGCAAAGCAGACTGGAAGATCAAGAATCAAACCTGCTCTGCAATGCTTGCCGCCTCAGCATAAGCATCTTGGATATTTTCAGCAAGTCTATGCAAAAAGATATTCGAAATCCCCCCTGCAGCAACTATTAGTGGCCCAGTAGCTAAAGTAATAAGGGCAATCTGCCAGCAGTTGACAAATCCAATAACAAGACCACTAAAGAAAGTAGCCATATTATGAATATAGTTCCCCACCTGTCACATCAAGTGCAGGCCTATATCAGAAACAGATTTATTTATTTTTACTAGAAACGAGCTAAAACCACAATGAAAGGGAAAAAAACTGAAAAGAGGCAAAACATACTTTTTCACTGAGAGCAGACTGGATGAGCAGTACATCACTCAGTACTTGGCTCACAATGTCTCCATTGTTTCCATAAGTGTCAAAAAAACTCATGTCCTGATTAAGTAGAACTTGAACATATTTCGACCTTATTACAGCAGTCTGACGTTCCCCTGTAAGTATCCAGCAGGACACCTCTGAAGATAAATTGAAAATGCTAAGGAAATCAGCATATTGAAGCAAGCAAATAGAACATTATGACATGTAGATATCAATATCTACTTACCTATCCAGGCTGTAAAAAAAACTCCCACAGCAACATATACAATGCTTAAAGCAAGCTGAAAAAGTTTCAAAAAAATGTCAGTTGTGAACCACAATCTCCTCACAAGATAATTAATCTTCCCTACCATCCAAGCCATGAGTGCATATTAACAAGGTTATCACAATCATCACAGTTAAACAGATTTTTGTTTAATTTTAAAAAAATAAATTCTTTTAGAAGTAATGCAAACACCTGTCATTCAAGCAGGAATTCACTTGCTGATTTCTATAAAATGATTCACCAACATACACACTTTTAGCTGTTATGATTTCCATAAACAAACTTCTACCTCGTGTCCAAGTTTTGCCAGCTGATGTTAAAAGTAAGAACTACTTCATTTTTCAGTAGTTCCTTAAGCGCTTATTATCCAAGTCTTGCAGATGACTTTTCCTTTTCCATGTGTTTGTGGATAAGAGAACATGAAATTTAATCTATTGTGAAGTAAAAATCGTTTGCAAAAGGAAGAGGAATCCCAAAGCCCAAAAAAAAAGGAAGCTGACTAAGGGCACTACTATTTCTATCCTCTGAAATCAGAAAATATCCAGCCAATGAAATTTATGCATGTTGAAACAAGCTGTTTATGTCATCACCAATGCCAAGAGCAAATTAATTGCTTACAATCCAGCAATTGTAAGAAAATGGAATATTTCAACTTTTAAAACAATACAAGACCAAGTAATATCAGTATAAAAAGTATATACATATGCCAGTACATTGTAATGGCGCCACATACTTGTCCTGATTAGCATTATCAGGATATCGAGTAATCCTGCTTGAAATGATGTTAGTAAGATAATTGATTTTCCAAGATAGCTCACCCGATCATCTCTTTTAAGGGATAGACGGCTTTTCTAATTTTCTGTTCATCTCAAGCCCCCCAAGTTATTGTGTTGCAACATGACTAATTCTTTAGTCTCTTAACCTTACCAGCATGGCCCTCACAAGAAAACACTTTCATGAGGAGTGACAGGAAGAAACTCAATTTGAAGAGTGTTAACTATTTTTCCTGGAAGTAAGAGAATATAATCAATCTACATTGATATGTCAACCTAAATTCAAAAAATCTCAGTTGACAACATCCCAGCCTGATCTTCTGGAATCAAATTGCTCGAACATTATAAAGAAATGGGTTATTGGCAAATAAATACACAAACTTTGATGTGATTTTGATTTTACACACGAGCTTTAAAAGGAGTATATAAATACACGAACTTTGATTGATTTTGGTTTTGTACACGAACTTTAAAAGGAGTATACAAATACATGAACGTATTAATTGTACTAATTTTACCACAATTTGTTTTTTCAGCCAAATTGAAACTGACATGGCATTAGATATGATGAATTGGCAACAATGTATAAATCTTAAAGTCCGTGTGTGAAGAAGAAGAAGAAGACATTTGTAGTAACCTACTTGTTCGTCATTTACTCCATTTACAAATGGTGGGTTTAAGATTTGAAGTGCTCTCTTCAATTTGTGTGCTTGTGTTATATTCCTTTATTTTTTTTCTTTCTTTCTCGTGATGTGTATATGTGTTTTGTGTGTATTAATGAGTCAATGTGCGTGTTTTACCAAGTGTAAATGTTTCTTTTATATTTTATTTATTAATTTATTTCCACGTCATTATCAACTCATCATATCTAATGCCATGTCGGTTTCAATTTGATAGAAAAAATAAATCGGGGTAACATCACTCAAATTAATAAATTCGTGTATTTATATACTCCTCTTAAAGTTTGTGTGCAAAATCAAAATTATATCAAACTTCGTGTATTTATATACTCCTTTAAAAGTTTGTGTGCAAAACCAAAATCACATCAAAGTTCGTGTATTTATATGCTAGTAACCCTAAAGAAATTCATAGGATGAGCACATTCTAAAACCTTTGCAATCTCTCCTTTGACATGTAAACCTAGATACCAACTTCTTTATTCCAACAATGTGTGTAACAAATAAAATGAGAATTAATGGGGCAAATGAAAGTCAGTTTTATAGCTATTAGCGCAAAGTAAGTATGTTATAACCAGTCGAGCAATAGAACACTGATCCTTCTGAAATTTATTAGGGAATGGCAACCATATCCAAACAACATTAAATGTAATGAAATCACCCCCTCCCTCCCTCCAAAAAAAAAAGGAAAGAAAGAAGATCTTAGACTTTGCAGCTATTATCATTCGCAAACCTCAACCAAGACACCTATGACCTATGTATATCTCAGAAGATATCAAACTCCTCCATACAACACTTCAGAAGGGCCAATGCAAATTACTAAAACAGACATCTGACACAGGAAACAAGTCTACCATCACCCTGTGACCAAGATTCCTTTGAATTGTTGAAAGTCAGCCCGAAAAGTGCGAGAATCCATTAAATGCAATACCCTTATCATCAAATTACCTTCATTTGAAATCTAGAACAAGGTCAACTAATTATTTCCATTCTTGCAAAGATCCTTGAGAAGGGCCCTTGAAAGAGCTATGATCCTAAACTACCAAGAATATCTTGTACGAGAATACAAGTCAACTTGAATACGCGACAAAAGACCATTACAAGAACAAGCAAGCAATCAGGAAACATGTAGATACACATCATAGTTACTACCAAGTACTACATGACAGGTTGTCAAATCAACTCTGTAGATAGCAAGACTCACATAGCCTAAACCAGAAAAATCAAAATAGAAATTCTCTATCCATCGAAGACTTCCAAAATTGCATCTAGTTACAAATGAAACCATATATTCCATCAAGTCTATATAAATCAATCCCACCGTGGAAGTCCATTAAATGCTTTTTCCTCGAGAATCGACTACCATCAGCAACATCATAAGATTCAATGCAATATTAGGCACTATTATATTAAGTGGGCTGAGTCACAGATAAGCTTGCATTTCTCAGTCAAGTAAAGTGCGAAACACATTACTTTTTTGCTCCAAAACTAATAATATTACTTCATTATCTTCATTAACTTGAGTGGCAATCGCAATCTTGCAATCAAATTCATCAATCAACGTGATTATCAGATATATAACATCACACTCCATCCAACTACCCAAATCACAAAATGTTATAAACTTCCAATCAGAGTATTTAACAAAAAAAGGACATACGTAGATACTCAGCTACACGTTGCGTTAACATACACAATCCACCCAACAATAATAATAGAATAATTTAGTTAAGATAATCCCTCTAGTTACGATAATGCCTATATATGCCAAACTAAGATAAAAACCAGAACCCGAAATTCCAGCTTGCTCCGTGAGTGAACCCAATTATGATAACAAATTTACAACTTAAAAACTCAGCAGAAAGAATTGGATTCTACACAATAAAATCGGGGGTACCTCAGTAAACCTGTCGAATAGCTCATCACTATACCCGTCATACCGGAGCAGCTGTATAATCTTCGCAAAATAATGCAAGTAAACAACAAGCGCAGTGCCGTGCGCGGCGGCAGCGAGAGATCCCACAAACATGAGGGCCCAGTCGAGCTGGTCGGCGCAGGCAAACAGCTGGGAGAACGGCACCGCCGCAGGCGGCGGCTCCATCTCCTCGTTCTCGGCGTCCATTTCCTCCTCCATCTCGACCGGCTCCGCCTCCCCCGTCCCCATATCCGTGTACGGAGAGGGCGACTCCGGCGGCTCCGACACCTCCGAAACCGGCGTCAGCGGCTGTATGTGCGGTGGGGACCAGCCAAACAAACCCCTAGAGATCATCATCTTGCCCGCTCAATAACTGAAACTGTTTCCACCAAAAAATCAAAACCCTAGGTCACAGCATACGAAGTTGTATTCCTCCAATTCCAGCTCGGCGTAAGTAGATCGGAATCGGCGTGGTGCTGTGCGTTTCCCCTTTTGAGTTGGGGTGAAAATTCAAGTGGTCGGAGCTGGGGAGTTGACTGAGTCAAAGAAGGCAGGAGGAGTTGGGTTGACTGATTCTGGTTATTGGTGGTTGGCGACGGCGGCGAGAACGAAGAGAGAGATATTTATGGGGAATGGCTGTCTCTATCTCTCCACAAATAAAGAACGTCAAAAAAGTGTCAAAACAGCGGTCGTCGGAGGTCTGAGCTATACTAGAAAAAAGGGGAGTTGGGAAAGCGGAAAAGCGTTGAAGATCCAGCTGTACATACACATACATCTTCCGTATATCCATCAACATTTTTTTCTCAAACGGGAAGTTAGCAATATTATTTTAATTTAATATCATTTTTTCTTTTCCTTTTAAATTGAGATCAAAACGTGTAACTAAAAATCATTTAAAAGTTTCAAGATGTGTGGATGTGCGCTTTGACAATCAAGGAGCTATAGGTAAAGCCGGCAAAATGAGTCCTGATAGGATACGATCCATTCTTGCGGCAAGATCGCGCCCGACAAAACTGGCTATGTGAGTTCGGTCAGAAACTCTCGACCAACTACAACTCTAATCGCAAGTGGAGCGTAGAAGATTCGGATGCATATCAAAAGAATCCTATGAGAGAGGACTTTGTAGACAGAGTCAAACTCTATTTGTATTAGAGTCAAACTCAATTTGAATTAAGTCAAACTCGATATGATGGTATATAAATAGAGGCTAGGTTAGAGGAGATCCATCATCTACACTCATCTACACTCGGATCGATCACTTGATGATCTACACTCTTTGTAATCGCTTACACTCTCGATACACATATACTCTCTCGCTCGGGTGGACGAGATCTAATTGATAGATCGAACCACGTTACTTCTCGTGTTCTTTCATGCATTTATTACCCGACGAAATTAAGATCGATCACGGGCGCCATCTGTGGAAACGAAATTTTATGTTTTCGATCAACTTTTTCTCAGGGAATCAATCACAACGATGAGGAATACAAGAAGCGCTACATCCAGGGCTGTTACCGGCAACAATAACGGCGGCAAGACGCGCCAAACGCGGCCTGGGAAAAGCCCGATAAGAGATGTGACCCCCGAAGGACATGTTCAAAGTCTCGATGAGCGAGGCAACCCTATCCTGCGTGAAGAAGAGTACCGTAGCGAAGGAGGTCCCAACAGCAACCGAGAGGAACCCCTAGCACCGCAGTTGAACCTTGACGAGGCGGTTAAATGGTTCCTCGAAAAGAATAAGGAAAGCTTCCTCTAGTACATCAGCCGAGAACAAGGTCGGCATCATCATGAAGAAAAGGACGCCGAAGCCTCATCAAAACACGAGGCCCCCCGGCGCATCCCCACCCGGATGGTAGGCACTCGTGCTGCGAATAATACCTCTACACGAGTTGGTTTCCAAACCGATCGTGCAAGGGATGAGCAGCGAGGGAAAGGTCGTCGTGATCACCACGAGGTCGACCCCCACAATTATAACGAGCCCAGCCAACGAACTCGGCATCGCTCTCCGGGAGACGGGTTCGATGGATACGGGAAGATTATTACCCCTTTTTCCAACAAGATACTTGATACCCATCTCCCCGACAAGTACAGGGTGCCAAGTATCGCCCCCTATGATGGACTGCGGGATCCACAAAACTTCATTTCTCAATTTCAATACAACATGATCAATCAGCGTCTCAACATCATCCACATGTGCAAGCTGTTCCCAGAGTTGCTGATCGACAATGTCCGCCGGTGGTTCGACAGTTTACCTCCCGATAGTATTGGATCTTACCGAGATCTAATGGAAGCCTTTCATCGAAGGTTCTTCCAAAAGCGAGTCCAAGACCACATCGGCTCATCTCCTCACCGTGAGGCAAGGCGAGGTGATTCCATCATCGACTTCATGACTAGGTTCGATAAGGAGAGCCTAAAAGTCGAGGATGTAGACGACCTCCTCATTATATCGGCTTTCCAAAACGGCATCTTGCATGGGGCCCTATACAAGGAGATCGTCAAGTACGAGCCTCGCACTACGTCGGAGCTGTGGCGCATAGCAGATCGGTTCGCCAAGGCAGGCGAAGCGGACAGGAGAAAGCGTGAAGCTGACAAGGTGGAACCCTGTGACAGAAAGAAGTAAGAGGATGATCGAGGAAACCGAGGCAGTAATCCCGGCAGAAATCGAGAAGAGAGACCTCGCCTACATTAGAAAAGCTTGGTACAAGCAACAAGTAGCTCGGTATTATAACCAGCGTGTCAAATCCCGATAATTCCTAGTAGGCGACCTCGTACTTCGAAGTAACGAAGTCAGTAAAGTTGCAAAGCTCGGCAAGTTAGAGACCACATGGGAAGGACTATACCGAATTAAAGAAGTCCTCGGAAAAGGGTCATATAAGCTCGCCCATTTATCCGGTACGTCGTGTTTCATTAATAAAATCTTTTTCTTTATTTACTTCATATGCTCAGTCTTGCATATTTCATTTGTCACTTATGCATACCACATTTTCCGCAATACCCTCTAAGGAGGACGAACAATACCCTCTAAGGAGGATAATATCTAAACGCGCGTAAGGGGACCACCCCTACCGACACTTCTCGGCAAATAAGGAACCAATATCCTCTAAGGAGGACGAACAATACCCTCTAAGGAGGACGACACATACCCTCTAAGGAGGACGACAAATACCCTCTAAGGAGGATGACACATACCCTCTAAAGAGGATGATAAATACCCTCTAAGGATGATGACACATACCCTATAAGGATGATGACAAATACCCTCTAAGGAGGACGACAAATACCCTCTAAGGAGGATGATAAATACCCTCTAAGGAGGATGACAAATACCCTCTAAGGAGGACGAACTACCCTCGTTTAATCGAGGACGAACTACCCTCGTTTATTTCGAGGATGAACTACCCTTGTTTAATACAAGGACGAACTACCCTCGTTTATTTCGAGGATGAACTACCCTTGTTAAATACGATGACGAACTACTTCGCCTCGGCCTCATGAGCCAACCTCGGCCGCGCCTCGGCCTCCCGATACATGGCTGCCGCCCGGCCTCCGCAGCCGACCTCGGCCTCCGATATCCGCCGCTCCGCCTCCGCCTTCCGCAGCCGACTTGCCGCCGCCTCGGCCTCCCAATACATGCGCCGCCGCCTCCGTAGGCCGACTCGACCCCGCCGCCCCGCCCCGATACATGGCCGTCTCCACCTCGGCCCTCCGCCGGCCGACCTCAGCCTTCGTCGCCTCGGTCTCCCGATACATGGCCGTCTTCGCCTCGGCCCTCCACAGGCCGACCTCGGCCTTCGCCGCCTCGGCCTCCCGATACATGGCCACCTCCACCTCGGCCCTCCGCCGGCCGACCTCGACCTTCGCCACTTCGGCCACCGTCAGAGCCCCGGCCTCCCTCTTTGCCGCATCCCGAGCTTTCACCTCGGCCGCGGCCACCTCATTCACGAGGAGGGTCTTCTCCTTCTCCAAACCCCTCACGACGCGAGCCACCCGGTGGGACTGGACGACGGCGTCATTAAGGAAGTTTGTCAGTTGGGTGGACGTCCTCACATGGCCCAGCTTGCCTTCCAAGTGAAGGACAACGACCTCTTTTGCTTCGAGAGCTCGACCTCGACACGTCATCCGTGTTCGACCTCGACACGACGTTACACATTCGACCTCGACACGAGACTACATATTCGACTTGGTGAGGCAACGAGTGTTCGACTTGGCTAATTTATGATCGGGCGACATTTAACTTCGGCGGGGATGCAGCGTTCCACTTCGCGGACTATGAATTTCAGCTAGGCAATGTCGAACCACCGCCCAATCCATCACAACTTCACTTCTACGTCTCTTTTTGGGGGGGTGTGATAGGATCTGACCAACTACTAGGCCCAACATCGGGCCCAATATAAATGGGCCCCGACAATAAGCTCGACTATGTGAGTTCGACCCGAAGACTCCTCGACCAACTACAACTCTAATCGCAATTGGAGCGTAGAAGATTCGGATGCATATCTAAAGAATCCTTATGAGAGAAGACTTTGTATTAAAGTCAAACTTTATTTGTATTAGAGTCAAACTCAATTTGAATTAGAGTCAAACTCAATATGATGATATATAAATAGAGGCTAGGTTAGGAGATTCATCATCTACACTCGGATCGATCACTTGATGATCTACACTCTTTGTAATCGTTTCTTACACTCTCATACACATATACTCTCTTGCTCGTGGACGTAGATCTAATTGATAGATCGAACCACGTTACTTCCTCGTGTTCTTTACTGCATTTATTACCTGATGAAATTTAGATCGATCAAGTCCGATCCGAAAAGGTTGTCTGAGATATCCTGGATTTGGACTGGTTTGGACTTAAAAATTAAAGACCCGAAAAAAAGCAGGCCTAAAAAGCCCGTTCAAAAAAATCCACGGGCCTACCTGATTTTGGGTTAAAAAAGTCCATGGTTTCAGGCTAAAAAATTATGTCTAGTATTCTATTAAATATACATATTTGTAATATTATTTAATATATATCTATAATTATTTAATAATATTAATTATATTTTATATAACTTTTTATTTTTATAATTAAAAAAATTAAAAAAATGATCTAAAAAACGACGTCACCAATGACCATATTTGGTGGTTTGGGCTTCATATTTAGGCCCCAAAATTTTCGGACGGGCCCGATCCGACACAAAAATGTAAAACCCGATGGACCCAATGTCGGGCGGGACGCTACTTTTGCCCGCTTATAGCTATATATGTTTCAAAAACAATATAGATATATATATATATATATGTATAAGATGTATTTTGGATATTCGAAATTTGCTAGTTTAGATCCATCTTGATTTGTGTTAGATTAGTATCGGATCCAAATTATATACGATGATATGTTTTTAACTTTTGATGTTTTGATCCTTTCGAATTAAAAGGACCGACGCTAGATTTTCCCCATCTATTTTGGTGTATAGGATATTATATGTTAATTTACAAAGAGGTTGTTACATGTCTCTAGATTATGGAACTTTAAGAATGTTAACAACATTTATGATAAATTAAAATTTATTTAAATTTACAAGTTTGTTAGAGTATACTTTTATTCAAACCAAGATATGAATTGTTTAATAAAAGGTAAAGTATATTGCAACTTTAAAAGGTTAGAAAGTTGTATATACTCATTTTACCTCAACAAACAAATTGTATATATCTTCATGAGCTTCAAAATTTTATAAGTTAGCAATGATTTAGTTTAAATTATTTGGTACTTGATAGATTCAATTTATAAATCTAATAAATAATTATGATAATAAGCGTATCTCGTGGTAGTAATGGAATGATGATTGTGAACAAGAGACCGGAATGTCGTGTTGGGTAATCGGACGAGATCTGATCAGCCAACCGCAAAATGAATAGGATGAAGGCCTTTGGTAGATACTCGACGCTCGTGTCAAGAAATGTAATCGGATGAAGGCATCCGGGTAGACACTCTGACGCTCATGTCAGTACTGTATTGTGTGTAAGGCTTATTAATTGCTTAAGATTATGCGCATGATCCCTTCATAATGAGGGCATTTATAGGTGTGGGGGTTGTATCGGATGGGGTAATCCTAATCCTTTAGGAATAGGATACGTGAGATCCTTCTAGACTGCGTTGCTTTTCTTATAGCAAGTCCTTATCGATAAGAGTCGGCTCCCATCCCAGGAGCAGAGTCCTCTTGGTCCTTACGTTATAGGTATAGGTTTTGAGGCTCGGCCATGGGTCAATTACCTTCAATTATCTTGCCGATCGGCATTCTCACGCCAATGTGGGTACTCGTAATCATCGTATTATTTATAGTGAGTTGACATATATTGTATTTATTCCTATCGATTGCTCATCCTATAAACCACGTTCAAAATTGATCGTATTAAAGATTTAATAGATTTTACAAGACTGTTTGAAGAAATTTATTAGAATTTAGTAGGGAACTTGGTAGTAAGGATATAATGTAATCAATAACTGGATGATAAAATTTGATTGTGTAAAGCCAAATAATATCTTGTTATTTAGGATCAATAATTGAACAAGTTTAGTTTACCTAAAACGAGAACATTCCTCAATGAATAATAGCTTGTTTATCATGTTATATGAACATAATTTGAGTTTTCCCCATCTGGCATGTAATCGAATATGAATTCCAACTTAGATCAACTATGCAATTGAATAGTAATCATCTTGTTAAATATATATAGAATAAGAACGATAAATTCGAATTTGAGCTCGAACTCATTAAAAAATTTTATTTGAAATTGAAAAAACTTTTTCACTAAATAAAATCTGTGTAACCGACAAATGAGGTGTCTATTGTGTCTCTGTTCACATGGTTTGGACGATAGGGAACCACACCATTCAATGAATTATTAATTAAATTAAATTAACTGATAATTTTAATTATAAATTCTTAATTGATGATTAATAAATTTAGTAGGGGATTCATAAATTCTAATTGAAATTAATAAATTCTAATTAATATTTAAAAACTCTAATTGAAATTAATATACCATAACTGGATATTAATAAAATCTAATGTTACAAAAACGCTCGAGGCGCCCTTGAGGCAAGGTGCTACCAAATAGCCTCGAAACCTATGTCTTATTTACTGTCTGTGAGGCTTAAGCCTCAGTGGGCTGAGTGCGTGCCTAACTGATGTATGCCTCAAAGGCACAGAGAGGCAGAAGTCTCAATTTTAGGGCTTTCCTATGTTTTCTTAATGGGTTGAGGGTGTTTTGGTCATTTTTAAAATCCTTATACAATTAAATAAAAAGTCCATGCATTTTAAGGTTAAAAATTAAAAGTCCATTACTAATTTAAATTGTTAACCCTAATTATATAATTGAATTAAAAAAAATCCAAATATTCATAAGAAATAAGAACAGAACGGTGTCATCCTTCCCTCTTCAGCCATCACTCTTCTCAACTCATCCCGACTGCCTACCAGCTTACCGCCATCGCCGACCACCACCGACCGCCGCCACCCATTGCCGGCAGCGACAACAGCTCGCAGCCCGACATTTTAATTTTTGTTGTGTTTCATTTTCAATTTTCTTTTCTTTTCTTTCTGTTGGGTGTTAGCTAAGCATATTTGTTTAGTGTATTTATATTTGTTAAGAGAGTACTCAACACATATGTTTTGTTCTTGGGCATTTTCATGATTCTTTTAATGTCGAGGGTGATCAATTCTTTTAAAATACCACAAACAAGATTAATGTGGATGATAATGATGATGAAGATAAAGATGAGGAAGTCAATGAGGATGATTTTGTTGCTTGAATAGTTGAATGTTCCAGGAATTGATGTTCATAAACAGTTTAGGCCTTTAATTTGATGTTTTAAGAGTTATAAATTTTAAATTTCTATTATTTTCTTTTTAAGTCTGAGGCTTACGCCCGCCTAGCCTCGCCTCGCCTCAATTTCCTTCCCTAGTTTTGTATTCTCATTTATCAATTACTCCATATGTCCTCAATTTTCTTCCAATTTTCTTTTTGGGCCATACAATATCATTTTTATCTATTTATAGAATTATCTTCTCAACTTATTACATTAAATAATATCCTTTATTTACATCTTTTATTATTCATGACCCACCATTATTTTATTTTTTTACCTCAACAATCCATTTATTTACATATTTTATCGTCTAAGGTCCACCACTAACTAATTTAATATTACACTATTATGGGACTCTTACTCCACTCATAATATATTCAACAATTTTTATTAAAAACACATGTCGAAAATTCTCATAAATAAATTTGGGGGATAGATGGACTATATTTTATTTTGTTGTTGTTTAAATTCCATGAAGGGGGTATGAGAAAATATTATCTTCAACTACTTTCCTCTCGTCTCTTTTTCTCTCTCTTCCTCCTTATTCTATTCTTTATTTTCCTTCAAGTTACTGTGCATCTTCTCATTGAAAATACCATAAAATTATAGAATTTCTTAATACTATCTCGGTTGGAATTCTATTCACGACAGTTGGTATCAGAATCAGCTTTCCGGGAAGCATCGGTACTCAAACTACAAGGTCAGATAACAGGTGTGGTTGAGGAGATGCAGAAGCAATTTTCTGGAATAGAAGGTAAATTTGATCACTTAGCTACAACCCTAGCTTCACTACAATTACAGTTGTTAAATATGAGTAGGGGAACATGGGAAGTGAGTCTGGATCTATTTTGGGAGAGCATGATCACATATTTACGGGGAAGAAAGTGCAGGAAAATCATCTGCAGCTTAGGCAGAGTTCCGAGGCCTAAAAGCATGGATCCTAACACGAACGAGGGGCGAGTAGTTTGCCCAAGCTCACTGGGACAAGACCAGAGAAAGAGTTGTTGAAGAAAATCAGCTTATTAAAATTCCCATCTCACACAGACTAGGTGGAATCTCACTAGACAAAAGTTTGATGAAACATCAAACCATTGAATTCAAAGGCAAAGAGCAACTCAAAGAATTCCTCCACAGCTCAAGAACCTCAAGACCATGGGCGGATTTAAGTGGACTTTGCACCAGGCTCCAGCCCAGGACAAATCCCAAACCTTTTCTTATATTCATGTATTATATTAAGTCTTTTATTTTCATGTATTATATTATGTCGAACTTAAAATTAGTCTAATTCCAAAATAATTAAAAAACTAAAATAAAGTTGTTGTTTTCTCTCAATATGACCTTAGATTCTACAATTTCTTTCAAATCATTTAATAATAATGATATTTGCAAGCTTGTAAAGAAATTTTATCTTGAAGATTTTACTAACCAATATATTGTTCTATTTATGAGTTCAGATATTGTAAGCATAATGTGATAGTGATACAAGAATTTCAAGTTTCTATACTTGTTGAATTGAATCAACTACTTAATAAGAGTCAAATGTCGAATGTTTATGTTATGTTAAATAGACTAATTAATTCATCTAGTCTTGATGCAGCTTGTTGATGCTGCTACAATTGAACATGTATTTTTCGCAATGAAGTATGTGAAGACGATACTTTGTAATAAAATGAGAGATGATTTATCTAAAGATTCCCTAATGTTTTATATTAAAAGATATTTTATTAAAGATATTATTGATAAATTTTATTAATTGAAGTCTCGCAGGGCATACTTATAGGAGCATATATAAAAATATTTTAGTATTTATAAAATTTAATGCATGGAAGTATTTATATTTCAGCTCATCCCATTATCGAATTTTGAATCTATCCCTTGCTCAAGACTCCTCAGCTCACCAATCTTTGGTGGAATCAAGTCACTCAAGTTATTACACATGAGATTCAGCTACTACATATTATTCATCTCAGCAACATCGTACGAGAACATGTTCTCTGAGAGATCAAGATACACCAAAGAAGCCAACCCCCCCAAGGTGGAATCTCACCACTCAAAAGTCCCCACAGCCAAATCCGAGAAGCTGCTCAAACCTTGAATGTGGTCGTAGATGTTGCCGCTTAGATTCATGCTGGATAAATCTAGCTTCACTACAAGGCCTTCAGAGCTATAGAAAAGGTGGCGACAGTGAGCGATGAGGAGGCGGCGGAGTGGAGGAGGGCTGGGCAGTTGGTGAAGTGGGTGAGGGATGAAAGGAACTGTCTTCCCCCTTTCCCATTTTGGCTACTCTAGCCAAAGCAATGACAAAACTACTTGCATAAGAAGAAGAAATGAAAAATTCAAAGTTTTTCTAACTAAGTTAAACCCTCCATTTGTCGTTAGGGCATTTTGTATTATTTTTTAATACATTAGTGGTTAATTTGCATTAAACATAATAATAAGGGTATATTTGTATTTTGCTAAAACGTTGAAGATGTTTTTGCACCTAGATCCCTTTATAAGTCGGACTCAACGTTTCGTGTTTTTCTCCGCTAGTATTAGTATTAGTTGATGAATGAAATATGGTAATTTCATAAGTATCTTAAGATGTAAATATGGTATTAGTATCATGAATGTGATTATTTTTATTAATTGAGGGGAGTATAGGTGGTTTAAGAGTTTATAATTGGTTGTGAATCTATATTTAGAAAGAAATCTTGGTCCGCTTGATAGTATGCTGCACAAAATTTATGGTGTTTGAATTTGCAAGATTTGAATGGACTGATTGTAGACTGGTGGGAACTGTGACTAGTTTTTCATTCAAATTGCCAAAAAAATATTAATTGAATATGTATATATTTATGAACACGTACCGATGTCAAATTTAATGTTAGTGCTAGATTTTGATATTAGTTGGATGAGTGTCGCGACAGCAGGGGTGAGCATTCAGATTTCGATTCGGATTTTTGCCTAATCCGAACTAATTCGAATTTTGAGAGAGAAAAAATCCGATCAGAACCGAATATCTTAAATCTGAAATATGATAATTCGATTTTTTTTATAAAAAAATTTGAACTAAACCGAAAAATCCGAAATCAATTTTTTTAATTCTTATATATATTTATATTAGATTTAAGAATATTTAAATGAATTATTATTATTATATATAAATTATATATAATTCGATTTTTTGGATTTTTTCGGATTTAACCGAAAATCAGAAATGTAAAAAAAATTCAATCCAATCCGAACCGAAAATCCGGACCAAAATTTAAATTTCAGTTTGGTTCGGATCGGATACTCGATTTTCGGATATTTTTCTCACCCCTATGTGACAACGTGAAACAATAGAAACTATAAATAGGTGTGTGTGTGTGCTGGTCTAGTGGTTGAGTTGTTAATGTATGAGACCAAAGGTCTCGGGTTCGAATACACCGTGACACAGCCTTTAAAATTTATGTATTAATTGACCCCAAAAAAAAACTAGAAATAAAATATTTACAGCTTATGAGTTGATCTAATCATTCCTATATTTGCAGATTTTTTTCGTTTAATTTATTTATGATTTGGTTCCAAAGTTTACTTAAGCTCTTTTAAATAACACAAGATATAAAGAAAATTAATATACTTGTTTCGGAATACAATTGAATCAAGTCAAGTCAAATATTATCGTATTCAAATTTGGTTTGTTTATTATAAAATGAATCTCAAATTTTATTTATCGAGTACTTTGAGGTCCCATGAGCTTATTTGAAGCCAAACAAATTCTCTAAATTTAGATTTATATTTAAAATATTGATTATTATTTTTTCAAAATAAATTATTTTATTCATAATAATATGTTTTATTCGTTATTTTGTAACAAATAAGTTAGTTATATATATTATATAGAGTTAATAATTTTATATTTTGATTTATTACATAACTTGGTTTGCATATGTATATTTCCTTTTAAAACTGTTTCCAACTCAGGATTAAGTACAAACCAATAAAATGATGACATGGATATTAATTTCATTACAATATGGGTAATGTTGACATGTAACAGCCCACTATTCCAAAGGACGGATTATTAGATACTATTACTTGGGAATGAAATTTAGAACCGTAACAAGGACATTGAACATTGAAATGTGAGACATATATCAGGAATACTTCTAAAACTTCTATATTTTTGAGATTTGACAAACATAAAATACATATGACTTCGTATTCTTGCAGCGGAAAACATGTGAACTACACATATGACGATGTGCATTCAAGGTACTAACTTTCAGCGACAAAAGATTTATATTGCTCAACACTGCTCCATCGCATCACCAGCTCAATCTACACATTTAAAAACAAATATGCAGGGCTGAGTACAAGAATGCACTCAGTGGACTTATGCCAAAACATTTTATACTTTAAATTACATCGCTTCATCATGGTAAGACACAAGGGTTTTATTTGAAAGGCTCATACTTACTAAAATATTTTCATCATTTTCATAAACATCGCTTGGCAAGCATTTTTCTTGTATGTATGATCCATATCCTTATCCTTTCATCATAACATCATAGTCGAGCGTCGTGAAGGAGGCCTCCTCTACGACGCCGTGACCGCCGTGTGAATTGTCCTTTGACACATAGTCACCTTAGCTGTACACGTTAATCTGGCGGTATAAGCCTTGGCATAGGATCCGATATCGATTTCATTCATAAGTTGGGAGCGACCCAACAACATTCATAACATTTCATGGATAGGATACATACATAAAACATAAACATTTTGGGCAGGTAATTTCATAACATCATTTCATCATCATTTCTCAAAAGAGAAAGCATCATAAATAAATACTTTTCATTTCGAAGAAAGCATCATAAATAAAGCATTTTATCCTTGAGGATAAGAAAAGCTCACCTTAATAACTGACCCTCTTGACATACATGCTAGTGATCCTTTGTCGTTTTCATTTACGTCCACGCTGGACCTTGTCAATGTAAGAAATATAATTTAATACATCATTCATTTTTTTTTCGAGAAGCATCGTTAAGATTTAACGAATTCGTTATCTTTTAAATCTTAGAGTTTCATGATTTTCGTTATCGATACGACTTAGTAACAATCGATACTTCGGCTGTTAGGTTCGTCTCGTCATGACGATAGGCGACACTTCGTCGTTGCATTCTTTCCTTCCATCAATGTTTCTCCATGTCAATTCGTATAATATATGAATCCTAAGTCCGTAACTAATCTTCGTCGTTTGTTAACTCGTATCGAAAATTTCCGAGTTTCAATAACTCATCTATAACCAATATTTCTTCGCCGCGTTTCTCACCTCACACGTCCCATATTTTCTATTAAAGAAAACCAATATCGATACTAAACGATTAATAATAATTTCTCTTACTTCAATCATCTTCTAATAATCATTCTATAAACTTAAGTTACTTAGAAATAATATTTCTTAAGTATCCACTTGATATAATCAACTAATAATTAATTAAATCTATGATTTAATTAAGTAAATCCATAATTAAAACTTAATTAAATGGATTAAATAAAAAGTCCAACAATATTTGATTAATCAATCAAATTGATTTAATTCATCTTAAATATCCACTAATTAGGATTTTATTCCAATCACTCCTTACATAAAGTCCATTTCATTACATACATAAATCACTTAAAAAAATAATTCTCAATTTATCCTTTAACATAATTAATTAATTATGCTATAAAAAGAGACTTTATTTAATCTCATGAGTTTAATTAACTCACTATAATTAATTGGTCTTTAGATTACTCTTTAATTCAAGAGTCCATCCTTCATTTAATCTAGGGCCCAACATTAAAATAAATCTAAGCTCACCTTAAATTTAAGTAAAGCCCATGTCAATTTGATTCAATAATCCCATCTAACCTTAGGTCCAATTACCATTTTAAATTCCAGCCCATATATCATATATGGCTCTAGCATAAATTTTTTTTCAGCCCAAGAATTTAAAATAACACTCAGCCCAACACTTAAATATTATCTTCGGCCCATAATCAAGTATTATTCTCAGTCCAACAGAAAATAAATTTCAGCCCATATAAATTAATTTGAGAGCCCATCTATTTGGCCCAATGAAACCCTATCTCCTACACTAGCAGCCCCCCCCATTTGATCTCTCTCTCTCTCGTCTCTTCTCACTCTCCGCACACACCACGCACGCACACACACACAGTGTCGCGCCCCATGTCCGGGCGACCACGCGTCGCCGGCCGGCCACTTGCCGTGACCTCGGCATCGTCTCCGGTCTCTCTCTCTCGCCGATCTCAGCACACATGCACTTTGCCTCCCCCTTTCTCGGCAAAATCGCCGTGCCGTCGCCACCTCCGGTGGATGGTCGCCGCTGATCGATGTGCTTCCGCCGCCGTCTCCTCTCTTCTCTTCTCACTCAACACACACACGTATGCGACACACACCACACACCAACTCTTTCTCCTCTCCCCCTCTCGGCGAAATCGCCGCCGTCGCCACCGCGCCAGATCTGGAGTCTTCGCCGGAAGATCCGGCCGAACCCCTCCTCGCGTCGTCTCCGGTCGACAGCCACCGTGAAGCTCTCGAGTCTGCCTCCACCGACAGCCAAGCCCGAAGGCTTGGTTTGACCACCGCCCCTTAAGTTATACTTTCATTTCGTCTTAAATTTCTAAGTTCATATTCTAGAGATCTAAGAGATGTATAGATTGATTTAAATTCCTGTATTATGAAGGAATTCGAATGTCTGCATATGTTTATTGTTATGAAGACTGCTGTATTTCATATAAAGTTAACATATTAGAAATGTTGTAATTGAATGAGAGAGTGATATATAACCTGTATGAGCTTCTGCCGTGATTTTGTTGGATGGGGATTATTGCAGTTTTTATTTTTGTTGTTTTCTCTTCTGTTGTTGGCGACAAGTTTGGAGAATGAAGAAGTATGGGTTTGCTCAATTGAAATATGAGAGGAAAGAAAGAAAATTTGTGCTGCTGTAATAATTCACATAGGATTCCTTGAAGGAGTGATGATGAGTTTTTGACAAAATAATGAGTGTGTTGGGTAAAGTGGAGGGTTGTGGGGAAATGTGAAATGATGTACTTTGATAGGATAATTTATCC
Source organism: Salvia rosmarinus (assembly GCA_036937905.1). Classification (NCBI taxonomy): domain Eukaryota; kingdom Viridiplantae; phylum Streptophyta; class Magnoliopsida; order Lamiales; family Lamiaceae; genus Salvia; species Salvia rosmarinus. The sequence goes on along the minus strand of CM072820.1, from coordinate 8,296,229 downwards.
AGTATTGAAATATCTGGTTCGACGTATAACTGTGTTCGATCTCCATCATTCGTTTAAAAAAATTTCTCGTTCGAAATAAATTCGCAACGTCGACGATTTTAATATTCATTCTAATATTAAACTCGATTTAGTTAAATAAATGATAAATCGAAGTTTTAAATTTCTCCGGTATTACATGACATCCCTTTAAACTTAGAAGAAATTGTGCGATTTGTCAAAGGAAAATAGGAAATAACGTATGAATTTCATTCAGTGCTGTCGAGATAATGATATGCAAATCTGCATTAAGGCTTATGCCATTTTTTCCTAACTCCCAAAAGTGTAGTGCTATGTCTAGAGCCGACAAAATTGGTCCGCCAGCGGTACCCGGGTGGGATCGGGTTGGGCTCGTGAAAATAGTGATCCGAAAAAATCGGCCTAAAAGCCCGCCCACATTGCCCATCGGGTGACTGAACTTTGGGGCTAAAAAGCCGGGTTAACGAACTAAAGCCCGCCCACACATTTAAAGTTTTAATATTTTACATTTAATGTTTGATGATATTTGAAACTTTAAGTTTATCTTATTTACGTTGAAATTGATGTTAGACTTGTTAGTAGACTTTATTTATTTTATTTATTTTGGAATTGGTGCTATTAGACGTAATTTATCTTATTTACTTTGAAATTGATGTTAGTAGATTTAATTTATTTATTGTTATCATATTTTTGTGAAATTAAAAATAATATTTTATTAAATTAAATATTGGGCGGGTTTGACCCGGTGGCCCAGATGGGGCTGGGCTACCATATTTTCATCCCGATAGCATTTCGGGTCGGGCCCAGTAAAAACAACAAGCTTGATGGGCCGGGCCGGGCCGAGCCAGCCCGACCCGCCCTTTTTGCCAGCTCTAGCTATGTCCAATGAACCGTATTGGAACTTGTCAATCCTCTAAAGGGGCAAGAAATCATCCCCTATAATAGCATGTTGGTTGGACAAATTAGTCGAGGTGTTGAGATCCAGTGTTCAATAATTGATGTCCATTTTGTATTCCACTTTTATTTTTCATCGCATTTTTCATCTTTCTTTCTTCGATTACAATTTTTTATGCTTTAGTTTAATTTTGAATTTATTACCTATGGTTTATTCTATCCATATAGGTAGTGTTTACTTTTCATGATTAATATTTTGAAGGATTGATTATTTGATGAATTAAATGTGTGATGAGATAATTTTTATCTATCAATCCTTTGTTTACTACAAAGGATTAGTGAATGATTAAACATGGGATAAATATTCTCCTTTTTATTTGGATGATTATTTCAATCCTACCTATATTGGTTAGATAAAAATTAATGAAAAATAATTCAAAGGATTAAAATAATCCCGGGCTTTGGGATATCCTCAAATATTAATCCTTAAAAGTAAACACTTGATTAGGTTGGATTAATTTTATCTATCCAACCTAATCATGCAAAGTAAACACTACCATAGAGTATATAATTAATTTTAATAATTTAAATTTCATTTTAATTAATTAATATTTTATTATTAGAGTTGATAAATCTAAGTTATGGTATATGATATTTAAAATTTTCATTTTCTGAAATAAAACTTATATATGATACCTAATATTATAATAAATTTTATTTTATAAAAATATTATTAAAATAATAAATATGATAGTGGAACACAGTGATACACAAAAATTGTAAAACACTATATCTCATCCCTTATCTGAGAGGACGTGGAGTTCCAACTTCAATATGGATTCTCCTATTTCACATATCATCCCCCCCTTTTTTTTATCACATATCATCCCCTTTTTTTATCTTATTAATAAACATTAAGCATATGATAGATGATGTTAGTGTCATATATAATATTATAATTATAATAGAATATCGTATCTATATATATATATATATATATATATATATATATATATATAGGGGATGGTTATAGGAGGAACCAACTCTAGAATGAGAACTAGGAACCAATCCACACCCTCCAATATACTAAATCTAACGGTTCAGTATGCATAAATAATTGAGATCCGTTTTATGTGTTTCAATTGATTAAACACGGATTCACTGTATTTTATGCATATAAGGTCAAAAGAGTCATTTTACACAATGCATTAACGCGTGTGACGATAGCGATCGAAATTACCGCGTCCTTTTGTAAATTCCCTAACCTAATTTACTGTTAATGACTCTTCGCCTCCTCGCCTATTTGCCTCCGCCGTATAGAACATTCTGCATTCGATCGAACTGGGCATTCATTTGGTAGATGTTAAGCCTAAGCGAGACCGATTTCTTCAGCGTGTGAAACTTTGTCATTCATATTGGATACGGACGTCCTTCTTCCAAAAGTTTCCATTGTTGAAAAGGGTTCAGGTTAATCGGTAAAAATTTAGGTTACTTTTTTTTTTGGTCTTTAACCATTATAGTATTATATATTTTGATTTCATTTGTTTGATTGTAAAGTACAATGAACAAATCTATTTTAAGGACAAAAAGGGTGTTCATGAGAATCAATGCGAAAAATAGATTGTTTAAAGAATAAATCCGCACCCACATGTTTTATGTTTGTCGGAACAGTGGTCCCAACATTTGAAGTACTTTATTAACATCTGTTTTGCCTTCATATATTCGCCTTTTTCAATTGTTAACTCGTTGTTTTAATAATATGTTCTTGTTCAAATGACGTTAAAACATTGTATATGTGGGGTCAAAATATAGTGACGTTTATGGTACTGATATAGCTTTAAGTTCACGTAATCTGTTATTCTGATGTTCATGTAAGTATGAACTGTTATGCATGCAATATGTTCATACTATGCATATTGAATTTACTATCGAAAATTGAAGAATAATTTTTGTATGACAGTTCTGGTGTTGTTTTTTTAATGTAACTGTTATAATGTGTGCGTAGTATATTTCTTATGATAATATGTTATTTTGATGTTCATGTACTTATGACCTGTTGTGCAGACAATATACCGATACTATGCATATTAAATTTACTATCGAATATTATAAAATAATTTTTGTATGACAGTTTTGTTGTTGGTTTTTAATGTAACTGTTATAATGTGTGCGTAGTATATTTCTTATGATAATCTGTTATTTTGGTGTTCATGTACGTATAACCTGTATTGCATACAAAATGCTGATACTATGCATATTGATTTTTATCTCGAATATTGGAGAATACTTATTGTATGACAGTTTTGTTGTTGGTTTTTAAATGTGTGCATTGTATATATGCACATAAAACATTATTTTACATATATATAACGATATTAATTTTTATATATGTTTCATCTTTTTTCGTAAAATAGATGGATCAGAAGAAAAAGAGTGCAGTTTTGAGTAAGTCTTCGTCTTTATTTTTGTAATATTAATATTTCATATTATATACCATTGATCTGAATATGGTTATATTACAGAATCCCACCATGCACATGATCAAGATGCGAAGAAAACACCAATCGTTAGATCTATGCAAGAAAGAGAAAACCGTATGAAAGGTATTTATAGTCTCATCTATTTTAAATGTCCCCTATGTACATAATATTCGTAATGCACATCAAATTCTATTTGTAATGTTAATTTATATTTGCAGCTACTAGTGATATTCCACCAACTTCCAAAGGTAACATTTGTCTAATTTTTTGTTTAGCCATTTTGTTATTATATAAAACATAATAGGAATATTTCCTATGCATTTAATTGTATATTTATATTCCCATATATTTTACAGATAAGGGAAATTCATTTAAAACTGGTAACATAAAGGATGCATTGGCAACGGCTTGTTTTAATGTAGAGAAACATACAACTGACATAGAGGTTGTATCGATTATGCCAGGTATACTAAATAATATATTTCAAATTTGAGATTTATCCAAATACTGTTGTATTATAAAATAATATCATTGATCAAATGATTGTTTTTTTATGGAATTAAATTCGTGTGTTGCAGTTAGTAGATTACTAAGGTCAACAACTGCCTCAAAAAGACCATCGGTCTATTAAAACTAACGAAAAAGCGATGGCAATGGTATGTTTATAATTGTGCTTACCATTTTATTGTCTTATTATGTATACATACAATCATAAAGTACATAGTGTTGAAACATTTGGAAAAAATAGATAACAAGTTGCGGATATTTAATTAACAAAATTGTATAATAACAAACAAATGAAATTTTATAAACACTAAATATATGCATAGATCTTTTATATAACTCGCATATGGACATATTATGTTTAGCAAAAGGTATGGGTGAAAACACTACAATGATTGGGAAACGAACCAGATACCACCTCATTTTACAAGCGATATTCAAGGTACACATTAACTTTTATTAACGTGGTGTACATGTTAACATTTTTAGATATTTTTGTAATTGTTATGTTTATGCACTGCATTTTTATTGTCATGATTTAGTTCAATGATGAATTTTATTATATATATTGCTATACGTGTTTACATGGTATAAGATCTGGCATATATATTGTATGCACGCGTTTTACAAATTTCAAATTATAACATATACATAGTATGCACGCGTTAGTAGAAACTCATGCATATATATGTATGATCTCGTGCACATTGAATTGAACTCTTATGCATGTTACATGTTTTTTAATGAACTTTGTTTTTTTAATGTATATGCTGGATTTTATTGTCATGCACATTGAATGTTATTGTAATATTGTATGATACGATGTGCAAATATTACGTGGTCATAATAATTGTGTATATCTTGTTGTGCATACAATATGTTATATTATGCACATAATACCAATTTGATATGCATAATATCTTATTGACATGTTTCTTTATTCTTTTTAAAAGAAGACAGTTTATCACATGAGTTGAACCACGATGTTGGAGTAGCTGTTGATGAAGCTGGTATGATTTCATTTGTGAATCACTCTTCAAAAAAAATAACAATTTTGTAATTTAACATTTTTTCATATTTAATATTTAGATTTAGTACCTGGAGACTCACCTATGAAAAAAAAAAGAGACCAACGCAACAAGAGAAGGGGAAATCTGATGTTGATGCAGGTAATATAAATAAATTGTATCATTTTATTATACCTACTATAAGTATTAAAATATATAACATTTACAACCATGTCTAACTATTGTTTCGTACGACTCCTGACATATGTTTGTACAAATTTGTATGCACACTATATATTATTGTTGTACATAATGATTATTATTGTTATACATCGCATATGTTTTTTAAAATTATATATATATATATATATATATGTATGCCCTTTGCATCTTCAAGCTTTGCACATCGTAATTTATTGTTATACAAAATTTTGTTTAATATTATTTATAGTTTAATTGTTTGTATGAACATCGTATGTTATAATTATGCACTAATTATATTCTTGTCATAAGTCTTGAATTTTTACGTATATTGCTAAATATAAGTAAGCAATATGAATGGTATTATATACACTGAATCTTATTGATATGCATGAAGGAGAAAATCGTATTTTAATTTGTTCACTTAGTGTATTTTTATGTGTGAGATAATCTTATTGATATGAATTTTTTGTTCATTAAAGTAGACAATATATCACATGATGTGAGCACGGATGTTGGGGGTGGTATTGAGGCTACTGGTAATATTTCATTTGTGTAATTTTTTTAATTTATCTAGATTTTAAGTTATTCAATTAAACTTTTGTTCATATTTAATATTTCAATTAAGTTCTTGGAGACTCACCTACTCACAAAAAAAAGGAAACCCACAAAGGACAAGGAAAATCATTGCTTATGCAGGTATTAAACTTATTTAACATTTACAATCATATCTAACTATTGTTTCATACACTGCTTGACATTTGGTTTTACCTATTGTTATACTCACTTTATATTATTGTGGTATACTTATTCTATTTTGATTATACAACGCATATGTTTTGTAATTTTATTTTGATCATAAAATTCATATGATATGTTGATGCACATCGTATGTTTGGTTATGCACCTTGTGATTTAGTATTATGCCTGTTGTCTGTTATGTTTAACCTCCACGTATGTTGTGATTACTCATTACTTATGTTATTGTAACAAAGCTTTTTTTTTGCTGTGCATTATGAAACCAAATTTATTATGCATCCTCAATGTTGTTGTGAGAATTATTCAGAGCATCAGTGTTTTTTTATGTATTATATAATCTTGTTGATATGTTTTTTTGTTTGTTAATTAAAGTAGAAGACGTCTCACATGATGTGAGCAAAGATGTTGGGGTTGGTGTTGATGTTACTGGTAATATTACATATGTGTAAAACTTATTTCAGTTTCAATGACATTATTCAATATAAATTGTGTGAATACTTAATTTTTACATTTAATTCCTGTAGATTCATCTCTGACAAAAAAGATTGTCAACAGCAAGAAAGACAAGGGAAAAGCTATTGTTGATGCAGGTATTAAACTTTTATTTTTGTGATGTATATATTTAGTCCTAACTTTTATTTGTGTTGTGTAGGAAAGCAAAAGAAGTTCGTTAACAAAAAAGGAGTTGATAATATACGTGAACAAAATGTACCACATATCCAAGTTAGGAATCCCATTGATGTTAGATGTCGTCGTCGGAAATTTAACCAAGGATCAAATACAGTAGAACATAACGACGATGAATCACTACCAAGGTTGTTGACACGGTCTACACCAACAACTTTTACTACAACCATTAAACAACTAAACGACTTCCAGATGGAAGCTGTTAGTCAGATTGGATTCGAAAGAATACTGGACATAAACGTCAAAGAGTTACCAGGTCACATGGCGTACTGGGTATTAGACCACTTCAACTCACGCAACTGTGAGTTGGAAATGCCAAATGGTTGTAGTGTGAGAATAACTGAAGATGACGTTTACCGTGTGTTTGGTTTTCCATACGGCAAAAAGGAAATAAAATTGTTTGAGAGGACGGCAACAAGTGAATTGTTTGAGCAATGGCTGAGTTTCTTCGGTGGTATCGGGCGAGAAGAGATCAAAATAAGGGCTGTATGCACAACTATGTTGGAATGTGTGGACGGAGGTTCGTGGTTCAGGAGGCATTTTTTGATTGCCTTGGCATTCTCACTAATAGAGAGCACTTGCAGTGGTACTGTGCATCCATTCATAATGGATTGCCTAGCTGAAGTTAGGGGTTTAGGACATTGGAATTGGGCTAAGTACTTACTGAATTCACTGGTAGATAACAAGAGGTCCTGGGCAATACAGAAATCAAGAATGTTTGTAGGCCCAACTCTATTTCTTGTGGTAAGTTATTTATGTTAAAATAAGTAAATTTATTATGATTAATTGAAATGCATTAATCAACTGATCATTCATCTAATCTACTCTTCGTGAATATGCAGTTGTTTTATGTGGATAGATTTGAAATTAACAGGAGGCCTGAATCTACGGTGTACCCGTTAATTAGTGTATGGAATACGAAAAATCTGAAAGAGAGACAAATTAGAGAGCTAGAGGATGGATATTTTGGGGGTGGATCCTTGTGCGTTCCAATAGACATTCCAAAGGAGACTGTGGGACAGATTCATTCTGATCAACACAACAACAATGAATTGGCAGGAGATCAAGTGAGCAGTTTGGGAAAACAAGTTATGCGTGAAACGATTGATATTGCTGAACGAATCAATAAGTTGAAGAGAATGATTGAAGATGCACCAATTTCTGAGCTGAGAAATAATGAATTTAAGGAGAGTGTTGTCATTGCATGCAAGATTCTAGGCATAACCATAGATATTAACGCACCAAAAAGTAATCGACCATCAGTCACAATTCCTATGGAGGAAGATATATTTTTCTACAGAGATGATGTTCTTGAAAGCGTGGACAGAGCATCCGGATCTGGACTCGGGAGGATGCATAGCCCAGTGGATGTTCCAAGTTTCGACTTGGGATTAACACAAACGGTACTAAAAATTAATAATTATATTATATCCTTTATTATATTTTATGGATATGTATGATGTATTACGTTGGTTTAATTAGTTACTTGTTAACTTGCGAATGTTGTTTTGTTAGGTTGAAACCGGAGATGTAGTATCTGATCGTGTGAACACAAAGGGTACAGAAGGCATTCTATCTTGCGGTTTGAACCTGCAAAATGAGGTGCGAATTTGTACATGTCATGTTATCTGTTCCATGTGTGTTTGTAATATTGAGCATCATTTATGCATGCTTAGTCGTTACGATATGCATATCCTATTAACATCTTGCACATATAATATACAATTTCAGAATATATCTGCACATAAAATTTTTATTCCATAGAATTTAATCTATTACTACATAAATGAAATATGTGTGTCGAGATTAAATCACGATATTTGTGTTTGTAAAGTGTATCTTGAGATAAAAGTTTTGTAAATCGCAGATATTAAGTAACGATATTTGGGAGAGTTTGTAAATTGTTATATTGAACATAATTTATGCATGCTTTTAGTTACGATATGCATATCCTATTAACATCTTGTGCATAGAATCTACAATTTCAGATTATATTTGATAAAAAATTTATTTGTGCTAGTTGTAACATAATAAATTTCATTGAAATAGATTGTGGCTGAAGAAGCAGCTGGTGCGAAAAGAAACGACGAGATGTCTGATTTGAATAGACAAAAGAAAGTATGCTCGCCGGAAGAGGTTGTTCAATTATATGCGTGTAGTAATAAATTATGTTATATGTCCAAGATGTTTGTCGTGCATGTTTTTTTTTTGTATGCATACAATAACTTGTTAACATTCTATTTATGCTGAATTATGTTGTTTTATTTTTTTGCAGATTCAACAGGTTGGTGTGGCTGTGGAGGATAAAGGAAAACAATTGGTAAACAAATATGTCAGGAGGTCTAAGAAAAAATAGTTCGATATGGTTGTAATTGTAAACTAATTAAATACTTGAATTAGGTTGTTAAACAAGACTCAGGCTGGGATGGAACCAAACGTATTGTTTTGAGGAGTATGGATCCAAACGTATGTGTTGTGAATGTATATAATCATTTTTTAATATTATTACTTGACTATTAATCATATGTCTCTATGATTTGTGAGTGTTATGTATTTGTAATTTAAATTTTATAAAATCTTAATATTATTTGTTGGTTTGAAGCGTGAAAATTCAAAAAGATGTGATCAGTTCGCATACAAGAAGGTATCAATGGTGAAACCGATCAAATTTTGTTCACCTTTTATTCGACGAGATATTTGTGCATCGAAACAACTAAACAAATCAGAGAAGGAACTTGGTGTGTACGCAATGTACAAAACTGAAGGCGAAGAGTATGTTTTTTTCATTATGTTTATAAAATGCATACTTGTGTTCTGTTTTTTATTATTTATTATACTAACCTTGGTTTTTAATAGAGAGGAAGTAATGTTTTCATACGAGTCATTAGAGCTAAGAAGGTATGACACGTATTCCTTGAGGAAGGGAGGAAACATAAGTATATTCGTTGTAAATGCATGGGCAGTGGTACTAAATGACATGGAGCAATACCGTTCTGATGCATCACCTATTCGTTTTTGGAACAACGAATATATTTGTAAGTTAAAATAACGCATTATCTTATTATAATAAACTGTTTTATGAGTACTTTCTTCTTAAACATTATCTAACTGTGTTTTGATGATCTTCAGCATTGTTATGAATTGTTCAAATTAACTTACTAGTGTTATTAAACAGCTTGAATCCATTGATCAGAAAGACTGGTCATATGAAAGACGAAGAGAGGCTTTCTTTGGTTTAATGACATCAGAGTTAATCGAGTACCAACATAACCAAATAAATCAAATTGACATGGTGAATTGTTCAATTACAACGAACTTATTTTTGGATTATTTATGCATTTGTCGACCATCGCTAAAAATTTGTTTTATTGTATGCAGGTTTTCTTCCCGATTTATGATAGCGACGTGTATTATGCCTGCTGTGTCGATACAAGAAAGGAGAAGTTGTTCATATTGGATAGCACACTTGACAACATTATGAAAATGGATTTGCAAAAATATGAGCAAGTGGCATGCAATATTGTATGTGTACCATTAATTATCGTGACACATCATTTCTTAATTGATTCATATTGTAACAAATCTTTGCACATATAATGATCGCAACTACATTACACGCATAAATTTTATGCAATGTAGAGATTTATGCTAACGGAGTTTGTAGCTGATCGGGAAGAACAAAAGAAGGCTAACACAATATCCAAATCGAAGACACATTTGTGAAACTTAAATGGGCGATCGTAGGAACAAAATAGATCTTGGTGTTTATTTAATGAGACATTTGGAAGCGTTTATGGGTGATGGATCAGCCGGTTGGAAGTGTGGATTGTCGTCAAGAGATAAGCGTCATCTTATGCGTGTCTTGGCGTGCGTTATTGTGCATCAATATTGAATTCTCGGTGAGCGTTGTGAAAGAAGGCGTCTCGCGTGGAGCTTACGCTTCTTATCGGGAAATGTGTATAGATCCGAAGTTTAATACGAACCTTGTTTTATTGGGTTGAATAATATTAGATAACACGTATCTTTTTATTGAGTTAAATACATTACATACGGTGATGATTTTTTTTGGTTTTCAAATTCCTTAGACTTAATAATGTAAACATTTGGCCTCTTAATTTTACGTATATTGGTTTTTAATTTTTTCTGTTATGATTGTTTTAAATTTGTTCTTTATCTCATGTATTATGATGTTTCTGTCTCCACGTATTAAACCAATGTATTTCATATTATGATGTTTATATCTCCATGTATGAAAATATGAGCAAGTGGCATTCGATATTGTTATTGTTATATGCGCAAGTGGCATGCGATATTGTAAGTGTACCATAGAATAACTTAGCATTGAAATTACACCATTAAAAGCGCAGCGTGGTTAAACAAATTTCATATTATAACTACATAGTATGCACGCGTTAGTAGTTAATCATGCATATATATGTCCGATCTCGTGCACATATCAATATTACATATGCATAAAATATAATACGTATAAAAAATATCCACACTCAAAATTTACATGCACACTATTCATAAAATTATGAGTATGTACATATATTCATGCACAATATATCATGCGATAATAATAATAGTGATAAACATAAGCCACATATATTGATGCACAATATATCATGCGATCATATATTTTGATTATACAGCGCATATATATTATTGTGGTATACTTATTCTACATATGATTAAACAGCGCATATATATGCACGCGTTAGTAGTTAATCATGCATATATATGTATGATCTCGTGCACATATCAATATTATATATGCATAAAATCGAATACGTATAAAAAATATCCACAATCAAAATTTACATGCACACTATTTATAAAATTATGAGTATGTACATATATTCATGCACAATATATAATGTGATCATAATAATAGTGAAAAACATAAGCCACAAATATATATGAAAACATTGAATACCTATTCATACGGTATGTCGCATCAAAGTATAAAGCCTCACCAACATAAACTAAAATTCTGATTGGTTGTGTAATCAGCCCATAATACATTATAACTTATCATTAAAATTAAACTACTAAAAAAGCATGCATCAAAGATAAAAACTTCATATTATAACAACTACGTATTATGCACTGGTGCGTAGTTAAACATGCATATATAAGTATGTTCTATTGCACAATATATTCGTTACTTATGCATAAAATATAATACTTTAAAAAAATATATGATATTAGTATACAAAATATTTACCTGCACAGTTTTCGTTTATTTATGGAATATATACGTATAATCATGCACAATATATCATGCAATCATAATAATTATGATAAACATAATCCACAAACATAATTAAAAACATATAATACATTTAATACGATACGTCCCATCAAAAGCGAATCATCAACCTCAAATTATAAGGAAATTCCAGTATGTGCACAATATACCATGTTGGTAAGTAGATTTCTGCCCATAGCGATGCATACAGTTTTGATAATTGTGCACTTACAATATTATGATTTAAAGTAAAATATCATAGTTTAAACCACCTAAAAAACTTATTAATAGATATTCAAACTTAAATATATGTAAAATCGACTGTATGATTTAAACAAAAATTAAAAAAACATTATGAATTGTCAAATTAGTTTGAAAAGACATAATTTAAACAATGATACTAGATGGTTCAATACTAAAATATCACTCTTTATCATCATTGCGTTTGACAATTCCTTGAATCGTGATAACCAAGTGGTTACATTTCTTGCATTTTCTTCTGGGTTGTTGATGTTCAATGGCTTGCTCTCTGTTTGACTTCAACCTACGACCACCACGCCCGCTACCCTTCCGTTTTAGAAACTTGAGCGACAAAATCTCAATCTCGGAGGTATAGGCATACCATAAAATTCCTCAATTGCCTTATCTTTGTCCTTACTCGAGCATAGTGTTTCTCCCATTTTTGAATACTTATCGTTCATATCTTTCAGCTCCTTATATAATTGATCCTTAAGATCATTATTTCCTTCAACATGACCAATAATTTTGCATAGCTCAAGAAAAAAATGACTGTTTCCAGTAGATCCTTTCTTGATCACATTACCACCAATGTATGTATCAGTCTTCATCCAACGCCGCATAATATACTTTTCTGGAATATGCTTCATTTTGAGAGACTTCATAACGAAGAACAAGTGTTTGCACAACAAACATTTCCGGACGAACAGCTTGCATGAACAATAAATATCGTCGGACGTAAAATTGTGGCAAATTGTAAAAACCCCATCAGACCTGTCATCAACCTCAAAATACCTAGCATTAGCATCCCGTGACATATCATTCATAACACACCTTCTATCCGCTTCAACAATTGCATTTTGAACTTCAACAAAAATCTTGTTAGTATAAATCGACGCCGCATGTCTCTCAAAATCGAGATCAGTTTTCATATCAGCAGAATGGGTATGGTCAGCATATGTCAATTGATCGTAACCACTTCGTTGAGCCTCCATGGAATTATTGAAGTGTAAATACAAATCGACAAGGTTAGAATCACTATTCAAAAAAAGTCCAAAGAAACTGTTCTGGCTCTCCGATGATGATGTTGTCCTGAACAGACCACTCATACATATGTCGCGAAAATATGCTGGAATCCAGTACATACGCACATTAAACATGTCGATAAACCACTTATGACCAACAATGTCATATTTCTCCATAACTTGCTGCCATTTAGAATCAAAAAGAAGGTTCATCCAAATCATCCAAACAACATTATCAAAATCTTGTTTGAATTCTGTACTATCCCTTAAAGAAGGAGGCAACTTCTCCACAACCTTCATCATTATATGCCACATACAAAACCTATGTGCAGAGTTTGGCCATACATTAGCAATTGCAATTTTCAGGGAGGGGTCTTGATCTGTTGTGATTACATTTGGATGTTTTCCATGCAATCATAAAATTTGGACAACACCCAAGAGTATGATTGAACATCTTCATTAGAAATTATAGCTGCAGCAAATGTAACACATCTACCATAGTTGTCTCTACCGGTGAAGGGTGTAAAAATCTTTTTATACCTATAAAATAACAAACAACTAATAGCATTAATTCTTTTATCATATAATAACTTAACATTAGAATTAAACTATTAAAACAACACGCGTATTTCCAAATTTCAAATTATAACAAATACATAGTATGCACGCGTTAGTAGAAACTCATGCATATATATGTATGATCTCGTGCACAGATCAATAGATATGTTAGCCCATAATAACTTAATAACTTAAAATTCTGAATGGATGTGTAATCATCCCATAACAGCACACGTCAATGATAAAAAATACATATTATTTACAACTACATAGTATACACTCGTGCATAGTTAATCATGCATATAAAACGGTGTTCTAGTGCACAATATACGCAATACTCATGCATAAAATAAAATACTTCACAAAAATATCCATGATCGAAAAAAACATAGAATACCTGTTCATACGGTATGTCGCATCAAAAGAAACAGCATCACCAAATAACTTAAAATTCTGAATGGATGTGGAATCAGCCCAGAATAAACGTGTAAGCCTACTTGCATCATCAACATCGTAGCTAAACATAAATCCATTGCAATTCTCACGTTTCCATTTAAAATTATCTAAAAGCATTTGAGCGTCAACACCAGTAACAGACATCCTTAAGTCACGCTTGTAGTTCTTGAAGTCGACAATAGTACAACCAACATCTTGATAGCTACCAACAATCTCCTTGAATATGCGAAAACTCTTGCTCGGACCAATGTTGGCTTTTATACCTTTCTCAATGAACATTTGATGCATGTAATCGATCTTACGATTACTTTTCATGAGATGGCGATAAGCATCAGGAACCATTTGATGTGTGTGACCCTCAATAAACTTATGAATCTTATATCCATAACCAGCTTCGAAGCGAAACACAATTCGGGCCATACAACCAACTCTGCTAGACAATCTATTACGTTTCTGATTTGTTGAACTACCATCACTAGGAAGATTGTATCCAACGTTAGAACCCTCACGAGTACAAAGAATGGACCGAAATAAAATTACTTTACTGTCACTCGAACGTTTTATAGAGCTTTTTCGCGTCTCAAATCCATAAGCAGCTGCATAAACGTTATAAAATTCCTCTGCTTCCTGTAAGCTACTGAAAGTCATTTGTAATTTCGGCTTTATTAGTTCATCGCAAGAAGGGAAAATATATTCACTTGACTGCAATACTTCATTTGAGATTTCAATACTTGCTCACAATAAGAAGACAATTCATGTCGGATTTTAAGTTTGTGCATGACTTACCATGTAATTATTCATATTTATATTATTTATAAGGAAAAATTTATAGACTACATAATAGCTTCAATTATTTCAATTACTCGTGTTGTTTAAAAAAAATGATCCGGATTATTGTATGCACATAAATATTATATATGTGGGTTCATAATATAGCGTCGATAGTTATAATGAGTGTTGTTTCAATCTGAATGAGTTACAATTATAGTTTCACTTGAACTGTTATTAATATTTTATGAAGATATATACCGAAGTGCATATAATACTCTGATACTATGCATATTGTAGTAATATGCTGTTCAGTACGATATCAAATCCTTCTCATAATAAATATACAATGCATGTATGTAGGGGTGAGCAAAATGTCCAATAACCGAATAATCGAACCGAACCAAACCGAAATATCTAATTTGGTTCGGGTAAATCGGTTATTCGGACAATTCGTTATAACCGAAATATATTTTAGTAGTATGGTTTTCGATTCGGATATGAGTTTTTACCCGAATATCCGATGCAAATTTATATTTATATATAGTATAGTAATATTATAATTAAAATAAATAGTTGACCTAAATTGAACTTTAAATTTGGTGTTTTGAGAAGATTGTAGCATTTTTATGAATTGTTCGTATTTGGTAATGTTTTTTGAACTTCGAACTTATGAAGATTGTTGGTAATGAGTTGTTTAGTATTTGATAATGTTATTTATGAATATTGCAAACTAGTTATTTGTTGAGTATTAGAATATTTTTTGTATGTTTTTGTTTAAAATTCAGAATTAAGGCAAAAATTCGGTTTTATCCGAATTATCCGAAATATCCGAAATAATTTTCGGTTATTTTGGTTTGTAACCAAATTATTTCGGTTTGGTTCGGATATCATTTCTAAAATTTCTAGTTATTTTAATTCGGATATTTTTTTGACCATACCCGACCAAATACCCGAATACTCACCCCTACATGTATGCTTTAATGTTTGTGCATGTCTATAAATATATTTATTCATATTGAAGTTGTTTACGATTTCTAAGATAAAATTTGATAAACTACATAATAACTTAAATTATTACAATTACTCATGATGTTTAAACAATGTAAAAATTGAACCTAATATATTCATTATACGTAATATTAAAACAGTTTTTAAATCAATATCAATAATATACGCATAATAAATAAAATTAAAAACAAAAAAAAATATACCTTCAGCCGCCATTATCACAAAAGCTGTGTAGAGAAGGTAGAGGACGATGAATATCACTGAATGTTAGGGAATAGTACTGCCGAGTAATTACAATAATTTAATGAAGGAAATAATCTTCATGACAATTAAATCCCATGAATATAGCCTGAAATCGGTTACATATTATTATATTACTAAAATATCCTCCAAATCACTATGTAACATTTACCGTCAAGAATTATGTTTTAATGTAAGCCGTCGATTAACACTAATTAATAAACATGATTAGTTCCTAGTTCCTAATTTATTTGTAGTTCTCAATTGATCCATCCCATATATATATATATATATATATATATATATATATATATATATATATATATATATAGGGGTTGGTTATAGAGAACCACCTCTTAGATAAGAACTAAGAACCAATAACTACCGTTAGATTAAGTAAGATCGGACGACATATAATTATTTAATGATCAAAATAGTCAAATCCTAAATTTTCGTTATTTGGATATTTCACATTTTATTTTCGTTGTTCATATAATTCATGTTGTTATTCATATAATCATAGTTTTTGTGCATGCTATTCATTCCAATTCATTTTATGTTCATGTAATTCATGGTGTTATGCATATAATCGTAGTAATTATGCATACAAGAATAATTACTAAAATCAATATACAAATCCCTTGATTTTAGGGCTAAACGGTTATCATTAAATTATGAGGATAATTAACTATTTATAATTAATCTTGACCATTAGATTATAAAAATGAATGGACACATTAGTTCTTAGTTCTCAAAAAGTTGGAGTTCTCATTTGATCCACTCCTATATATATATATATATATATATATATATATATATATATATATATATATATATATATATCCGTATGTACTTTGCTTGTGTATAGGATCTATATTGCTATAAATTTGATATAACAAAAAAAAAATGAAATTGTGATTGGTACACAACATGGATGGAGACAATGATATACACCTTCTACTTTTTGAATAAGTGTTTTATGCTATTTCTCACTTTAAGTGTCATATTTCAGAATTTTAAAGAAAAATAATGTCAAGCTCACATTTTTTTGGTTTTTTCAGACAATTATTAGTCAAGAATAAAAAGAGTAAATTTACTAATTTTCTTGTACGGTAGAACTTCTATAAATTAATACCGTCGGGATCATGAATTTTATTATTTTAGAGAGGTATTGATTAATTGATAAATTAATAATTTATTATTTAAAAGAAGTATTTTATATTCAACGAATTTAAATTTAATACACAAGAATTAAGAAAATTTAAATTTGATGATATACAAAATTAACAAACTTAAATTTAATTACATAGAAAAATGCATGAATTTTAAATACGATGAAATTGAATCTAGCTATTGAATGTATTAGATCTAGTTATGCCAGGGAAGCAACAATAGCATCGAAAATTCTTCTTAATTTTTTTCAATTCGAGAACGTCACACCAGAGTTTTTGAGTATTGTGAAAAAAGATAGAAATGAAATTCATTTTGATTTAAATTGCAGTAGAAAAAAACAATAATAAATTTATATTTTACTAAGTTATCTTTGTAATTTAAAAAATATATTAATTTATGATGTTGATGAGACCATAATATATATAAAGGTCATTGGGAAAAATATTTTCTTATTAATTTACATAATGGGCCTAACTCGAATAGGAGGAAATTATATTTAGAGAAATTATTAGTTTAAAAAGTCTGACTATATGATTTTTGACAGCGTGAGAAACTAATTGAGGAATAGAGTGAATACAACTACATTCCATTCGTTGTCAAATATAATGATAAAATAAAATTAAATTAAAAAGAAAAAATGGAATATGGATAACCGCAAGTAAGGATGGCAATAGATCTTGAACTCGATCCAGATCCGTGGATCCAGATCCATTTTTAAGGATCTGAACCATCAAAATTTTGGACCCGGTGATTCTAGATCAGATATGGATTCTATACTAAAATTTTGAATCCGAATCTGGATTTCAGTTTTTGAAATTCGGATCCGATCCAGATCCGGCTCACGGATCGCGCATAATATAATATTTTTATTTTTATTTTTAGTTTATTAACACTAAACCTATAGTGAGAAAATGGCTAATACTAAGAATTTGGTATTGTTTGAATGGTTGGCCGCTGCCGCCCAATTGATCAGTTGCGTAGCCGATACGTACACGATGGAAGATGATCTCGGATGGACCAGACCGTCTCTTGGATTAGAAATAGCGTACCAAACATGGGCTAGAGTTAAAGATTTTGACGTCGGTGAAACCATAAGTGAGTATTAATTCACATTTATTCAATATTATATTAGCTTAAAATAATATAATTATGATGTTTTGTTTTTGCATCACCACAAAAACAACCTAAATTGGGGGCTCATTAGAAAATTAGTGAGTCAAACTCCACCAACACATTCTATTCTAAGTCGAGCCGTGATATAATTTTTTTGTATTAGTCTATCATCTTAAGTCCTCACCCCAATATAGTTTCAAACTTTAATTTTTTTTAGTTTTTGGGTTTTTGTTGTAGATAATTGGTTAAGAATATTTGGAAAGTTAGTTCTTGAAGTAAGAGATGATGGCTTTTTTCTTTTGAGATATAGATAGGACTTATTTAAGCGATTTACTAGATGTTTGTCGGTCAATAATGAGTATCATATTTTTAGTATTTGGCTTCTTAAAGATGAATTTGTACAAAGAGAATGAAATTCCATATTGACGTGGCTTCAAAATTGCTTCTAGCACCTGTGGAATAAGAGTGGAAGAGAAAATATGGATTGGGATATAGACCCTACGGATCTTATGAATTTGGGTCTGGATCTAATTTTTTTGGACTCAATGGATCTGGATCGAATCCGAACCCAAGCTAAAAATTTTAAATCTGGATCTGGACCTAGCAAGATCAATCCATTACCATCCCTAACCGCAAGTGATGAAGCTGCCATCATATGCTGATTAATTACCCCACACTTTAAGAGGTTTTCGTGTTTAGCTTAGTTCGACTACTTATCTAACTCTACTTAAACTAAGTTAGGTTTCTTTTTCACATCTAATTACACCTACTTAACTTCTATTCTAAGATATAAACTTTGCTTTTCATCTAATTTCTTCCTTTTTTTGTTTCTCAATTACTTCTCTTACAATACTGCAAAATATATTCCCAGTAACTATAATTAAAATATTAGTATTTTTTTCATGTGTTTGTGTGAAGTTATGTTGATTTTGAATAACCACATAGATTTTTTTTTATCTATTAAATATAGAAATTTAAAATCCGCATCACAGTGGACTCGAACCTGATACCTTTAGCCTCGAGCATTAAATTTTTTGATTTCACCAAAGTTAATCAACTTTGGTTAGAAAATTGAATAGGAAAGAAATCGGAAGGAGACCAAAAGGTCAGAGTGGTTGATGTTAATTGCAACTTTTTATCGAAGAAAGATTAATAATGCTAGCTAGATATATTTCCACAAACAATGCCTTTTTAGCCCTATTAGCAATATATTAGTTTTTGGTTTTTATGAGATACATCCGTAAGACATATGTTTTAATGGGACAAAAACTAGTGTGTTTGTCAGAATCAGAGAGCATTTCACTAAATTTACTATAGATATCCAATAGCTTATAATATATTTCAATAATTTATAAAATTTAATGTTATAAGAGTTTATTATAAGTTATCAAAATATTTGAATAATTGAGTTTATTAACTAGTGAGAGAATTGTATATATTAGTGAGAGACAGAGGGAATCCTAATTAGAAAGAAAATTGAAAAGAGATGAAATTATAAAGATATATATTAGAAATAACAAATCATAGTAGAATTATGTTTATAAATTAATTGTGCTTATAAAATTATGAAAAAAATAAATTGACATTGATGAACTCATATTTTGCAAAATTTATAAATTCTTATAGCTTATTAGTTTTCATAACTTATAAATTATCTAAAAATTTATTTTGATCAAATACTTCTCAAAAACTTATAAAATATTTCAGTGAAATTATAAGCTTAGTCGAACACCCACTAGAACTTTCTCTTGGGGGTTAATGGGTTGAGAATTTATGTTAGTTTTTTTTTTTACTGATGAAGTGGATTCATCAGAGGCAAAAAACAGAAGTAAAGAAATGTGTTTCTTATATTCTCCACTCCTTAAACCTGTACGTTAAACATTGAATTTATATTTATCATTTGATTGATTTGATATCATTTATAGAGGTAATTCTTGGACAATTAATTTGCAGTGAGAAAATCTCAAAGTAAATAAATGGGAAACGAAACGAAACGAAACAAAATCTCAGTTTAATAACAAAACAAAATCTCAGATTCAAGGAAAACTGAAAACAAATTTTATTGCAAAATAGTCCACTTGTTCAACAATTAGCATGATCTTCATAATAGTAACTTTTAAGAAATTTTGGGCCTTTCGACCAAGCGTTAGAATTAGGTCTGTAAATGAGTCAAGCTATTCGTGAGTTATTCAAAACTCGATTCGATAAAAGTTCGTTCAAATTTGTTTAGTGAATCCCGTTAGCTAAACAAACCAAGCTTGAACATGATAGTATTCGACTCGTTAGCTCGTGAACAAATTCATTAACAGATTTAACTTAAAAATATAAAATTATTAACTAGATACAATTATTTTCTTTTTATAATTATTAATTATTGTGTTAAATCTCTTAACTATTTTGATTTATTATAAGAAATCAATAAATATATTGTGTTATTGTGGATAAAATAATTTATTTTTAAAATAAAATAACTAAAATTCTAAACATATATCTAAATTTGGAAAATTTGTTTAGGTCCGACTAAAGCTCGAATAAGCTCGTGAACTCGAAATATTCGATAAATAAAATTCGAGACTCGGCTCGTTATTAAACAAACCAAATTTGAGCACAATAGTGCTCGATTCGTCTCGGTTCGATTACACCCCTAGTTAGGATGAACTAAAATGAGATATTACTCGAAATAAACATTTCCTGCTGGCGTTGGAATGGTATAGCAACTTCATAAACCAGGAAAAGGCTCACCTTCTGTCCATCAACATTGTATCTCTTTCCATTTTAAGTCTCTCGACAATTTCACGCGTCTGGGGATTAAAGAATCGGTCCCTAATAAACTTTCTTTCTTCTGCTTGAATCTCCTTGACAGCACTAGGGTAGGGGTTTGGAGGTGGTCTTTTGCCCTGAAGCTTTCTGATTTGCTTCAGCCGAGCGTAGGCCTGCTTTCTGGCTTTTCTTTCAGCCCGATACTCGTTCTAACACAAAAGTGATCATTAACTTCCCAATTTTGCCACAGTAAATGAGAAATCACACACACACACACACACAGAGAGAGAGGACAATATACATACATCAGCGATAGCCATGGCATCGTTCTCTTCAACTCCCTGCTCCTTCAATTCAAGCACTCTCCAAGCAAATTCACGGGCTGCAGGTGGATCGAAGCCAGAAATCCTGTTGAAATTTGTAATGTAGAAGTGAAAATG
The DNA here is from genome assembly GCA_036937905.1 of Salvia rosmarinus. Taxonomy (NCBI): domain Eukaryota; kingdom Viridiplantae; phylum Streptophyta; class Magnoliopsida; order Lamiales; family Lamiaceae; genus Salvia; species Salvia rosmarinus. The sequence goes on along the minus strand of CM072820.1, from coordinate 8,274,647 downwards.
TGGTATGTAAGGTAAACACTGAAGGTGATTAGTTTACATTTTCTATAAATATTTTGAAAATCTTCAGGTAATTTCCCCCCTGAAAAGATTTGTATCTCATGATGTTGGAGGGGATATAAAATTTGAAAAATAATATACTTCTACATAATGTGATCAGAAAATATTAAATATAAACGCAGTGAGACAATCATAGAAGCAAGACTTGTATTTATCTGGTGAGAACAAAACCTCAATGCACTTAGCTCTCAGCTAACAGAATTTGAAGATAAAGAAGATCAAAACCTCACACAAAGCTGAATAAAGATCCTCATCACCCTTCAAAACACATTTTCCTTGATCGAATATTAACATTTTTTTTTCTTATCTGTAACACCAATTCTCAATTCAAATACATTCTGCAAAACTGGACACTACCTCAATGACCATCTTTCTAGTTGGCTTACAAACCTTAACAGGCAGTCAAAGAATCTTCACTACAATTACTCTATGATGATCTCCCACACTAATACTGATTTCTTGAAAAATAGTGGCACTCCATTTGGCAGCAGGGAATATTAACAATGTTATCAAACTCCTTTCCAAACCACTCTAGGATTAAGAGCTATGACGAATCACTTAGCATATATATTGACTAGTCTGTGCACAAATCTGCAACTATAAAAGAACCAAATGGTTGCAAATTCACATAAAATATACCTAATGAACAGCAAATCAAAAAGTCAAGCTAACTTAACAAAGCTGACAAGAATGTTCTTAATCTAAACCAATCTCACAGCATAACTAAGCAGCGCACCTCAAATTTCCACAAGACTGGCAAGCATAACAAATAAGATGCACCCAGAAATGCTAGAAGCAAATACAATATTACAAAGATGATTTCCTTTTCATCATTTCCCATACCAACAGAACAATTACCCAGACCCAAATACTAAAAATTCAAACTAAACAACGCATAGCAAAAGAAAATTGATGAAAGCAAATACTTGATGGGATCTTCAAACTTAGCACCCGGATGCTTCTGGAAGAACTTGTTCACGTAAGTATCCTCCGGAAGAGTTATTTGCCTAAGCTTATTCTGTGCGCAAGGAAACGTAGCCGGCGGTGCCCTAAGTCACAAAATATGACGGCAAAAATTATCACATTTTTGCAAAATTTCAACCATATATTATATAAAGAAAACACACAAGAGAGCGTACTTTTCCATGGATTTAAGCCAGACAGGCTCAGATTTAGCAAACCCTTTAACAAGTTTACGAGTTTTTGACAGCAAATCTCCTCTCATAAACGACATTGTTTCGACTTCAATCTGCCAACCAGAAATTCATTAGGAGTTTGTTGCAAAAAATGGTAAAAGAGAAGGAGAAGAATGGACGACGTATATAAAAACCCAAGGCCTTAAATTCTTTAAATTACATAAAGAGAGTTAAATAGACTGCATCCCTAGACGTCGATTGCACATTCCAAATCAAAGTGAGCAAAAAAAAAGCAGTAAGGGAAATTCTGACTACAAGAGAAGAAAGATTGTACATTAATTAAATTATCAATATTTTCTAAAAGATTATAAATAAAACTGCAGCTTAATTTGCCGATAACAATCCTTATAAAAACATCAAATTCTAATACTATCATCATATATTTAGACAAACTATCATTGGGTAAAAAAAACTATAAAATTGAGCTCAATCCATGAAAACAGGATTTCTAATGCACATTTGTGTGTTCTCGTTGAGACTGAACATGTTTGAAAAATCAGATTGAAAATGTGTGCAAAATCATAATTTACTGTGTGAACCTGGAATGGTAGAAACTGGAACTGCAGCAGGGGACGGCGGCAGTGGACGGCAGCGGCGGGATTAGGATTGATTTTGTGAATTGGGGCTAGGGTTGATTCAATTAGAAAGTGAAGTCAGGAACTGAACGAGAAGAGGAAGACCCCAAAGATTCAATTTCTCAATTTTAAATTTTAGATAATAATAAAAATATAAATATTATAATTCTCGTAAATTTTTTGAGCCCGCTCCTATATACTCCTTCGTCCTCCAAAACTATTGATAGAAATTTTCAACACAAATTTTAATAAAAGTTATTAAATATATTATAAGTGGAGTAAAATTTCATAATAGTATAAGAATTCCATAATAGTATTGATAGTATATATCCAACCATTGTACCAAAGATCGCGCCTAATATAAATGGTACGACATTGCTCGTCCTATGTGAGTTCTACAGAAGACTCCTCAACCAACTACAACTCAAATCACAGTGGAGCGTAGAAGATTGGATGCATATCTAAAAGAATCCTTATCGGAGAAGACTTTCAGACAGAGTCGAACTCATTATGATGGTTTAGAAACGAGGCTAGATTTAGAAATCATTATCTACACTATTTTGTAATCGCTTCGCATACTTAATACAAATATACTCTCTTGCTCGTGGACGTAGATCTATTTTAATAGATCGAACAACGTTATTTCCTCATGTTCCTTACGCATTTATTAACCTACGAAATTAAGATCGATCACTGGCGCCGTCTGTGGGAACGAAATTCTGTGTTTTCGATCAATTTTTTCTCAGGGAATCAATCACAACGATGAGGAATACAAGAAGTGCTACATCCGTATTGTTATCGGTAACAATAACGGCGGCAAGACGTGCCAAACGCGGCCTGGGAAGAGTCCGATAAGAGATACGACCCCCGAAGGACACATTCAAAGTCTGGATGAGCGAGGCAACCCTATCATACGTGAAGAAGAAGATTACCGCAGCGAATGAGGTCGCAACAGCAACAGAGAGGAACCCCAAGCACCGCATTTGAACCTCGACGAGGCGGTTAAAGGGTTCCTCGAAAAGAATAAGGAGAGCTTCCTCCAGTACCTCAGCCGAGAACAAGGTCGCCGCCATGATGAAAATGAGGTCAAGTCTCATCAAAACACGAAGACAAAGACAACGAAGTGAATCCCGACCTCAGGATGATAGACACTCGTGTTGTAAATAATACTCTACACGAGTCGGTTTCCAAACCGATCGCATGCGGATGAGCAACGGGGCGTGTCGTCGTGATCGCCGCGAGGTCGATCCCATAATTATAACGAGTCCGACAGACAAACTCGGCATCGCTCTCCGGGAGACGGGTTCGATGGATACGAGAGGATTATTACCCCTTTCTCTAACGAGATACTCGATACTCCTCTCCCGAACAAGTACAGGGTGCCAGGTATCGCCCCCTATGACGGACTGCGGGATCCACAAAACTTCTTTTCTCAATTTCATTACAACATGATCAACCAGCGTCTCAACACCATCCACATGTGCAAGCTGTTCCCGGAGTTGCTGATCGACAACGTCCGTAGGTGGTTCGACCGTTTACCTCCCGGTAGTATTGGATCTTACCGAGATCTAATGGAAGCCTTTCATCGAAGGTTCTTCCAAAAAGCCGAATCCAAGACCACATCGGCTCATCTCCTCACCGTGATGCAAGGCCGAGGTGAATCCATTAACGATTTCATGACTATGTTCAATAAGGAGAGCCTAAAGGTCAAGGATGTAAACGACCTCCTCGTTATCTCGGTTTTCCAAACGGCATCTCGCCTGGGCTCTATCTGAGGAGATCGTGGCACGAGCCCGTCAGATCGTCGGAGCTATGGCGCATAGTGATCGGTTCGCCAAAGCGGACGAGCGGATAGAGAAAGCGTGAAGCGGAAAAAGTGGAGCCCTCTGACAAGAAAAAGAAAGAGGAGGGTCGAGGGGACCGAGGTCAAAGTCGACGAAGTGCCTTGGAAAGGATACAATGTGGCCCTATAGAGTCTAGGCTCGGGCCACATCATAACCCAGAACGGCCTCAGTATACACCCTTGATGAAGACGAGAGCAGAGATTTACGAGCTCTATACGGACATGTTCGAGAGACCTCGGCCCATGATAGGGGGATCGAAACGCCGTTCCAAAGACAAGTATTGCTCCTTCCATGTCCGGATCGTCTTCGGCTTACTTCGTAAAGTAAACCTAAAGCTAAATCTCCAAAAGTGTACATTCGCAGTTCGGTCTGGGAAATTTTTGGGGTGCTGGGTTTCACAAGAAGGATTAAAAGCCAACCCGTCCAAGGTTCAAACCGTTTTGGAGATGAAGGTGTCAAGACCATCCACGACGTGCATAAGTTGATGGGTCGCATAGTCAGATCGAGCCGCTTTCTTTCAAAAGTCATGACAAGCAACCCCATTTTTCAAAATTCTCAAAAAGGCTCCGGAGTTTAATTGGGATGACAAACATAAGTTGGCTTTTGAAGATCTCAAAAACTACCTCGCCAAACTCCCACTTTATTTGTCCCGAAAGAAGGAGAGGTCCTTTCCTATACCGCGACTGGATGAAACCATAAGTGCAATTTTGGTACGAGAGGACGGACGTCGTTAACTCCATGTATTTCATCACCGAGCACTCAAAGGGCGTAAACGAGATATCAACCTCTAGAAGCTCGCTTTGGCATTAGTAAATCTTTGAGGAGACTACGTCCTATTTCCACGCACATCCCATACAAGTTTTCACCGACCATCCACTTGGCAAGTGTTGACAAAGCCGAAGCTTGGGAGAGTGGCGAAGTGGGCAATTGAATTGGGCGAACACGCTATCTCTTTTGCCTCGTCGAGCCATGATGGTCGGGCCCAGCGCACTTTCTTCAGAGGCTAACTTCACAGAGAAGCCGAAACCCACCGAGCCTACCTCAACCAATGCCGAAGCCGAACCCATAAAGGAAGCATCCGAGAATTGCTGGCAAATCTATGTGGATGAAGCTTCGGGAAAAACGGGAAGTGGGGCAGGCATCTTACTTATAGGACCAGATGGCCAAGAGATTACCTACGCACTTCGGTTTACATTCAAAACTACGAATAACGAAGTGGAGTACGAAGCCTTAATTGCAGGACTTCGCCTAGCTCAAAGTCTTCAGATACGAGCTGTGCAAGTTCACAGTGATTCTCAGGTCATAGTAAGCCACATGCTGGGAAAGTACGAGGCTAAAGGCAACAGGATGAAGAAATACCTTGAAAAAGCCAAAAGCCTACTACGCCTTTCCCATACTTCCGGTTGGTTCGTATCCCGAGGAGCAGAATAGCCGAGGTGACACCTTACAAAGCGGCTTCGTCATCAACGAGCCCGCCAGTAGAAGAAGTCAAAAGCAGAAGCATAGACGATGCCAATGTCGAAGTCAACATAGTTTCTGATGAAGAACCCAATTGGATGACTCCCATTCAAGAATATTTGGAGAAGGGCGAACTACCTCATGACAGACTTGAGGCTAGGAAAATCTTGAGCAAATCTTTGCGATACATAATTGAGCAGAGAATTCTCTACAGAAAATCATATCTCCAGCCTCTCCTAAGGTGTCTGAGTCCGAACCGAGCTGAATACATACTAAGAGAAGTATATGAGAGATCATGTGGAAACCATATCGGACCCCGGGCATTATCAAAGAAAGTCATGCGATGGGGATACTATTGGCCAACAATGTTCCAAGATCAATTGACCTCGTAAAGAAGTGTCCGAAGTGCCGAATTCATGGAAATGTGCCGAGGCTACCTCAAACCGACCTCATCAAGATGCAAAGCCCTCGCCATTCATGCAATGGGGGATTGATATTGTGGGCCCCTTCAGAAAGCTCCAGGCGGTTCAGTTCATGATTATCGCTATCGACTACTTCACAAAGTGGGTGAAAGCCGAGCCCTGGTGAAAATCAAGCAAAAACGCCTCAACTTTGTGCGAAAAATATTGTGTGTCGCCGGCATCCCCCATGTCCTTGTTTCGGATAATGGGACGCAGTTCACAGATAAGGTCTTCAAAGAATGGTGTCAAGAGCTTCAGATTCGACAAAAATTCACCTCGGTAGCCCATCATCAAGCAAATGGTCAAACCGAAGTCACCAATAGGACAATTGTGAAAGGACTCAAAACTCGCCTCGACCGAGTGAAAGATAACTGGGTGGAAAATTTACCACAAGTCTTATGGTCATACCGTACAACACCTCGGACATCGAATGGAGAAACACCCTACAGTTTGGTGTATGGAACCGAGGCAGTAATCCCGACAGAAATCGGTATGCCGAGCCCCCGTACTATCCATTTCTCAGCTGAAGTAAATGAGGAGAATCTGCGAACTGACCTCGATCTGCTAGAAGATAAGAGACCTCGCCACATTAGAAGCTCGATACAAGCAACAAGTAGCTCGGTATTATAACCGTGTCAAACTCGACAGCCCAAGTGGGTGACCTCGTGCTTCAAATAACGAAGTCGAGAAAGCTGCAAAGCTCGGCAAGTTAGAAGCCACATGGGAAGGACCATACCAAGTTGAAGAAGTCCTCGGGAAAAGGTCATATAAGCTCGCTCATTTATCCGGTGAGCAAATACCTCATACGTGGCACATCATTCATCTTAAGAGATATTTTGCATAAGTACCAAAAGAAAAAAATTGTTCATTTAGTCTTGTTAAGTCGTGTTGTCTTTAGGTCCTTTTCTTTTGTTACGTCGTGTTTCATTAATAAAATCTTTTTTTATTTACTTCATATGTTCAGTCTTGCATATTTCATTTGTCACTTATGCATACTACCTATTCCTCATTATATAATACCCTCTACGAGGATGATCCAAAAACCCAACACAGGGTAAAATAAACACGCGTAAGGGGACCACCCCTATCGACACTTCTCGACAAATAAGGAACCTATACCTTCGTTTATTTCGAGGATGAATACATTCGTTTAATACGAGGACGAACTACCTTCGTTTAATTCGAGGATGAATACCTTCGTTTAATACGAGGACGAATTACCTTCGTTTATTTCGAGGATGAATACCTTCGTTTAATACGAGGACGAACTACCTTCGTTTAATACGAGGACGAACTACCTTCGTTTATTTCGAGGATGGATTACATTCGTTTATTTCGAGGATGAATTACCTTCGTTTAATACGAGGACGAACTACATTCGTTTATTTCGAGAATGAATTACCTTCGTTTAAATACGAGGATGACCTACCTTTGTTTGATTACGAGGACGACCTACCTTGGTTTGATTACGAGGACGAAGTGTAAAAGAAAAATCAACACAAATGCAGAAATCAGACAAGGCAAAGGAAAATTTATACTTCTTTCCAAAGTATACAACGCATACACGACATTACGAGGACGATGAAGGACCAGGAGGTTGGAAAAATCTAAGCAAATCTCTAGCAAAATCGTGGTTCAGCAGCTCATCTATGCTCACCCTACCCCTACCTCTACCTCGTCCTCGATCGACACCAGGAGCTCGGCCAGCCCGACCTCTATGTTGAAAGTTATATGGACTAGATATTAGATATGGGCCTAATTATTAATTGTTGGACATTAGTTAATTAAGCCTAAAGCCCATACAATCTATGAGTGGGTGGTTATCTTTTATATGGGAGTTAATCATTGTGATTAACGCCGAGAAGAGAACACGTAACACACACTACGTGAAAACGATTGCAAAATCGAGCAGGAGATTCTTCGCTTCTCTCGCTCAATTTGACATCGAGGAATTGTTCTCGCGGTGATTAAAGACACGTGGATACCATAGTAGTGGAAACGCCTCGAAGGATTCCTTGGAAGCTTTACTACTACCGAAGGCGTAATAAACACGTAAGTCTTCGATCTTCGTGTTCTGGGCTCATCGCATGCTTTAATTATAGATCTAGATCTGCTTTTGATGTTATATTCCATTGCGCATTAGATGTTGTCAAGAACGAATCCTAACGATGGTATCGAGCCCGGGCTCGATCTATAATTAATTCGCACTAATTTAATTGTGGATTTTGAAAATTTGAATTTTGATAATCTGATTTTGAAATCAGAAATTAAATTTAATTTTTGAAAATCGAATTGTAAATTGAAAACTAAAATTGATTTTGGAAATCATTTTAGCGGATAACCCCTTTACCGCTGATGCCGTCGTGGATTCCTTCCTCATCAGCGTCGGGTTGCATCCCACGGACGGCGGTCGACGACGACGCGCGAGAAGGCGCCACGTCACATCGCTTTTCGAACACTTCAATTGCGAATTGAAAATCGAAATCAACTGGTTTTGGAAATTGAAAACACCGACGACATCCTTTCATCGCCTCACCGCCGCACCGGAAATGCGAGGACACGGCGGACGACGCGCGCAAGCAAAGCGCGCAGGTCGTCGCCGCCGCGGCGTCTGTCTATTGCAGCAGGCGATTTCTCGGTCGCGGCAAGGAGGAGGAGGAGAAGGGTGAGCGCCGACTTGCTTCGCTGCCGGGTCCCGTCGCCGGTTGGGTTTTTCCGTGCACCTGGGGCGAGGAGCACTGTGTCGGGCGAACGCGGCGTGAGGTCGGCGGAAGGGGCGGCGTGACTGCTTCGCCGAAACCCTTTTTCGTACACTGCCCACAGGAGGCCGGGCTTCGCACGTTGGGCGTCACGTGTAGGCCTTGGGTGGCGGTGAGCAGCTCCTTTTCGCTACCGGGCCGCGCTTCGGGCCAATTTTTGAGCCTTTTAAATGTGGCAGCCATTTAGGCTGCTGCAGTTAATTAAAAAAAAAACGTTTTCTTTATTAATTTTGAATTAATAAAATTAAATTTCCAATTACACAAATTAATTTATTAATTGGATTAATAAATTTTGTTTTAATATTATTATTTTTGAAATAATAACATTAATTTCGATTTTGTATTAATTTAGAATTAATACAATCTTCTTATGTACATGGATTTAATTTATTAATTTAGAATTAATAAATTTAATCATAATTTTCAAAATTAATTTATTAATTAGATTAATAAATTTGAACTTCATTATTATTTTTGAAATAATAATAAAGGTTTGATTTTATATTAATTTAGAATTAATATAATTTACTAATGTACATGGATTAATTTTATTAATTTAGAATTAATAATTCTAATCACTATTTTGAACATTAATTTATTAATTAGATTAATAAATCTTAACTTTATTATTATTTTGAAATAATAGTATAAGTTGGATTTTATATTAATTTAGAATTAATATGATTTGCTAATGTTCATAAATTAGAGTATTGATTTATTAATTAGATTAATAAATCTTATTAGATTATTATTTTAGAAATAATAATGCTAATTGAATATTTATATTGATTTGGAATTAATATAAATGCTTAAATCCACTTTTAATTAGAGAATTAAATTATTAATTAGATTAATGAATTTATTCGTTGAGCCCTATTTGCTGTTTTCTGTGATAAGCATGCTATTTGATTTTATGCTTATTTTTTAACTATAGTAGTTAGAGACCGCTTTTATTTTGGGTAGGCGGCGCTCAATATGTTTGGGTAGGCGGCGCCCAATATATGTGGTCCGCATTTTATGCCTGGGTAGGCGGCACCCAGTAATTATTTTGAATTTAATATTGGATATTAAATAAACAATTAGTATCACATGTTTTATCCCCACTAAATACAAGTCTTGTTTTGAAACAAAACGTGTCGTCCATCATAATTGTTTGAGTCAATAACCTTTTCGACCAAGAGTTTTACACCCTCGTGTTTACTCCCAAATCTACAAGGCGAGGCTCACTCATAGATGTATGGTTAGCATCGTGTGATGGGTTGACTTGCTTAATTATTTTGTATCGCCTCGTGATCAAAATAATTAGTGACACATATTAATTGGATTAATAAACCAAGAGTTGAGGATCTGTTGTTGCATTCGGATTCAAACCCACCAAGTGTCATTATTCGGTCATCACCGCAGAGGCTGCAATGATGCTGAACTTAATCGATGCAAAATCCTTCGCAATCGCTTTGAGGCCTCTTGAGTGATATTATTTGTAGTCATCACCGCAGAGGCTGATAATATCGACTTGGATCTTGGACTACTAAGATTTATATATTTGTTATAAATCCGTATTTTGCATTTGGGGTGCAATATATGTTAAAATTAGTGGAGCTAATCAATACAATAAACCCTTGTTTGATTAGTGATACGATTGTGATCTTTGTTTACTTTGTTCTAATTTGTTCCAACCATTGTTAATTTTATTCGCCACGATGTCGACTATGTTAGATAAATGTTTGTTGAAACTAATTTGTCGACTAGGTCAAACTATACGGATTGCCACGCCGCTGCGTTTGGTATTAAGGACGGATAAAATTGAGTATGTCTTGGACAAACCAATCAATATCATCCCCGATGAGTGTTCTCCTGAGTATGCCTCGTTTGATTGGGTTGCTCATAAGAAGCACGTTGAGGATGCTATGTCGGCTCGAGCATTATGTCGACTTCTATGAGTTTGGAACCCGAGGCAAACATGAATGCATGCTACCCTATGAAATGTTTGAAGACTTGAAGAGTTTGTTTGCCTTAGAGGCACAAGCCTCGAGTATAAGATACTCCGAGATCTCTCCAAGAGCACGCCTTCATGAGAAGGGCACCGGAAGAGGCGCTTAAAATTTAATGCACAAGGTGCAATGGGTGATAGCTCGGGTATATTTGTCGTTGAGATAAATATGTACATAAATAATTCACATTCTTAGGTATTAGATACCTACCGTAGCTCACACATTTGTAATAATGTGGAGGGCTTTGTGACATGCGGGAAGGTGATCCTGGGGAGGTCGACCCACGCGTGGGAAACGGGCGAGAGTTGTCTTTGAGCAGCGTAGGGACTTATAGATGGATCTTCCTTCGGGTTATAGACTAGATTTACATAATTGTTATTTCGTTCTCGCTATTTCAAAGAATATTATTTCCATTCCAATGTTAGACATTGAAGGATTTTCTTCCATTTTGGAAACAATCGTTGTACTTTTTCGCTTAATGGAGTGTTTTATGGAAATGCCTTTCTTTCGAATGGTTTATATATGCTTGAATGTGAACGAGATATTCTCAATGTGCAAAACAAACGACCTAAGCTAAATGTCTGAATAATGCTACTTATCTTTGGCATTGTAGACTTGGTCATATCAATGAGAAAATGATAGCAAGGTTGAGAAAATCGATTATCTCACACCATTTGATTTTGAATCATATGATACTTGTGAATCTTGTCTCAAAGGGAAAATGACTAAGGAACCATTTTCCGGGAAAGGGTTAGTGCTAAAGAATTGCTAGAGTTGATCCACTCAGATGTGTGGACCGCTTCCAACTCAAGCAAAGGTGGATATTCGTATTTCATAACTTTCATCGATGATTTTTCAAGATATGGATATGTGTATTTGATGAAACACAAACCGAGGCTCTTGATAAATTTAAAGAGTTTAAGTTAGAAGTCGAGAAACAACTTGGTAAAAGTATTAAGAGTCTTCGATCAGATCGAGGAGGGGAATACTTAAGCCGGGAATTTCTTGATTACTTGAAATCACATAGAATCCGGCCGATCGACACCTCCGGGAACACCACAAATGAATGGTGTATCCGAGAGAAGAAATCGAACTTTATTAGAATGGTTCGATCTATGATGAGTTTCGCTAGTCTCCGTTATTCCTTTGGGGCCACGCTTTACTTTCATCGCTGCTCATATTTTGAATAGGTTCCTTCTAAATCGACGAGAAAACACCATATGAGATATGGTATGGGAAAAGAGCAAATCTTAACTATTTGGACCCGGGTTGTCCGCTTTTGTTAAGAAAATGAGTGACAAGTTGGAATCAAAAGTGAGAAGTGTTATCTTGTGGGATATCCTAAGGAAACTAGAGGATATGAATTTACTCACCGGAGATCCTGAGGTGATCATTCCTAGAATGTGACGTTTCTTGAAGACTCTATGTTTCCAAGGAACAAGGTCACAACGACGTAGATCTTCAAGAAATTCGAGAACCATAAAACAACAGGAGGACTAAAGATTGTTCAATGGTGTGAACAAGAATTCAATGGGAGTATTTGATGATCTATCGGGAGGAAATGACTCTTGAGGCCACTACCACCTCAAGACGACAATGAGATTCATCAAGTACAAGATGACACAATAGTTGTGCACCTCCACCTCAAGAAAATCATGATGAAATTCTTGAGAATATCCAAAATGTTGATCGATCAACACGGAGGAGCTCTCCTACTCACGCTCGTAATGAGCACCAAACCACGCAAACAACCCAACTCAATAGGCCACGGAGGACTCGTCGTGCACTCGATAGATTGAATCTAATGGTTGAGAACCAAGATGATGAAGTCGAATCGGATGATGATGAACCTAAGACCTATAATGAAGCGGTGTTCCGCACCGATTCAAAGATGTGGCTAGAAGCTTTAATATCCGAAATGGACTCGATGTATTTCAATCTAGTGCGGGAACTAGTTGATGACTTACGGATGGGGTTTACCCCATGGGCTGCAAATGGATCTTCAAAAGAAGAGATGCAGATGGTAAGATACAAACCTACAAGGCTAGGTTGGTGGCGAAGGGTTATAGTCAACGTGAAGGCATTGACTATGATGAGACCTTTTCGCCTATTGCAAAATCAAGTCCATTAGGATCTTACTTGCAATAGCTGCATACTACAATTTTGATATTTGGCAAATGGATGTCAAAACGCGCTTCTCAATGGAGAACTAGAAGGTGATGTCTACATGACTCGACTCAAGGTTTTGTGTCCAAAGAGAGGCCGAATGCAAGATGTAAGCAAAGAAGTCCATTTATGGACTTAAGCAAGCATCGAGGAGTTGGAATATTTGTTTCGACAGTAGCTATCAAATTGTTTGATTTTGTCAAGCAAAGAGGACCCTTGCGTTTATAGTAAGCGCGAGAATGGAAACGTTGTTCACCTTGAATATATGTCGATGACATTCGATTATGGGGAAGCGACCGATCCATGATGCAATCCGTGAAAGACCGGGCTGTCTAAATCCTTTATGATGAAGGATCTTGGTGAGGCCTCCTACATCCTCGGGATCAAGATCTATCGGGATAGACCTAATAGATTGTTGGGCTGTCACAATCCACTTACATAGACAAATTGCTACGGCGTTTCTCAATGGAAAATTCTAAGAAATGATTTCTTCCTATGGGACATGGCATCATGTTGTCCAAGAAGGATTGTCCTTCTAATGACAAAGAAGTTGCTTGCATGAAAATGATCACATATGCTTCTGCTATAGGATCAATCATGTATGCTATGATATGCACTAAGCCAGATGTGGCCTATGCGCTTAGCATGACAGGCAGATTTCAGCAAAATCCCGGTGAGGAACATTGGAAAACTGTTAAGACTATTCTTAAGTACCTTAGAAGGACTAAAGAATACTTCTTAGCCTATGGTGGCGCCGAGCTATCGGTGATCGGGTACACCGATGCTAGCTTCCAAATGCAGACCATGACGCCTATAAGTCTCGATCGATATGTTTTCATCCTCAATGGTGGAGCGGTGAGTTGGAATAGTTCCAAACAGAAAACCACCGCCGACTCCACCACCGAGGCCGAGTATATTGCTGTATCTAAAGCTGCTAAAGAGGCGGTTGCCCTGTTGGAGTTTGTGAAAGAACTGGATGTTGTTCCAAGTGCAAGCGGTCCGATACCATTGTTTCGTGACAATCTTGGTGCGATCGGCAAGCAAAGGAACCAAGAGCCACAAATGTAAATAAACATGTTCCAAGACGATATCATCCGATTAGAGAAATTATAGAAATGAGACATGTAAAATTAGAAAGAGTACCCACCGACGATAACTTAGTCGATCCTTTTACCAAGCCGTTGTATAGAAAACACAACAAACATTTTGAAGGCTTGGGTGTTAGACATGTGGGAAATGGCTTTGATTCGGTGGGAGTTTATAGTTTGTATGTTTTAGAAACTCCTTGTTGAGACGTCTTTCTATTGATCACAATCGAAGATAATGTTTGATCTACGGGTTTTGTACATTTATGGAATAATTATTTTGATGTTTGTCGTTATTCTCTTATTTGTTCCTTGAATTATCACCGCTATTTTCTTTGTGAGACATCAATGATATAGTATAATTCTAAAATAGCCCTAACCAATGATCATCAAGAATGGGATATCGATGATATGTTATAGGTTAGCATGTGGTCCGTGATCACATTTTTAGAGAATGTAGTGGTTCTCACAACTACGGATATTTGATATCCATGATGGACACATGAATACTTTGAGAGTATTGGTATACCTAACTATTAAATCGCTTGTTTGATGTCTACGATTTCTTAGTGTGTGGATGATCGCTCACTTTTATAACACTAAAAAGTGTAAGTATATAGGTAAGTCGAGTATCGTATCCATTGTGGATTGCATCACGAATGTTGGATTTGTATACCGAAGCGTTTGGTTGAGCTTGTATACAATGTTTCGTTACCACTATTACAATCTCCTATCCGAATCAATACTTGATTGCATATATCCGTGTCCCCTTATCTCATATATAAGTTAGATCATACGTGTGTAGAAGATCACAAAAGTCCGTATGATTGGTCAAGCTTAATGAGATATAAAAGTTTCCACACCGAGACAACTTGAGGACCTAATTATCGGTATAAGTTGCGGTATAGATAAGAAGTGACTTGACTTGGTTACTTGTCTATCTTTGGCACGCTCGACGTATGAAGGATCACGGTGAGACGAGTTCTTCTATCCGACCGTAGTGAAGAACCTAGATCTCGTGACTTACGATGATCTAAACCTCGATAAGGTATTAGGTGAGTATGAGTTGTCGACCATCACTTGACTTGTTACAAGTGAGGGTTATATGTTTTAACCCAAGATTCTCCGCATCTTGGGTGGTGGCGTCTTGTATGTCACGCTAGTTATCTCAGACGAGTCACCGATCCGCTAGGATGATGACGCCCCCATGAGCTCAAATGTTTATTGTACTAAACCCCGCAGTTGAGTTAGCTCAAGTACAATAATAAGGTCGAGTGGTACTACTTAAGAATGAAGTTATTAATTATTTTAAGCAATGTAATGCTATAAATAATTAATGGACGCTCGATATCTTAAATACGGGATTAAGAATGTCTAAGTGCAAGCCCGACTCTACTTCGTAATAAAGGGTAAGTCAAGATTCTTTCTCTAGTGGCATGATCGAATGTTTATAAATTAATTTATGTTCGGCTGAACATAAGATAATTAATTTATTTGAGGCCCATCTTTATTCCTGCATTTGATCCACAATTTGGCCCATCCAGCCCATAGCTTAGCAAGAAAATCGGTCCCTATAGCTCTCAATGGCAAGATTTTATTCTCTTTATCCCTGCAAGGATATTATTATATTTATGGTATATGCATAGATCCTTTCCATATAAGATTATGGTAATAATCCTGGGAGTATGGTAATTTCCATAAAGAATTATGGTAATTTCCATATGGGATTATGGTAATTTTCATATAGGATTATGGTAATTTCCATATGGGATTAAGGTAGTGCATTATAAATATAAGGTATGAGATAAAGTCTAGGTTAATGCCTCATTAACACACAATATTTTCGAGAATATCACAAGTATTTGTGAGGATTTTTCGAGAGGTCTTGGGAGCAAAGGGTGTTTTTCCAAGCATTCTCCATAGATCGCCCTCACCGACGCTGGAGATTGGGCAACCGGATACACCCGTAAGGTCAAAGCACGAGTCTCGACTGCCCGATCCGCTCATCCCGCTCGACCGACCTCTGCATCCAAAGGTAAACACGAGAAAACACCTACGTGTTGCAATTAATTATATAGACGCATGCTAGGTATATAATCAATGTATGGTGAATTAAATATCCAAGATAGATCCTCAGGGCGAAGGGCTAAACCTAGTTTTCCCTACAACGAAAACATAGAAGCTAGCTCAACGATAATTCATCATTATTCAAGCACAGAAATTTGGTGAGAGGTTTAAGGGCTTCAGAATTTAATCCAAAGCAAAGGTAACCATGCAGAAAATAAAAGAAAGCAATAAATATCACGGATGATAAAATGTATAAAAGACTAACCCTAAGGATGCATAAATCCTAGCCACAATGTATGTTTATCCTGCTTCCTATTAGCCAATTTTAATCCGATAAGATGGAAGATCACATATATAACCAACAACATCGATTCGACAATTGCGGAGATTACTAGTTTTTCCTACATCATTACGCCTCTACAGGTGAAAACAAGTAACTCCAAAGATCACAAAGAATAAGCTTCCTACGGATGTTCCTATCTCGATTCGACTTAAGGTTTATCTCAGATCATGCATTCAAGATCGATTGACAATTAATACGATTACATCATTAATCGGCAACTAGATATGCATCAAGATTTATCGTAAATTAATACATATAGATAAGCACCAAGAATCATGAATCAAT
Source organism: Salvia rosmarinus (assembly GCA_036937905.1). NCBI lineage: Eukaryota > Viridiplantae > Streptophyta > Magnoliopsida > Lamiales > Lamiaceae > Salvia > Salvia rosmarinus. The sequence goes on along the minus strand of CM072820.1, from coordinate 8,258,360 downwards.
GCCCGGAAGGTAAATAGCGATAACAGAATCACAACATATAGGATCGAATCATGCAAACCACAAGATTAGAATGGAAAATTACCTAGACATAATTAACGGAATAAAAATATGATAAGACATAAAAACAGAAATTAAATGCATAAAACCCAGATAAAAGCGTTGGATGAACAATTGTTGAGTTTGAATCCAATCCCAAGCGATAAACGGAAAACAATCAGACAAAACATTCCGAACGATAGCAAAGCGATAAACTAAACTAGAACAATGCAAGAATTAAATCTAGAACTAAACGGAAGCTAAAGAAAAGCAAAATCTGAGGAAAAACTGAATAAAAGTGCTCTGGGGGCGTGTCGAGTCCGTGGAGGCGCAAGGGGTGTGCTCCCCTATTTATAGAACTAGGGCGAAACCCTAATTTCTCTTCTGCCGCGTCGTCTAGCGATCACCCCTCGCGGTCGCTAGGTCGACCGCGAGGAACATCCTCGCGTGCATCCTCTCTCGGCATTTCTTTGGGAGCGCACTTGGCGGCATGCTCGCTACACGGCTAGCGATCGCTAGCCATGGTCGCGAAATAAAGCGAAGCTTTCTCGTGGCGGGCGTGTTTGCTCATGACGCGACTCGGCCTCTCTCTCTGGCGCTCGCTAAGTTGAACCTCGCGCCAGCCTAGCGGTCGCTAGGCTGGTCGCTAAACTCGACAGATTTCTCTTTTGTTTCGCTCTTCGTTCCTTGCTCGATTATCAACATATAAACCTACAAAACGCCAAAATAACACCCAAGAGCAAAGATATTCTAAAATAGGTAAAAACATTACGATCCGATACATAAACGCATTTAATGATCTAAATTCATCTTTAAATATCAACAATAAACGTAAAACGTATGCTTATCACATCCCCAACTTGAAGCATTGTTTGTCCTCAAACAAAAACGTAATGAAAAAAGACAAACGAAGGACACAACAAAAGATCAATGAGTATAGCAAAGGTGATAAACACAATCAAGCCTCTAAATATCTTTCAACGCTCAAAATATTAGCACACATGGCGACATTAGTCAATTTGACACAAACTACCGTTGAATGCAAAATTCATTCAATTCAACCTCACATGCATCGTGTAAAATATAGGATACACTCAACTCATAAAGAAATTAAGGACGTATACACTCATAGATCAACGCAATGTAACATCTTACCATAGGCTCGCCATTTCTCTAACATCTCCACCGCGTCAAATGTGTTCAAATAAGGATCAAAAGGTCTTTTCATAGGTTATATTGTAGGCACATTGGTTAAGGTAGGATAATATATGGCTAAGTGACTCAAAAATATTCCAAGCACCCCATTTATACTTTTCGACACATATGGACTTTGTCCATTTTCCTCTTCTTTTCAACGTGCTAAATCGACGCTTTATCCTCATAAGGTACATATACTTTGATTAACGACCCTTTATGCTCAAAACACATAGTGAACTTATCATTGCTTTTTCTTTTCTTTTCTAGAGCTTATAGGGTTTATCATTCACAACAAAGGTACTATTCTTCACCACGTATGTATTTCTAAAAGTAATTTTTCTCGTCATAACTACATTAAAATTTCAACCTTTTGATTCCATATCCATCCTCACCTCCTATCATCCGGTTAATCGAAAGAATAAGTCTAATAAAGGCTCAAAGAAAGCGACAAATGGTATATATCATCGGGTTAGTGTTTGGGTGAATATGTGGTTAACAAAGATGGCCTTTTATCCTTTCCAAATTGAAAACATATATTGCGGTCTATACGTAAAACGGTAAGTTCTAGAAGAGAATCACATTCATGATATCACACAATTAAAAGAAACTGATCAAGATGTTTATCTGTTGAAGCTCAAGTCTCTCAGGGTTAGCAAATGGTGAAAACAACAAGTTTAGCAATCTCAAGTCGCTCATGCGTCATTTTCTAACATATCATGTGCACTATCATTAAACTTCACAAAAATTTCTATCGTCATTGGCCACATTGATTAAAACACTTCACTTAACTCGTTGATCGACGGACACAACACGAAAAGAAAGACAAAAATGCGACAAAAGCAACACAAACGAAAAACAAAACAAAACACAAAAACAAAATAAGAAAACGCTGGGTTACCTCCCAACAAGTGCTAATTTAACGTCATTAGCTAGACCATCACTAACCTTCTCAATCCGGTGTTTTGGTGGCAATGTAAATCCTTCCCAATTTGTGGATCCTCCTATACTTAGCATTCACGGATGACCACCATCGACCATGGAAGTGGCCACCCCAAACTCGAACGATACACCTCGAGTTCCACGCCGAGTCCACTTCTTCCTTCTCGCAGCCTTCCTCGATGGGCTTAGCACCACTCTAGCGACGTGTCTGGCAAGCAGCAATGTGATCGAGTAGCATCTTTGACTTTTCACCGTCGTGTTGCTTGATGGCGCCATATATGGAAATCTTGAGCTCCTCATCGCTAATACGACACGTGAGATTACCTTCCTACACATCAATCATAGCGACCGGTTGCTAGAAAAGGTCCGCCTCAGATTAGTGGTTGTTGTTTGAATTGGGGAATATCTAAAATCACAAAATCGGCGGGGAAAAACAAAGTCCCAATTCTTACCAACACATCTTCGACGATACCTTTAGATATGTGGTGATTGTCACCATCATCGTGAGATCTTCGGCTTCATCTTTCCTAGGTGCACCGGTTGAATACGCTCAAAGGCATCGATTGATGCTCGCCCCAAGTCGCACAACACATTTGGAAAAGTATGCTCGGCGATCTCGTATTCTAACGTAAAGCCTGCGGGATCCTTCATTTGCAGGCAACTTCTTACGCAAGACGGCATCAGATTCTTCTGACAGGTAATTTTTTCAAATTTCCCAATTTCTTCGCTTGTAAGCGCGCTTTTAAAAATTTCACGTATCCCAAGATGTTTAGCAACGCTCAAAGAGAGGCAAATTGATTTCAACTTTTGAAAAATCTCTTTGAACGAGCAAACTCCTCGTCATATTTCGATTTGGCTAGTCGACTCGGAAACGGGATCGGAGGTATGCACGCGAAGATTTGCTTACAGGGTGCTCATGGTCGACCGCGACGATCACCGGGTCGTCGCGAGGATCCGCTCTGCCGCAATCCTTCTTGGTGCGAGCTTGCGGGCGCGAGTTCGCTACGATTTCGGCGGCATGCTCGCCGATTGCTCATGGATTGGCTGCGGTGGGCGCCGGGTGGCTCGCGAGCTCGGGAATACTGGACTCCCGCATGATCGGGCTCATGATCGCGAGCTCGGTCACGTTTTTCGCTCCAGCCATTTTCAGCTTCTTCTTCCTCGGTAGGCTCGAGTAAGCTTGTCCTCCTCGCCCGGATGGCGAAACACCGATTTTTCGGGTTCACTCCGTATTACTCGGAAATTGGCCTGCCTTTTGTTTTGCATTCAATTGTGCGGCTACTTGACCAACTCGATTTTCCAACATCTTTACGTGTTTCCCCATAGCCACTGATCGACTCGGATGAGTTATTTTCACCCGCATCGCTTATAAATGCACTGCTGAGTCGCCATCTGCACCATATCTTCTAAACGCTTCTTCTTGACTCTTGGATCATACCATTCGCATCGTGAAGCTGCTTTGGAGATTCTTGAAAATTATTCGGGTTGGCATACGACGTGTTCGGATGATTTCTATTGTTTGAGTGTATGCGGATTCTCCCGACGGTTCCTTTGATTTATAAAATGTCGTCCTCCGTCTCAATCGGCTCTTCAACAGAGTGAATTGCTTCATCACCGTCAGATCTCGAATCACCGACGTCACGCTTTAATCCTTGGCGTTCTCTCCGTTGGCCATTGATAGCTGTTGGTAGCCATCTCCTCTAAAATACGGCTCGCCTCGTCTACTCGTCGGTTCAATAAACACCCGCCGACGATCCACAATGCCTCGCCCCGAAATGTCGGTCCCACCGTAGAATCGCGTGATTTGTTGCTCCTTGGAGAATCCATGCCGCGACATCGCTCAATAGACTCTGGATCTCTCCCATGCCTCGAATAGTGATTCGCCGTGGTTTTGGCAAAATGGGAGATTTCGCGATGATCTTCTACGATTTCGCCCATGAAAATATTTCGAGAGAAACCGCAAAGTTTCCCCAGTGTCAACGCCCGATTCGGTCCAAACTCTTCAACCAATCTTTCGCTGGCTACGCAACGAGAAACCGAACATGCGATCCGGATCGCGTGTCTGTGGCACCCCATTCTGCTTTGATGGTGTCACAAATATCGAAAGGTCTCGAGATGCGTATTCGATCTTGAGCGACTCCCCCCAAACCGCTCTCCTCGACCATACCGATCGGGGCCGACTTGACTCAAAATTGTTTGCATCCATGTGCGGGCCCCATCCGCCTCCTGGAACTGTTCAAGAGGAGGTCGGTACATAAAGTTCAGCCGGTCGCGTCTGCGGAACAAGGACAAGGAGTCCCATATTCGCCATCCGGCGCTGCATCTCTCGCGAAATCGCCTAGGATGCGTGCGGCTTGCTCGGGAGGAATGCCCCTGCTCCTGCGGATTAGTTTGTCATTGCAGCCGTCTCTTCTCTCGTCCTCTTCTCCTTTGAGAGCTTTCGATCTCGGGATCTAATAATATTTCGGAGGTCCACGAGATCTTGTACGCATAAACTACGGAGAAAAGAGATTTTAGCTCGTAACAATAAATAAATAATATAATATATAACTTGAATTAATAAATCCAAATCGTCAAATTATTCCTACGCAATCTTAATAATAAGAACATGCGCCAAAATTTGATCGCCACTTTTATAACACTAAAAGTGTAAGTATATAGGTAAGTCGAGTATCGTATCCATGAGGATTGTATCACGAAAACATAGAAGCTAGCTCAACGATAATTCATCATTATTCGCCACGTAAATTTGGTGAGAGGTTTAAGGGCTTTTTAATTTAATCCAAAGCAAAGGTGACCATGCGAAAAAAAAGAAAGCAATAAATATCACGGATGATAAAGCAGATAAAAAGACTAACCCTAGGGATGCATAAATCCTACCCACAATGTATGTTTATCATGTTTCGTTAGCCAATTTTAATCCGCACAAGATGGAAGATCACATATATAACCAACAACATCGATTTATTAATTGCGGCAAGAGATTACTAGTTTTCCCTATTATCATACGCCTCTAGGTGAAAACAAGTAACCCAAACAGATCACAAAGAATAAGCTTCCTACGGATGTTCCTATCTCGCCATTTGACTCGAGGTTTATCCGTATCATGCATTCAAGATCGATTGACAATTAATACTGATACGTCATTAATCGGCAACTAGATATGCATCAAGATTTATCGTAAATTAATACATATAGATAAGCACCAAGAATCATGAATCAATGCACGGAAGGTAAATAGCGATAACAGAATCACAACATATAGGATCGAATCATGCAAACCCTGTGATTAGAATGGAAAATTACCTGAACATAATTAACGGAATAAAAATACGATAAGACATAAAAACAGAAATTAAATGCATAAAACCCGGATAAAAGCGTTGGATGAACAATTGTTGAGTTTAAATCCAATCCCAAGCGATAAACGGAAAACAATCGGACAAAACGTTCCGAACGATAGCAAAGCGATAAACTAAACTAGAACAATGCAAGAATTAAATCTAGAACTAAACGGAAGCTAAAGAAAAGCAAAATCTGAGGAAAAACTGAATAAAAGTGCTCTGCGGGGCATGCCGAGTCCGTGGAGGTGCAAGGGTGTTCTCATTTATAGAACTCAGTATGAAACCCCAATTTCTCTTACGCCGCTGCCTAGTGATCACCCTCACGGTCGCTAGGTCGATCGCGAGGCACATCCTCGTGCATCCTCTCTCGGCATTTCCTGGTGCGCACTACAGCATGCCTCATGACTTGGCTAGCGATCGCTAGCCATGGTCATGAAGAAATAAGCGAAGCTTTCTCGCCGGGCGTGTTTGCTCATGACGCTTCTCTCTCTGGCGCTCGCTAAGTTGAACCTCGCGCCAACCTAATCGGCCGCTAGCTAGTCGCTAGAATCGGGATGATTTCTCTTTTGTTTCGTTCTTCGTTCCTTGCTTCGATTATCAACATATAAACCTACAAAACGCCAAAATAACACCCAAGAGCAGTATCTTCTAAAATAGGTAAAAACATTACGATCCGATATATAAACACATTTAACAGATCTAAATTCATCTTTAAATATCAACAATAAACGTGTAAAGCGCGCTTATCGATGAGAGTATGTAATAGTCCTTAGACTTGAGGTCATTACACATTTTGTTTGTCGAGTGTTGTACTTTGACCAAGGCAACGCTATGCAGTGGCAAGACACGGCTTGGATTGGGTGCATCATGAGACAAATGAAAATGGTAGTTGAGCCAAGAATGGGATTCATTCCTTGATTAAATTTCGAGTGAGCACTTATTTTCTCTATATTATTCGAACCATAAAGTCATTGGCGATGTAAGAGATATATTCAATTAAAGTAATTGAATATGATCATATGGGTCTTATAATAAAGATAAGAAAAATGGTTGAGCTATTGGGATAGACACGTAGCAAAATCCTAGGCTCAATCGAGTGTGTCATGAATGAAAGGAAATTACATAAACTTCATGTAAAGGTTTGTTTATTGTTTTCCACGTAAGCGTCCGTCATATATCGAGTTCACGCACAACGCAAATTAAGAGTTTTGTGCGGACTTTGATTAGATCATCGCGGTAATGGGGGCCTATTGGGTCACACTATCAAGTGTATTGTTAATCGTTCAAGGATATATGCATGGTGCACGTGATGTTGTCTAATGCTAGTCAAAGTGGGAGATTGAAAGTTATATGGACTAGATATTAGATATGGGCCTAATTATTAATTGTTGGACATTAGTTAATTAAGCTTCAAAGCCCATACAATCTATGAGTGGGTGGTTATCTTTATATGGGAGTTAATCATTGTGATTAACGCCGAGAAGAGAACACGTAACACACACTACGTAAAACGTCATCGCAAAATCGAACATGAGATTCTTGGCTTCTCTCGTTCAATTTTGACATCGAGGAATTGTTCCTGCGGCTGATTAAAGACACGTGGATACCATAGTAGTGGAAACGCCTCGAAGGATTCCTTGGAAGCTTTACTACTACACGAAGTGTAATAAACACGTAAGTCTTCGATCTTCATGTTCTAGGGCTCATCGCATGCTTTAATTATAGATCTAGATCTGTTCTTGATGTTATATTCCGCTGCGCATTAGATGTTATCAAGAGCGAATCCTAACATATGTCTTGCCATCCGACCCTGCCACTGACGATCGCTGCCCGTCTCAAGATAAACTCCCGAGGATGCCTATCGACAATCCTAGTATGTGAAGGAGAAGCCTCGGCAGAAGAAGAAGCCTCGGCAGTCGACCAAAGCACCCGCTCAAGTTGCGGATGACGAGCTACAACAGTCTTGTATAGACCGCCTATTTTTCTCAGGTCGGCAAGCTGCTCCTTAAATTGTCAGGAGTCCCGACCGTACTCACGTCCGTAGCTCGAACACCGGCCTGCGATCTCTAAAACTTTGGCTTCGACCTCGGAGATGGTCAATCCACCACCTCGGCGAATAACCGCCTCGTATTCGGTGTGCTCCTCGACGACCGATTTGGCATCATCCTTCGCGATCTCGAGCTTCTCCTCCAACTCCAAAAACCGAGCTTGAAGCTCGTCAAATTTCTCTTGAGAAGCCCTGAATTTCACATCAGCTTCCTCATGCACATGGCCCAGCTTGCCTTCCATGTGAAGGACCTCGACCTCTTTTGCTTCGAGAGCTCGGTTCAAAATTTTTATTTGGTCCAACCAATGAGACATATCAGCGTGTTCGAATGCGGTCAAGACAAAAACAAAGAGAAGCATTCTTCAATAACCGACATCCTAATGATGCCGTAAGTACATTTGATCTACAAAAAAGAAAAAGAAAGGGATCAATCGACCCTCCAACAGCCTTCTCAGATCGCACCTCCTCCAGCAGACTTCAGTCGCACCTCTCGACCTCCTTCCGAACTTCCGCCCGCGTCGTCGTATGCCCCCGCCTCCTTAGCCGATCGGCCATAATAGCTTCGAGTGGACATCCCGGTCCACCAGCAGCACGGACCGACTCGGCGGTCGGCAAGGTCGAAGAGGCCGGCCTCTCCACAACGGCAAGATCTTGGGGCCGTCGGCAAGGACCTCGGCATACGCCGCAGCAGGCCTCATTCTCCATCACTTCATACCAGTACTTAGACTTATTCAAACCGTAATCTCGGCAACTTCATCGAGTGGCGCGCCACGCCAGATATGACCGCGGCGGCGGCCAGCCTGCAGAACCTCCGAGATAAAAATAGCATCTCTGCAGCGCCAGAAGCTCTCCTTGCGGGGCCGCCTCGGCCTCCCGACTGCCGCCGCCCACGGCCTTCAACAGCCGACCTCGGCCTTCAACGAGCCGACCTCGCCGCCTTCTGCGCTGCCCGCCCGACCGCCGCCAGCTGCGCCTCTCTTCGTCGCATCCCGAGTTTAGCCTCGGCCTCCGCCACTCACGGACGAGGAGGTCTTCTCTCCTCTAAATCCGTGACGCGAGCCACCCGCGGAACCGGACGACGACATCCTTCAAGTAGTCCGACGTCGTCGTTAGTTGAGCGGACATCCTTGCAAGCTCGGTCGACATGTACTTGATCCCCTGAACGAAAGTCAACCATGTCAAACAAACATATCAATACATAACTTCGTGACGTGCGAAACAATTGCATTACCTCGGGGAAAGACCGACGTGCGACCTGGGTACCGACGATCTCACAGTCATCATCGGCAGGGGTGGAAAGACGCCTCCTTGTCGGGACGTGAGATGGGTAAGGCGGCGACCTCACTACCTCTTCGGCCTCTCGTAAGAGGCCTCGGGACAATCTTGAGCCACGTTGGACGGCTCGAGGTGGGACCTCGATCTCTTCCTCTTTTCGAGGTAAGGAAGTTCCCGCAGTTAAAATACATGCCGAGTTAGAACATAAAGCAAAAATCAATCAAGAGTCAAGTGAAATAAGGGGCCTCACCCTTCACCCTGTGACCGCAGCAGGATCATAAGGCTCGACCCAATGACGAGCTCGACCTCGAAAAACTTTCAACAAGTAGGCCATGTCCAACGTGTAGTAACCCGAAAATCTTATAGTAATTAGTAAAGCTTAATTAGGTATAATTAAGGGCTTAAAAGCTATTTAAGCTCAAGAATCTATAAGATTCAAGATAATGAAATATTAATCGGTAAGAATCCAATTAATTTAAGATTTGGACATATGAGATTCGAAAATGTAGAGATTTATTAAAATGAGTTTATTTGTGATAAAAGTGATTGATGTGAAATAAATGAATTATTATGATATGTGTGAATGAAAATGTTATAAATTAGAAATTTAGCTATAAATGCCTTAATTATTTTTATATGGATATTTCTTATAAAATGAAAGGAATTATTATTCAAATTATTAATTTAGGTGAATAAATTTATTTTAGCAATAACTAATGATTAAAGAATTTATTTATGTAATTTTCAAAAATTTAAAAGTATTATTGAAATGAATGAATTTTATTAAATAAAGTGATTTAAATTATGCTATATGAATCTAAATTAAATTATGGATATAAGTTGCATTAGATTTTATAAATTTCTAGAGAAATAATCCTATTAACTAAATTACACTAAAGTGTGGAATTAGAAGAATTAGGGTGTAATTATAATATTTTTGAAATTTGTGAATAATGATCTTGAAATTTTAAATACATGTACATTAAATTTAAATTAAGCTTCTAGAAATTTTATACTAGAAATAAATCATCTTCAACCTTCCCAAAACTCCCTCAATTTCGACACACACAAATTTTGATTTCCAACTTTTAATCCATAATTAATCTTGGAATTATGGCTAAATACTCCTAGCAAGGTAATTACCTCATTTATGCAAAGTTTTCATTAATTAAATTGATGAATATTATGTTTAAATGTTGTATAATTTTCGAAAATTTAGAAATGTTGAGGATGGATGATTTGTTTCATTTTTATTACATGTATTGATTTAATTATGTTTATAGAGTTAGATTAACATGTGTTATGGATTTAAATTGTTTAAATTCATGAAATTTAAAAATTAAAGAATGGTACCTAAACCCTAAATTTTGAATATGATTCATATGCTATGATATGATTGAATTAAGTTTAAATATATGTTTAGGAATACTTATAAACACCATATGAATGAAGAAATTAAAAATTAAATCATGTTAGTTTAATTCTTAAAATTTTCGAAAAATTTAAGTAACATGAACTTGATGATTTTGATTTTATTTGATCCATTTGACATGATATTTATGCTTAGGGATATGAATAATGTATAAAATGAATTTATAAGAATTTAATTCAAACATGTACTAATTTTTCAAAAATTTCGAAAATGAAGGGGAAGGCTTGATCTATGATTTCTTGATTTTATTTGATATGTTTGAATTGATATTTGAGATCTATGATAAAAATAATGCCTAAGTAGAATTTATGGGAATTTTTGAACATAAATATCAAAAGTTATAAAATTAAAGTTTAAAACTAAAGTTATGATTTTATGTAAAAATTTGTAAACAAGACTTGAATGAATGATGAAATAATGATCAATGGTGTTAATTAAGTATGATTATATGATATTTGATGTTTAATGGGTTGTAGATATTCAAATGTATATATATATATATATATATTGAGTTAAATCGCCTTAGGCGATTAACATCAAATAGATGATACTAGTCTCAGATAATATTCTTAAGTGTATGTTTAATGATGTAATGATGATATTGAGGAGTTTGGGATGATATTGGTGTAGTTTGGTTTATTTGGGCTATACCTATTCTAAACGTCACTCTGCCGAAATTTCGGTAGAATTAGACGTTAGTAAAACAAGTTATATGTTAATTGATAGTTGTTAACATATATCTAAATTAGAAAGGAAGATTACTAAAGATTTATCATAATATTTATGTTCTAAGGATCTAGTGAGGAAACCAGAAGTAAAGGAAGAAGAAGCGAAGTTGTTGGATTGAACGTCGCGAGGGTGGGTAATGCCTCTCAAAGTTATGTTGAGCAAAAGAACTTATATTATGCTTGAACTTATTTTATTATGAAATTACTTTCAATCACCACATGATGAATATGTTGAAAATGAATGTTTTACCACATTGTGGGTATGACGGCAATTTACCTATCTGCGGTAGGAAGATGTTAATTATCGTGCGGGTAAATGGGCGTGAGCTTGCAAATGTGGGCCGCCATGGTGCTCGGGATGAGGCCTACTTCCATTTACCGTATGGCGTAGATAGGTATGACCAGTAGTTGTTATCCTTGGGACCAACTCGGGTATGTTATCCAGTATGTTTCAAAATAAAATGTGGTGATATGTTATTATGAGAAAGTTTTCTTATGAATCACTAATTAAATTGTCTTATGAACTGCTATTTGAAAGAAAGGTTTTCTTGAACAAAATGTTTAACTTTGAAAGATATATTCGCATTATCCATCGAGTACTTTCTCGCACTCACGCCCAAAATGTTTTTATACGGGTTGAGTATGAAGAAGGTGTGGCGGGGAACCGAGTGAAATATCGTTTGATCTTTTACTTTGTTTGTTATGTCGAATATCATGTCTTCATACATGATATTCATTGATCTTCCATTCTTTGGAACCTCAAACTTTGAAACCGCACTTTTGATAAACCGTAAATATTTTGAAACTTCTATGTATATATAGTGGCGGTGTCCTTATTTTGATCATTTTGTGGTTGGATATCTTCGAATGCGGGTTGGTTTATTCCATTTTCAAACGTTATCTCGTCTGTTGTTTTCAAAATCTATTTCCTAAAGTCAATTGTTATTAAGAGATTATCGATTATTAAACCAATCACGGCCTGATTATTTGGTTAATTAAGTAATTAAATAATCGGGTCTTGACAGAGTGGTATCAGAGCATTTGTTCGCTTTGATCCTGTAACTTTTCTTTCCTTGAGTAAACCTTTCTTCTGAACCTTTGAATTATTGATAAAAGCTCAGTGTTCCAACCCATCTCTTCAGCTCAACCAGGTAAAGTAAGTTGGGAATATTGTGCATATGTGAATAAAATGTGATTATGTTGAATCTTATGATGAACTACATATGAATATAGATGATATATAATATGTTATTCTAATTAGTGTAGAAGTGATATCTGATTATAGGATGGTAAGGAGAAAATCTACCGCTCGAAGAACGTTGCTTATAGGCCGTCGGGCTTAGGAGATATTAACAAGTTTTATGCGCTGCGAATGAGACCAGAAGAGGGCATGCAGTTCTTCTTTCATCATTACAAGGTCATGTGGCGTTCAGTTTTGAAGTGTGGAGTGATGGAACTTAATGGGTTGCTTCAACCTGTTCAAGCTTTACCTCCATTTGGAGGATGGGCATCCGAGATAGCTTTCGCTTATGTGCATCCGGCATGGAGTGTAGAATTCGGTAATCTTAAAAGTTCATAAGAATCCTTAAAGACCAATACAGACGGGGAAAATCCTCCACTCATTCCTACCGTCCCTTTGATTATTTTATCCTACGATTCATCAAATCTTAGATGATATCCTTGATCCAAAAAGTAAAATAATTAAACCTGTATCTCATGAGCTTGTTAAAGCTAGTCCTAAATATGAGTATTGTGATGATGATAATACTACTTTGTTCCCACTTGGACCTCAATGGACTATGGATGATCTGGATTTATTTGATCAACCATTTGTACTGAAAACCCCTTCACCACCCCTATCTCCTCTTCCTGAAATTCCACTCCTAATGTCTTCCACTGAGGTAGAGAATGAGGTTAATCAGCAGTCGTTTGTTGGTACTTCTAGCTTACAATCTTTGTCTTCTAATGAAATGCCTTCGTTGTCGGATCCATCCCTTCTCTTGCCAGGAGAGCCAGCTAATTCGTCCGTAGATCATACATCCGCTCCTGAAGAAGAAGAAGATCCAGAAGAAGATGTAGATGGTTAAGGAGAAATTGGGTTAACTAATTAAGAAAGTAGGCGGAGCTACCAGCCTGTATATATGAAACTAACCTATGTGTGTAAAAGTCCTTGATGAGGTAATTTTCTTATAAATTATCAACTGTTTTGTTATCCTTGATGTGATAAATAGTTATGACTTTATCTTTTGTTGATGATTATATCTTGTTGCTGTTGTATGTTAAAGTTCCTTTTCTTTTGTTATATTTTAATTATTGTTGTGAAAATAATCAATTTCTTTTGAAGTGAAATGCCTCCTCGAAGACGAAACCAAAACATGGCAGAAGGAACCAGTCAAACCACTCCTCAAAACCTTCCTGAACAAAACCTTTATGATCGTGAACCTCTCCCCGAATAGAAAAATAGCGAACTTTTCTTCGTCAAACCCACCAAATTTTACGGGCTGGTAGTCTGCCAAGGCGAGGAATGGGTACGTGCCGTGGAAAGGATATTGATTTTTAGAATGCAACGACCGGGAATGTTTGTTGTGCATAAATTTTTCGATGAAAGGACTGCGGATTTACGGTGGGAGGCCAGCAGAAAACCCTCACCCGGAGCAATTGGCGAACTTTATATGGGAACAGTTCGAGGAAGAATCAGACGCTAAGTTTATTCCTCAAGCTATAGGAAGCGAAAGAAATTGAATTCATGAATCTAAAACAAGGTAATAGGGTGTGTATGAGTACGATCGGGAATTTGTGACATTATCCCGATATGCACCTTACAAGGTAGAAGCGAGATGAAAAGATGGTCGAGATGTTCCGCTCGGTTGAGACCGAAATCCGGATTATTTTAGTCGCTTAACCACCCATGTCTTACGTGAAACTCTTAACCGCGCTAGACATGGAAATGGAAATTCAAGTGAAAAGAATGTCCGAGACTAATGTTGGTGTACCACAAGGAATTGTACCATCAAGATCCTCCCATATAGAACAAAGATATAAAGGAAAAGAAAGTGGGACGCGAGGAAATCCAAACAAAAGGCCGTTTAGAGGCGGGGACCACGGCCGAGATCATTTCGACCACCGACCTTTCGGACAACCACTCTTTTCTCCGAATCCGATAAGACCACCCATGTGCCCTCGGTGCAACCGTACATATTTCGGAGTATGTAGGAGTGGGAGCAACACTTGCTATTCATGTGGACAAGATGGTCACTTTGTTTCACCGTCATACAGACGCATGTAATGTGATCGGGAGAGAGAAAGAGGAAAATCTTCGCGACCCGCTCGGACTGTGAAAGCAATGACAGGATATCCACAACCACCTCGCTATCAACTTCCTTCACCACCAGTGATTGCAATCGCAGAGACATCACCAACAGCGCCATCTCAATCTCTACAAATTTAACCTCAACATCAGCAGGCGTATGCTTTGAAACAGAAGCAATCAGAAAAGAGTACGGAAATCGGCGGTATGGTCCGAAAAAGGTGTACTGTTATAGTTTTGTTTGACACGGAGCATCGCATTCTTTCATTTCTACCGCATGTGTGAAAATCTTGAACTTCCGTAGAATCATCTGAAGTAGGTTTTAAAGTGCTTATTCCAATAGGTGGGGCAACAATAGTTGATAAAATATGTCCTAACTTAGAATTCGAGTTAGGATCACTTCGATTAAAAGCGAAATCATTACGCCTCTTATGTATGTGGGACGTAGATATTATCTTGGGTATGGATTGGTTAACGGAGAATTTCGTAACAATTCGTTGTGAACAACGAGAAATCGCATTCAACCACCAGGAAAAGAATCCACGTGCTTTTATGGAATCGACGAGAGAAGAAGAAGGGTGCTATGATATCGACTTTGCAGCGTAAAGATTGATAAGATGAACGAAAATCAAGCCTATCTTGTATGCCTAAGCAAGGAAAACAAGAAGGATAGGAAGATTGATGATATTCAGTTGTTCGAGAATACCCAGATGTATTTCCAGAGAAGTTACCAGGTGTACCGCCGGATCGACAATTGGATTTCGCTATTGATCTCGAACCAGGATCTGCGCCAGTTTCTAAAACACCGTATCGGATGGCTCCTAAGGAATTACAAGAATTGAAAGTCCAATTACAAGAACTTTTGGACTTAGGATTCATTCGACCAAGCGCATCACCTTGGGAGCCACGGTGTTATTCGTTAAAAGAAGGATGGCACATTAAGAATGTGCATTGACTACCGAGAATTGAACAAGGTGGCGTTGAAGAACAAATACCTCTTCCTAGAATTGATGATTTATTCGACCAATTGAAAGGAGCTAGGGTATTTTGAAGATTGATCCGAGATCGGGTTATCATCAGTGAAAATCAAACCTAAGGACATACCTAAAACCGCTTTTAGGACCCGATACTGGACACTACGAATTTGTAGTAATACCGTTTGGATGACCAATGCTCCGGTGTGTTCATGGATCTCATGAACCGTGTATTCCATGAATATCTCGATAAATTAGTGTTAGTGTTTATCGATGATATTTTGATCTATTCGAAAAGCCAACAAGAACAAGAAGCGCGTTTGAGAACCGTATTGGAAAAACTAAGGATGCAACAATTATATGCTAAGTTTGCAAATGTGACTTACGGTTAAAGAAGTCAATTTCTAGGACATATAATATCATTTGAAGGAATCAAAGTGGATCCGCCGAGGTCAAGCGATACAAGAATGGAAGTCACCTCGACTCCTAATGAGATTCAAGTTTTCTAAGCTTAGCCGGATATTACGTAAGATTCATCGAAGGATTTTCTAAAATTGCTAAGCCAATGACGCAATTGCTAAAGAAAGGGTAAAATTTCAATGGACCGGGAATGCGAAGACGCTTCCAAGAACTCAAAGAAAGATTGACCAACGCCCTATCCTAACTATACGATCCAGAAAGATTATACCATATACACGGATCGTCGAGAAATGGAATAGGATCGTCTTAATGCAAGAAGGAAGGTTGTCGCATATGCTTCACGGCGGTTGAAGATTCACGAACACAACTATCCCACTCACGATCCGAATTCGCGGCGGTGGTTCATGCTTTAAAAATCTGGAGACATTATTTGTACGGGTCAAGGTGCGAGATTTTCACGGATCACAAAAGTTTGAAATATTTCTTTGAACAAAAAGATTTGAATATGCGACAACGAAGATGGCTCGAGTTGGTTAAGGATTACAATTGTGAAATTAAATATCATCCAGGAAAAGCCAACGTCGTCGCAGACGCTCTGAGTAGAAAAATTCAGGAGAGATTAGGAACTCTTTTAACGGACCAAAAAGAATTATTAAAAGAGTTCGAGAGAATGAAGCTAGAAACCGTGTTACCTCCTCAGAACATTCAAGGAATTGTAGCGTCGTTAGTAGTACTTCCGGATTTGAGAGCTCGTATTATCGAAGCGCAAAGAAAAGATAAACAACTCGAAACTCTGCGAGCAAAGATTTGAATGGGAAATTTTCGGAATATTATGAAGGTGGAGATAATGCGATTATGTTTGATAATCGCATATACGCACTACTAACGATACAGAGCTAAAAATGAAATTATGAATGAAGCTCATAAGGTTCCATGCACGACACATCACGGAAGTGCGAAGATGTACGGGATCTCGAACAAAAGTTCGTGTGGGCGGGGATGAAACAAGACATTGCTCCTACGTCGAGCGGTGTTTAGCGTGCCAACAAGTAAAAGCTTTGCATCAAAGACTATACGGAAAATTCTGATCTCTTGAAATTAGGAATGGAAATGGGATCACATTGCGATGGATTTTGTTATTGGATTACCCAAATCTAGGCGAAATCTTGCCATATGGGTAATCATTGATCGACTAACCAAGAGCGCCATTTCATCCCAATTCGATAACGTATGGGTGATAAATTGGCACATATTTATGTTCGGAAATTGTTCGTCTACATGGAGTGCGGTCTCGATCACCTCGGATCGTGATGCCAAATTTGCCTCTCGGTTACGGACTACTTTTCAAAAGAATTGGGTACTCGATTAAATTTTAGTAATCGCTTTTCATCCCAGACAGACGGTCGGGACCGAGAGAACAATTCGAGACCACGGAGGATATGCTCGTAACCGTGGTACTTGATCGTGAGACCAATGGGAACAAGTTCTACCACTAATCGAATTTGCTTATAACAACAGTTATCAAGCTACAATCGGTATGGCTCCTCTGAAGCACTCTACTAGAAGAAATGCAGATCACTCAGATTGGGATGAAGTGGGAGAACGAAAAATTCTTGGCCCGAAGTGATCGAAGAAATGGTTCGATTATACGACGGATAAGACAAAGAATGAAAGAAGCTCAAGGCCGACAAAAGTCCTACCGACAATCGTCAGTATGTAATTGAAGTTTGAAATAGGGACAAGTCTTTCTTAAAGTTTCCCAACCAAAGCGAGTTCACCGTTTTGGAATAAAGGAAACTTAAACCCATTTCTTGGACCTTACGAGATATTGGAGCGGATTGGGCACAGTAGCTTATAGGTTAGCGTTGCTCCAAACTTCGCTAACGTGCATGATGTTTTCCACGTGTCTCGACTTAGAAAATATGTGTATGACCCACAACACATTCTTCATCATGATGAAATAGTTCCGATCTTTGAGTTAAGCTATGAGGAAGAGCACGAAAGCATTACGGACCGCAAAGAATGAAGTTAAGAAATAAAGTTATTCCTTTAGTAAAGTTCAATGGAAACATCATGGTCCGGAAAAGTAACATGGGGCTGGAAGATCAAATGAGAGAAAAGTACTCGACTTGTTTAATATCTGATACTAAAATTTCGGGACGAAATTTCTTTAAGGAAGGAATGTAGTAACCCGAAAATCTTATAGTAATTAGTAAAGCTTAATTAGGTATAATTAAGGGCTTAAAAGCTATTTAAGCTCTAAGAATCTATAAGATTCAAGATAATGAAATATTAATCGGTAAGAATCCAATTAATTTAAGATTTGGACATATGAAATTGGAAAATGTAGAGATTTATTAAAAATGAGTTTATTTGTGATAAAAAGTGATTGATGTGAAATAAATGAATTATTATGATATGTGTGAATGAAAAATGTTATAAATTAGAAATTTAGCTATGAAATGCCTTAATTATTTTTATATGGATATTTCTTATAAAATGAAAGGAATTATTATTCAAATTATTAATTTAGGTGAATAAATTTATTTTAGCAATAACTAATGATTAAAGAATTTATTTATGTAATTTTCAAAAATTTAAGAAGTATTATTGAAATGAATTGAATTTTATTAAATAAAGTGATTTAAATTATGCTATATGAATCTAAATTAAATTATGGATATAAGTTGCATTAGATTTTATAAATTTCTAGAGAAATAATCCTATTAACTAAATTACACTAAAGTGTGGAATTAGAAGAATTAGGGGTGTAATTATAATATTTTTGAAATTTGTGAATAATGATCTTGAAATTTTAAATACATGTACATTAAATTTAAATTAAGCTTCTAGAAATTTTATACTAGAAATAAATCATCTTCAACCTTCCCAAAACTCCCTCAATTTCGACACACACTAGGGCACACACACAAATTTTGATTTCCAACTTTTAATCCATAATTAATCTTGGAATTAAGGGCTAAATACTCCTAGCAAGGTAATTACCTCATTTATGCAAAGTTTTCATTAATTAAATTGATGAATATTATGTTTAAATGTTGTATAATTTTCGAAAATTTAGAAATGTTGAGGATGGATGATTTGTTTCATTTTTATTACATGTATTGATTTAATTATGTTTATAGAGTTAGATTAACATGTGTTATGGATTTAAATTGTTTAAATTCATGAAATTTAAAAATTAAAGAATGGTACCTAAACCCTAAATTTTGAATATGATTCATATGCTATGATATGATTGAATTAAGTTTAAATATATGTTTAGGAATACTTATAAACACCATATGAATGAAGAAATTAAAAATTAAATCATGTTAGTTTAATTCTTAAAATTTTCGAAAAATTTAAGTAACATGAACTTGATGATTTTGATTTTATTTGATCCATTTGACATGATATTTATGCTTAGGGATATGAATAATGTATAAAATGAATTTATAAGAATTTAATTCAAACATGTACTAATTTTCAAAATTTGAAAATGAAGGGAAGGCTTGATCTATGATTTCTTGATTTTATTTGATATGTTTGAATTGATATTTGAGATCTATGATAAAAATAATGCCTAAGTAGAATTTATGGGAATTTTTGAACATAAATATCAAAAGTTATAAAATTAAAGTTTAAAACTAAAGTTATGATTTTATGTAAAAATTTGTAAACAAGACTTGAATGAATGATGAAATAATGATCAATGGTGTTAATTAAGTATGATTATATGATATTTGATGTTTAATGGGTTGTAGATATTCAAATGTATATATATATATATATATATATTGAGTTAAATCGCCTTAGGCGATTAACATTGAAATAGATGATACTAGTCTTGTATAATATTCTTAAGTGTATGTTTAATGATGTAATGATGATATTGAGGAGTTTGGGATGATATTGGTGTAGTTTGGTTTATTTGGGCTATATTTATTCTAAGCGTCACTCTATCGAAATTCGGTAGAATTAGGCGTTAGTAAAACAAGTTATATGTTAATTGATAGTTGTTAACATATATCTAAATTAGAAAGGAAGATTACTAAAGATTTATCATAATATTTATGTTCTAAGGATCTAGTGAGGAAAGCGAGAAGTAAAGGAAGAAGAAGCGAAGTTGTTGGATTGAGCGTCACGAGGTGGGTAATCTCTCAAAGTTATGTTGAGCAAAAGAACTTATATTATGCTTGAACTTATTTTATTATGAAATTACTTTCAATCACCACATGATGAATATGTTGAAAATGAATGTTTTACCACATTGTGGGTATGATGACAATTTACCTATCTGCGGTAGGAAGATGTTAATTCATCGTGCGGGTAAATGGTCGTGAGCTTGCAAATGTAGGCCGGCCATGGTATTGGGAGGAGGCTACTTCCATTTACCGTATGGCGTAGATAGGGTATGACCGTAGTTCTTATCCTTGGGACCAACTCGGGTATGTTATCTTGGTATGTTTCAAAATAAAATGTGGTGATATGTTATTATGAGAAAGTTTTCTTATGAATCACTAATTAAATTGTCTTATGAACTGCTATTTGAAAGAAAGGTTTTCTTGAACAAAATGTTTAACTTTGAAAGATATATTGGCATTATCCACTGAGTACTTTCTGGTACTCACGCCCTCCAAAATGTTTTTTTTATGCAGGTTGAGTATGAAGAAGGTGTGGCAGGGAAACTGAGCTGAAATATCGTTTCGATCTTTTTACTTTGTTTGGTTATGTCTGAATATCATGTCTTCATACATGATATTCATTGATCTTCTGCTGCTGGAACCTTGAAACTTTGAAACCGTACTTTTGATAAACCGTGTAAATATTTTGAAACTTCTATGTATATATAGTGAGGCGGTGTCCTTATTTTGATCATTTTTGTGGTTGGATATCTTCTGAATGCAGGTTGGTTTATTCCATTTTCAAACGTTATACTGTCCGTTGTTTTCAAAATCTATTTCCTAAAGTCAATTGTTATTAAGAGATTATCGATTATTAAACCAATCACGGCCTGATTATTTGGTTAATTAAGTAATTTAATAGTCGGTCGTGACACAACGACTCGAGGCCACCAAGTCGTCATCACGACCTCATCCACCGCCTTGTATTCGATTGACTGGAGGGACTCATCGAACCGACAAAAGGAGAACTTCTTATGCCGATTCGGGATTTTGACCTCGTCTTCACCTTAAAACTATGGCGAGGTGATAAATAATACCACTCGAGTGGATTTAAATTGGAAAAACACGAGGACCAACCACAGGGTGAGAGGATAATTACGGCGATGGGCAAAGACACGAGGCCCATCAGCTGCCGAAAAGAATTTGGCATTATTTGGCAAGAGGTATGCCGAACATCTGTTGCAATTCGACATACAGAAGGAAAGGAAGAATTAAGAGGCGCACTTAGGTCGCCCTCGTATACAGTAACAAAACCCTCAGAAGGCGCGGGCCCTATCCTCCGATCGGAAGCGACAACTCAAAAGATTTTGGAATAAAAATCTCAAGCAAGCTCTATTATTGCAGGGATTCTAGAAGCGAAGGAAGCGAAGAAACCTACCAAAATCCTCAAAGTGGGAAAGCTACTCTACGAAGAAGGAAGGGGAATCAACGGTAAAACTTCAAAACCATAGGTGAATCCGGTGGCGACATCGACACATCACGGCCGTCATGGTGTGAGATTCCTCAGAAGAAGAAAAGAAGCTATAAATAACTTACTTGTTTTAGAAGTAATATCGAAGAAGATGGCACTGATGCTCTGGCGAGAACGACGATGGAGGAAAAGTACTGGACACTCAGTGTTTTGAGAAAGAAAGAGAGTTTTTTTGGAGTTTGAAAGTTGAAGAGGGTAAAGTGAAATGGGAAAAGACGTATTGTGGAAGTTATTCCCCCAACGTGCACTTTATCGGGACCACAACCGCCGCATACATTAAATGAATGTGACGTGTTCCATGTTCGACATCGGCACGGCATCCCGTGTTCGACATCGGCACGGCATCCCGTGTTCGACATCGGCACGGCATCCCGTGTTCGACCTCGGCACGACGTTACACATTCAACCTCGCCACGGCGTTATATATCCGACCTCGACAAGAGATTACGTATTCAACCTCGGTAGGGCGACGAGTATTCGAATTCGACCAATTTATGGCCGAGCGACATACAACTTCGGTAGAACTGTATGCGCTCCACTTCTCCAGATCACGAATTTTGGAGAGGCAATGTCAGAACCACTGTCCCCCATCCATCACGACCTCACTTCTACGTCTTTTTTTTTTTGGGAGGGGGGAGATGTGATAGGATACGGCCCAACTACTAGGCCCAAGCATCAGGTCTAATATAAATGGGCCCCGACATTAAGCTCGTCCTATGTGAGTTCGACCCAAGAAGACTCATTGATAAGCCTCATTTTTACATGATTTATAAGGCTATATTCGTTTAGTTTCTAAGTGATAAGTGATCTTTTGAGTTGTCTTTTGATATATTTATGTTTACCTTGGAAGATATTATGCGTGTGTATTTCATGTCATTTTAGCATAGGTTTTAATGTCAAAAGGTGGATCACGATAAAGAGTAATCAATAGCCCAGTCGCGAGCTCATGCGAAGAAGAACTGTTTGAAAACGACGTTGAATATGATGAAATGGATTTGACAAGGATGGATGTACAAAGTTGACTATGTTAAAGAGCATCTCAATAGGAGTTCGTGGCGCAAACGGATTGTAATTGAGTCCGGACGAGAGAAGCGGAGCTAAAGCAATAAGTCGCGCGTGCAGCCGAGAAAAGACGATTCGCGAGTTTTGCTCGCGACCTAAGGTCGCAAGGGCAAAACTCGCGAAATCATGAATTTTCAGCAATTTGAGACACCTAGTCCATGTATACTTCTAATCCGAGTCGAATAGGATTGAATCAGTCGAATAGGATTGAATCAGTCGAGAATAGGATTGGGAATTTATGAAAAAGGGAGCTTATGTTTTATTATAAATAGGAGATAGAGCGAGAGCTTAAAAACACCATTCGACACCATTCCGCAGCGAGAACACAAATTCTTCTTTATTTTCTTTTGCAAGTTTTTTCCGTTTAATTTAGTTTAGCTTTTTCTTTAAGTATTTTCATTCCAATTTCATAGTTTAGTATTAGAATTGAATTTCTTAGGATTCAAGTTGCTACAATTGTTCTTCGTGGATTCTTACGGTTTTATCTATCTATCTTAATTTATGTTTTATTTAATTATTTATTGTTTTGGTAATTTAATTATGCGTAGCTAAAATTCGTCTTGATCCTAGGGTTTGTATGATTCGATCCTATATGTTGTGATTTGTTATCGCTATTTACCTTCCGACATTGATTCATGATTCTTGGTGCTTATTTATATGTGTTGATTTCGATCAATCTTGATGCATATCTAGTTGTCGGTTAATTACGTAATTGTATTAATTGTCGATCGATCTTGAATGCATGATACGAATAAGCGCTCGAGTCGTAGGCGAGATAGGATATTCGTAGGAAGCATATTCTTAGTGATCCTTTTGGAGTTACTTGTTTTCACCTAGAATGGTAGGAAAACTCGTAATCTACTACCGCAATTATCGTAATTGAAGTTGTTGGTTATATATGTGATCTTCCATCTTGTGCGGATTAAAATTGGCTAATAGGATCGGGATAAACATCGTTGTGGATAGGATTAATGCATCCCAAGGTTAGTCTCTCTTATCTGCTTTTACCATCCGAGTATTTATTGCTTTTTTTATTTTACGCATTGTTACATCTCGCTGGATTAATTTCAAGCCCGTAAACCTTTCACCAAATTTCGTGCTTGAATAATGATGAATTATCGTTGAGCTAGCTTCTATGTTTTCGTGATACAATCCGTGGATACGATACTCGACTTACCTATATACTTACACCTTTTAAGTGTGAAAAGGGGCGATCAAATTTTGGCGCGTTCTCGGGATTATTAAGATTACATAGGAATAATTTGTGATTTGGATTTATTAATTCAAGTTATATATTATATTATTTATTTATTGTTACGAGTGAATTCTCTCTTTCTCGGGTAGTTTATGCGTAAGATCTCGGGGACCTCCGAAATATTATTAGATCCCGAGATCGAAAGTTCTCAAAGGAGAAGAGGACGAGAGAAGAGGCAGTCGCAATGGCGGCTAATCCACGAGCAGGGCATTCTCCCGAGCAAGGCTGCACGCATGCTAGCGGTTCAGCGAGATCGCGGCGCGGATGGCGAACATGGGACCTTGTCCACTGTTCGAGCGACCGCTGAACTTTATGTACCGACCTCCTCTTGAACAATTCCAAGGAGGCGGATGGGGTCCTAAGTCAATGCAAACAACTTCGAGTTAAAACCGGCCCTAATCGGCATGGTACAAGGAGGAAGCGGTTTGGGGAGAGTCACAGAGGACGAATGCGCATCTTGAGACATTCTCGACATTTGTGACACCATCAAGCAGAATGGGGTGCCACAAGATACGATTCGGACGCGCATGTTGGATTCTCTCTTGATCGAGGCGAAGGAGTGGTTCAAAGTTTGGACCGCGCAGGCATAAACAGTTGGGGGATCTTTATAAAAGTTCCTCTCAAAGTATTTTCCGCCACCAAAGCCCGGAAAATCATCGCCGAGATCTCCCACTTCCCGGCTAGGAGATGAGTCATTGTTCGAGTCGTGGGAGCGATTCGAGAGCCTATTGAGAAAGTGCCCACAACACGGATTCTCCAAAGAAGCAGATCACGCAGTTCTACGATGGTGACATGGCATCTGAGGAGCATAGTGGATGCGTCGGCGGTGGATGTTTATTGAATCGTCGTGTAGAGGAGGCCAATCGCATCATAGAAGAGATGGCGGCAAATAGTTATCAATGGCCGGCAGAGAACGCATGATGGTTAAAGCAAGAATTGTCGAGGCGATTCAAATCTGACGGTGATGAAGCAATTCACTCTTTTGAAGAGTCGGATCGAGATGTAAGAGGTCAACCACATCAATCAGAGGAATCATGGGGGAAATCTGGCATACAATGCAAATAACAGAAATCATCCAAATTTCTCGTACGCCAACCCCAATAATTTTCAACAGCCTCCGCCAGTTTCTCGATTCGAATGGGTGATTCAAGAGACGAAGCCGAGTCTAGAGGACATGATCGGCAGTTGGTTGTAAGCAACCAACAATTGACGACGAACGTAACTCATTTATAAGCAACAGGCGGAAGATTAATCATTTGGAGTCCTTTGTGCGGCTATGGGAAAGCATATGAAGATTTTGGAAAATCAGTTGGTCAGTAGCCGCATGCAGGTTGAACGCACTACAAAAGGCGGGTCAATTTCCGAGTAATACGGAGGTAAACCGAAAAATCAATGTTTCGCCATCCGCACGAGAAGTGGACAAGCTTACCCAAGCCATACAGACAAGAAAGTAAACTGGAGCGGCTTCGCGATCGAGCTCGCGACCATGAGCCCGATCGCGAGGAGTCCCAATTTGCCCACAGGCTCGCGATCGAGCACGCGCCCATGAGCCCGACCGCGAGCCATCAGATTGTGCACCCGGAATTGTTCGCGGCGACCAGTGGCCGCAATTTGAGCGAATCGGGATTGCAAAGACAGGCGGGCGCCCGCGACCTTCCCACGTCGCGAGGTCAACCTTGGCGGCCTCAGAATCCATTCTCGCACATACACTCCTCCGGTCCCATTTAAAGTCGACTAGTCAAGTCGAAATATGACGAGGAGTTTGCGCGTTCAAAGAGATTTTTCAAAAGTTGAGATCAATTTGCCTCTCTTTGAAGTCACCGCGAAACATGCCGGATACATGAAATTTTGAAAGGCAGCTTGCAAGCAAGAAGAAATTGGGAAATTTGAAAAAATTACCCTATCAGAAGAATGCGAGTGCCGTCTTGCGAGGAAGCTCCCAAAGCGAAGGATCCCGGCGGTTTACGTTGGAGTGCGAGATTGCGAGCACACGTTCCCCAACGTGTTGTGTGATTTAGGAGCGAGCATAAACCCGATGCCGTTAAATATGTTCAATCGCTTGGTCAGGCAAGCGAAGAAGACCTCCATTTCGTTAATGATGGTGGCAATTGATCGCGTACCTAAGGGGATAGTTGAGGATGTGTTGGTAAGAGTTCGGGATTTTGTCTTTCCAGTGATTTTGTTATTTTAGACATTCCGAATTTAAAATCAACCACTAATCTTGGGTAGCCTTTTCTAAAGAATGGTCGTGCTTTAATTGGCGATGCGGGGAAGGTGATCTAACTTTTGTGTTAACGATGAAGCTGAAAATCTCAATCTATGGCGCCGTCCCGCGACACGATAGTGCGAGCATGAAGAGTGTCATTCAATCACCTTGTTGCACTAGCCAAATCTCGAGCTTGGATGTCAACCGACTAGTTGACAAGGTGCTACAAAGAAAAGATGGACTCGGCATGGAACTCAGGTGACTTGTTCAAGTTTGAGGCCACTTCCACACTCGGTGGTGGTCTGATCAACGCAAAATATGGAGGCAAGCAAAGATTTGGTAAGAAGGCTGGCAAATCGCGATTGATCGAGATTAGTATTAGTCAGCTAAAGACATTTAAATTTAGCACTTGTTGGGAGGTAACCCAATGTTTTCTTTGTTTTGGTTTGTTTTCGTTTTGTTACATTTCTTTTTGTTTGTGTTTGTTTTGTTTTTCGTGTTTGGGTTTTGTGTATGCATTTTGTGGGTTGAGTTGAATGACGAGCGGAGATGATGAGAATTGTTTTATTAGAAAATTTATCGCAAGCGGTTTTGTGAGATGAAGCATGTTATGATTGTTGTGAGTATTAAGCCTTTGAGAACTTGATCACACTTTTGAAACCTGTGAGACTTGAGCTTTTGACTGTCATATCTTTTCAGTCTTGTTTCTTTCTGTGTGAATAGTTTGAAATAGCATGTGTTTCTCTAGAACTTGCTCTGGTTCTTTTTCGAGGTTGCATTGATGTGCTTAAGAATTTTGAAATGATATTAGGCATTCTTTTCTTAGCCTATACACTATTCAAACACTAACCTGTTATGTTATTATCCTTTGATGAGCCCGTTTGAGCCTACCTTATTCATTCATATAGCCGTGGGTTGGGTTATGTTGTTAGTGTGATTTTTGGTTGCTTGAATGAAAGGTTGAGAAAAAGAAAGGAAAAAGAATAATTGTTGAGGAAGTGATAATTATAAAAATAGTTGCTTACCCATATAAGTTCAAAAAAATAAATAAATAAATAAATGACACAAGTGTGTGAAAAGAACATAAATGGGTAAGTAGCTAGTGCTTTGAGATGAGTATATCACTTATATGAAAATTATGGAGTGCTTAAAGAAAAATGACTTCTTTGGTGTAGATATTTGAAATGAATTGTGAAAGTTTGGGAATTATGTCTTGTGATACTTATGATGTTTTCATTATGGGATTATGAGTCACTTAGCCTAAATATATCCTACCCTACCAAAGAGCCTACATTATAACCTTATATAAAGACCTTCTTGATCTTAGTTCTTGAGCACATATTTGAGCAATGGAGAATTAGGCGATTTGCAAGCTTATGGTAGATTCCATGTGTTTTAAACTTTGAGAGTATACATCCTCCTTGATACACTTGAGTGTTTGAGATTTCTTATATATATCCATGTCGTGAGGATTCAAGTTTGAGAAGGCTTGTCTTATGATTATTATGATGTGTGGAGTTTAACGAAAGATGTTGTGATTTGATTCATTTGAGTGAATCGTTTATTGCTCATTGCTCACGAGGCTTATTGCTTTTATCGTTCGAATCTTTACATCTCTGGTCGCTCTCTTTTGTTCTAATTTGTTTGAGGACAAACAAAAGGGTAAGTTTGGGGAGTTGATAAGCTTTCGTTTTACATGATTTATAAGGCTATATTCGTTTCGTTTCTAAGTGATAAGTGATCTTTTGAGTTGTCTTTTGATATATTTATGTTTACCTTGGAAGATATTATGCCGTGTGTATTTCATGTCATTTTAGCATAGGTTTTAATGTCAAAAGGTGGATCACGATAAAGAGTAATCAATAGCCCATCATGAGCTCATGCGAAGAAGAACTGCTTGAAAACGACGTTGAATATGATGAAATAGATTTGATAAGGATGGATGTACAAAGTTGACTATGTTAAAGAGCATCTCAATAGGAGTTCAGAGGCGCAAACGGATTGTAATTGAGTCCGGACGAGAGAAGAGCGAAGCAAATAAGTCGCGTGCAGTGAGAAAAAGGCGATTCGCGAGTTTTGCTCGCGACCTAAGGTCGCAAGGGCAAAACTCGCGAAATCATAATTTTCAGCAATTTGAGACACCTAGTCCATGTATACTTCTAATCCGAGTCGAGAATAGGATTGAATCAGTCGAATAGGATTGAATCAGTCGAGAATAGGATTGGGGAATTTATGAAAAAATGGAGCTTATGTTTTATTATAAATAGGGAGATAGAGCAGTAGCTTAAAAACACCATTCGACACCATTCCAGAGCAGAACACAAATTCTTCTTTATTTTCTTTTGCAAGTTTTTTTTCCCGTTTAATTTAGTTTAGCTTTTTCTTTAAGTATTTTCATTCCAATTTCATAGTTTAGTATTAGAATTCAGAATTTCTTCCGGATTCAAGTTGCTACAATTGTTCTTCGTGGATTCTTACGGTTTTATCTATCTATCTTAATTTATGTTTTATTTAATTATTTATTGTTTTGGTAATTTAATTATGCGTAGCTAAAATTCCGATCGATCCTGGGTTTGTATGATTCGATCCTATATGTTGTGATTTACATTATCGCTATTTACCTTCCGACATTGATTCATGATTCTTGGTGCTTATTTATATGTGTTGATTTCGATCAATCTTGATGCATATCTAGTTGTCGGTTAATTACGTAATTGTATTAATTGTCGATCGATCTTGAATGCATGATACTGAATAAGTTCTCGAGTCGTGGCGAGATAGGATATTCGTAGGAAGCATATTCTTAGTGATCCTTTTGGAGTTACTTGTTTTCACCTAGAATGGTAGGGAAAACTCGTAATCTACTACCGCAATTATCGTAATTGAAGTTGTTGGTTATATATGTGATCTTCCATCTTGTCTGGATTAAAATTGGCTAATAGGATCAGGATAAACATACGTTGTGGATAGGATTAATGCATCCCTAGGGTTAGTCTCTCTTATCTGTTTTTACCATCCGAGTATTTATTGCTTTCTTTTATTTTCTGCATTGTTACATCTGCTTTGGATTAATTTCCGAAGCCCGTAAACCTTTCACCAAATTTCTGTGCTTGAATAATGATGAATTATCGTTGAGCTAGCTTCTATGTTTTCGTGATACAATCCCTGTGGATACGATACTCGACTTACCTATATACTTACACCTTTTAAGTGTGAAAAAGGGAGCGATCAAATTTTGCAACCAACTACATCTCAAATCACAAGTGGAGACGTAGAAGATTCGGATGCATATATAAAAGAATCCTTATGAGAGAAGACTTTGTATTAGAGTCGAACTCATTATGATGGTTTAGAAATAGATGCTAGATTAGAGAAAATCGGCTATCTACACTATTTTGTAATCGCTTCTTGTACATTTAATACAGATATACTCTCTTGCTTCGTGGACGTAGATCTATTTCAATAGATCGAACCACGTTATTTCCTCGTGTTCCTTACGCATTTATTACCCTACGAAATTAAGATCGATCAAGTATAATATTAAATTAGTTGTTATGGATCATAGATGATAAAATGTATAAATAAGTGGGTTATTGATGGTAAAAAAAAGAAAGAGTGATGAATTATGAATGATAAAATATGTAAATAAATGATATTCTCTCTGTTCCAATATTCATTGCACATTTTTTACACGTAGATTAAGAATATTTGTGTTTTGTGTGTAAAATAGTTTGTGGTACGAAATTCGAGATACTTTTTAATGTAAAAAGTGTTTACTTTTTTAGAAACGGACCAACTTAATGTAACAACCAAAAAAGAAAAACGTACCATGAATATTAGGACGGAGAGAATATTATTGAGGATCAAATTGAGAAGATAGTTACCATAAACTGATAGAAAAAAATTTGGAAGATATCTCAAAAATTAAAATTATAAAAGAAATTGGGGGACGGCCGGACGGATGAAATATTAAATTTTTTATAAAAGTTTGGCCCGGCCCACTTCCGGCCTTGTCTCGGCCCAATCGAAGCGTCTTGAGGAGTACTAATTTTTGTGCATAGTAATGTATGCATATTTTATAATTATTGTAAAATTTTTGAGGAAGAATTATTATAACTATTTATAAAATTATAAAATGTTGTGGACCTGTGGTACAAGAAATATAAAAGAGATGATAACATAATTTAATGTGTGGTTGTATCAATTTATGTACACTCGTATAATCGTATATCAATATCTAAACATAATTTACTTAAATCAATTGATGCAAAAATTACAAGAAATGCAAAAATTGAAGCATATTTTTAACAGTTTTTTTCGGTTTAGAATAAGATAGTATGTACAGTGTCAATTATGACATTTTTTTTAATCCAATACTTTTTATCATTGCATGATGTAATTATAATTTTTGTAAGCGAACTGAACAAATCTTCTATATTGAGAAAAATCACGAACTCTTTTAGTATTCTACTTTATGATATAAATTTATCAACATACAAATTTAGTAATTTATTTTGCAATAATGTAAATCTCTCTAATAATATATATATATATATATATATATATATATATATATATATATAACGTGAACGTGAAAATAAAAAAAATGATGAATTCGGTGTGAAAATTGACGAATCTGCTGAGAAAATTATTGAATCGAAAAAAATAGAATGATTGTCTCTCATGAGATTCGAAACCAGGGTGAAAATTCTGAATTTTTGGATTCAGTAATTTTTCCAACAAATTCATTAATTTTCTTAGCGAATTCAATTTGTTCGTAATGAACTTTCGAGGTTCTTATTTCTCACTTTAAAAATTGTTTGTATTTGAACCTCATTATATATAGAGAAAGAGATTGGTTATAGGGAAAACTCCTCTAATATAACAAATAAGAACTTATCATCACCCTATATTTCATCTAACCTAATGGATCATATTTAATCCATGTTTAAAAACGAGTTTGACTATTTTTTATACTATTTTTATGATTTTAAACGTGTTAGGGACATTAAGGTAAATCTAAATATTCGTCCAAACCAGATTTTCTTATCATAACCCCGATTTTTCGTCTTTGTGCGATTCACCTTCTCTATCATGAAATTATTAGTTGTGCATATAATTATAATGATCGTGCATAAGATTGCAAATAATTATGCGAAACAAAACAATAACTAATAATCAAACTTATAAAATTTAGAATCCATATTGAATGATAATTAACGTAAAAAAGTAAACATACTTTGAATAGTAATTAACATAAAAAAGTAAACATACTTTGAATACTAATTAACGTAAAAGTATATTTTTATCTTAAATAAAAATCACAAATAAGAATTTCGTAATTCGTGGGTGAAAAAAATGATATATACAATTATGATTATTTTCGTAATTCGACTAATATGCATAATTAGATAATAATTGTGCATATGATTGTAATGATTGTTTACAAGATTGTAAGTAGTTATACGAAATAAAATAATAATTTAGAATCAAACTTATAAAAAGTACGAATGAATGTTAAATGTAACCCAATGGTGTGCATACTAGGTATATAGAACCCAATCCTATATATATATATATATATATTTTATATGTACGTGATACTTAAAGTTAATTATGTAAACATATTTCAAATATGACTAATATAATTCAATACTATGCATAACAAACAGCAAAACAATGCATAAGAATCTACAGATTTGATAATGCCATAAATATTTGCTAAGATTTTGTCTGGAAAAAAATTGTAATGATATTCAAGAAATTATGTTTTTGTATTTTTTAAGAAAAATCAAAACAAATGAAAAACATAAATCTCTGCAAATAAATATGTACTATAAATATACTATAGAATCTCATATTATTAAAAAAATTCAGTTGCAATCAATATTATTTTATTACATTAATTTTTTTTTAAAAAAACTGTAAAATAGTTTTAAAAATAAGTATAAATTCCAACCATGAAATCAAATAAAATATACGGATGTGATTGATTTTTATTTTTCAAAAAAATATGTGTTCTTATTTATTTCATCGAAATTCTCTATATATGAGCCTACAAAGTACAAAATGGGCCTGTTAAAACATATTCTTGTGTTCCAGTATCCATCACCGCCTTCTTTCCTTATTTCTTCCACTCTCTCATCTTCTGCAAATTATTTTTATTTATACATCCTTCGCCGCCGTGGATGGCGGCCGGCCTCCTGGCCTCAGACACTTCTTCGAACGACTCACTGCTGGTCAGTATTTCTGCAAAGTCTGAAGATTGAATTTTTAATTTTTTTATGGGTGGCTGCTTTTCGTGAGAAATTCCTCATTGTGTCTCAAGTTTGGAGTTTCTGGTACATTCGGTTTCCGTAGAAGGTGCACAACTATAAAAGATATCAACTTTTTCTGCAATTTGCATAGCCACGTTTCTGCTGTGGAAGACTGCGATTACTCTAGCAGCTCAGAGAGTGAAATTAATGTTTTAGGAGCAAAATGTGGAAGCATTGGTCTGTTTTTCGCTGTTGTTAGAGTGCTCAAGACTTTAAATTTGAGGGTTGCTAGAGATGTTTGCTTTTCTAGGACTGTGGAAAAGTATGGTTTTGATCAATCGTTCTTGGCTTTTAAGTTATTGATGCATATATATGCGCGTGCTGAGGTGGAAATGGAAGTTTATGCATTGCTTAGGAAGATTGTATATTACTCTCAAAATGCTGAGCTCAATTTATTTGATGTTTCACATGCTTTATTGGATTCTCCTAGTGATGAAGATGGATTGGTTTTCATTGTAAATGTTCTCGTGAAGTTTTTGCTTGAATCTGTTGTTTGAGAATGCCATGGCTGCTCTGGCACAGGCTAGGAGACTTGGCATTCGACCTAGCATCGATCATGCAATTTCTTGCTGAAAAACTTAGCAGAAGCCAATGACACGGACTCCGTAAGGACTTTATTAGGAGAAATGAAGAATTGTGGACCATTTCCTGATGCTCAAACCTACGAAGTTATGATGGGTTTTTACTGCAGAATGCCTCGTAGCACGGATAGAGGGATATAGAAGAAGCAATTGGCATTATAAAGGAAATGGAGATGATCGGGATTAGTCCATCCGTTGTAACATATGGTGCATTCATTCTTGGGCTGTGCAGAGTTGGCACTGTTGAGGTTGCTTGGAGCTATATCCGAGACTTAAAACGTAATGGTCAGCCATGTAACTGTTACTGCTATACCGTAGTTATTCATGGATTCGTGAAAATAGGTGAACTAGATAAGGCTATGCAAGTTTTTCGTGAAATGGAGAATTCTGGAATTGCAGCAAACATACATAGCTATAGTGTTCTGATTGAGGGTTTCTGCAGATACGGGAATATAGAGAAAGGTCTTCGCTTGCTAGAGGAAATGGAGAAAAGTAATACAAAACCATCCATTGTCACCTATAGCTCAGTTTTAAAAGGACTCTCGAGGAGTGGCTTCATGGGGATTGCATTAGATTTGTTCAGGAAGATTGGGGCATCTGGATGTGAATCGACAAGTGTGCTTACAACATTTTGATTAGTGGATTTTCTGATCGGGGCGAGATGGACTCTGCCAGTAGACTTATAGAGGAGATGACGAACAATAATTTGGCTCCGGATTATTTCAGTTACGAGAGTTTGATCCTAGGGTTTTGTAAAATTGGTTCCTGCGATAAGGCCTTGAATTTTCTCGATATCATGGTGGAAGCTGGTTTTTTGCCCCATCCTTTTTTGTTCAATCATATCATACATGGATACTGCAGTAAAGGGCGGGTAACGGAAGCCTTGCGATTGATTGATAAAATGACGAACCTGGGAGTTTCTCCGAACGTGTTTACCTATTCTGCAGTTGTGAGCAGGCTGTGTGAAGAACACAAGTCGAGGAAGGCATTAGAGGTTATTCCTATAATGCTTAAATCCAATCAACCCCCTAATGACGTAATTTACAGCATCCTTATCGACGGCTTTGCTAAGCAGGCAAACCCAAGAAAGGCCGTTGTGTTGTATACAAAAATGTTGAAGGTTGGGATTTATCCCGATGTTATCACGTTAACGATTCTGATTAATGTGTTAGGCTCTGCCGGAAGAGTGGGAGAGGCATATAATTTATTCAAAGAAATGAACTCTGATGCAGATAAATACGTGTATACCTCAATGATAGCTGCATTTTGTCAGAATGGAGATATGATGAAGGCATGGAGTCTGTTCCAGGAGATGAGGAGGAGGGTCCCTCACCTTCTGTTGTTACTTTTACATGCCTAATTGATGGACTTTTCAAGATTAGGACTTACGGACATAGCTGACATGCTTATAAATGAAATGAATCGGAAGCAGATCTGCCATGATTTAGTATTCTACAGGGTCCTGCTCCGTGAGTGCCAAAAGCTTGAAATGTGGGCAGAGCTCAGCATCTATTCGGCGAAATGAAAAATAGGGGAATAACTACTGAGGAAGTGCCTAGATGCGGCGAAATGAAAAATAGGGGAATAACTACTGAGGAAGTGCCTTTAGAACACGAGGGGCGCTGGCCTCATGTGCAGTATAGGAAAGGTAAGCATGACTAGATTTGCTTGTATCATAATGTTACTGCTACCCATGGTTTTCACACTGCAAATGTCACTTTCATCTCATCTTCTAAGCTAGCTCATCTGGATGTGCTTTCGATATTTGGTTGTTTACTTGTTTTGTGTTTTTTTTGCAGCAATTTTATAGAAGTGTTGCTTATTGAGCTCAGCAGTGCTGAATATTGTGTTCGTTCTGCTCCGATGACAATTCGAGCTTAGTTACAAGACAAGTTGGTTGGTCAGCAAGGAGAGTGATCAAGAGCTCCAAATGAAGTGAACTGCCTGCAACAAAGGGCAATAACCTGCCAGATGTCGCTGCACTCGTTATGCAATGGGGTCTCTTCCATCAAATTGGTCAACCATGGAAAGGTATTAGTAGAACATCCTCATTTTTTCTTTACTTAAATTAGTTAGAACTTTTGTGCTTCATGAATGAAATATTTCCATGCAAGCATTGATCATACTACTAAAAAATAGAGTAAAGTGAAGAAATATCTTAGGGTATGGTCTGTCTCTGGAAATTGACGGGCAAATAATAGCTCAAACTATGCTTCCTATTCG
The DNA here is from genome assembly GCA_036937905.1 of Salvia rosmarinus. Lineage (NCBI taxonomy): Eukaryota > Viridiplantae > Streptophyta > Magnoliopsida > Lamiales > Lamiaceae > Salvia > Salvia rosmarinus. Next base: position 8,223,359 of record CM072820.1, on the reverse strand, counting down.
CATTTTAACCAAGATGGACTTCGTTTCTTTACAGGAGTACCACTAGGTTATAATATGCTAGAACGCTGTTACATCACTGCAGCCGGGTGGAAGATCATCAACCCCATGATCGACTTCATATTGCTGGCAGTGGTTCTTCTAGCATCAATGGTACTTCAGTGGTTGCACAACAGCCATTACCCTATGTGTCGAGGTATCACATGAGAATACCCACACTGGCACGATCGACTTCATATTGCTGGCAATAGCAATAATGTACTGGATGGAAATCGACGGACTATGGGTTACTACAATTTTTTCTCCGGCAGATTTCCATTTTTAATTTATGGCTTCTTTTGTGTACGATCGCATATCCTCCCCACTTTGTTGTTGATAATTGGGAGCATCGCCAGCAGGATTGAGGAGGCAGTTAAAAGCGCCCCACACATTCAGATATTATTGTCTTATAGTAGTGTCATTGAGGTGAAAATAGTTTGTATTTCGAGATATCTTTTATGATATTAAAACACAGATTTGGAGTGGTTGTTTTGTCTCCAATTTCTCCATTTTTTTTGTTGAAAATTGTCGATCAACTGACATTTTGCATTATCAATTAATTTTTGTGAAATCAGTTTGTGAAGATTTTCCAGTGTTTTATGATTTATGTATTTCTTTTTCCCATTGTTGTTGATGCTGTTATTCCTAGGGTTTATCTGATATTTTGCCTTTCTTCTTCTGTGTTATTCCCAGATTTAGATTTAAAGCTACAGCTACAGTCTACAAAGTCGGAGCAAAAGATTTTTATATGGAGTGTTGATGTGGCATTCAAGCTAAATTCTTGAGAGACATCTTCTCCAACATAAGGTAAAGAACATGTCATAATTTCTATTAAATAAGTTGTGAGTTTTTCTGCATGTATAACTATTAGATGTTTAAATGTTTTCCGTGTTGGAGAGTTTTATTGAGAATGAGCCCTTGCTTTTCTATCCCGGAGTTTTTAACTCCGTTGGTTGATCTTATGCTGATTTTGTTGTTTAATAGTCTCATGTGTTCTCAGCTTTTGGTTTTGTTCACAAAATTGCTACATTTGGAAAGGGTTCTCGTTTTCAAGTCATAGTTTCGAGAAAGCCTTTGAAATTTTCCTGCTAATTGAATATCCTAGTCTGCATTTCGTTGTGATGGTAATCTTATGCTTTCTGCAAGTTCTGTAGTAGTGGAATTATGGAAAGTTTTTTAGATTAATTAGACTAATGGGTGAAAATTTGTTTTCTGGTCTAGCGTTGCTATTTTTTTTATTTCTTTAGAAGTGTCACAATTGTAAATAAGCATGGTTGAGATTTTGTGAAGTCTTAGTTTTGAGTAGTTTGAAATTGTTTTTTCTTTATGCAAAGAACCAAAGGGGTGTTTACATAGTAGATAATTAGTCTAGATTTGTAAGCAGAGCTATTTCTTCTATTGTCGGTATAAGCTTTGAAGGTTTGTTGCAAATACGCACACTCCATTGAATTTGTTGGAATATGAATGTGATAGTGTTGCAGTTGAGCTCATCGGAATACCCCTCCATCCCAGATAAGCGCCCCTAGCCATCAAAAAGTGTATACCACGTAAGTGGGGAATTCCACTCTTTTTACTTCTAATTATTGTGGGGAATATGAAGTGTCACGACCCGGCCTGTCTAAGGATAGCCAAGCTAGGTGAACCGCGACTAGGGAAGGAAACAAGAGGGGATAGAAAGGGAAAAGACATGGGACATTGACTCGATTCGACGTCATCCAATCAATGATAACATCACCCAAGAGACGACAAGATGTAAATAAATCTTAGTCATGCTTAGTCGAATTAAGCATCAAAGAAGGAAACTTGAAATACAAGAGATCGTTTCATCCTAACATCATTCACCTACACATGGATAGCCAACGAAATATTCTCAAGATAAATAGAAATCGATCCCAAAAATCCGAATCGAATAGTTTAACACAACAAAGGTCTTAATTGGACATAGTGTTGAGCCCGAATTAAGACTTGACAAAACGAGTGTACGCAGCGGAAATAAACGTAATACATGTATGAAGACATGTATAACTCTGACATTCTCAAAATAAGACAAAAATCTTCGCTCGGCACTCCATCTTCAAACTTCACGTCTCAACCTGCACATTTAGAAATATATGCGGTGAGTACTGAGTACTCGATGAACACGTACAAAACAACTTTATAGATATCTTGGTAAATATTTGTCACGCTCCTTATCAAGAACGCATGAGGTTTTATCTTAAAGAAGGCCCAAGCTTACTAAATTCTTTGTGATCTAAAAGTTCACCGCAGATCTAAGTTCTTTTATAATCAATTTATCCGAAATTTTTGTTGGTGAAGGTGGCCCTTCAACGAACAATATCGATTGTAACGGAAAGTGGGTCACCCTCCGTACACAATGACCGCCCGTTCGCTCGCGGACTCACGGTCGTTAGGTGTACACTATACTGGCGCAGATAGCTATCAACCTCGGGACCGAATCGATTATCATATAATTGGCAAAGCCAACACATATAGATCTCATACATAAATCTCAAAATATTTTTCGGCAAGACAAAACTTGAAAGATTTCCAATTCAATACTTTGGAAAGAAAATCGCTGCTTAACATAGCATTAACTTTATTCATACGTAAGAAAGCCCACTTTGGTTGCGTCTTAAGCAGTCCGACGTCTCTCGCACAATTTTTCCGTTCTCGCTAGACCTTCATCGAAGATTGGAGGATAATAAGATGTCTAACCGAGAGAGTATTCTTTTAACGAGATTCATGACAAAAGCTTGTTTAAGTTCTGCTTTTGTCGTTCGATCTTGATCTTAGTCGATTAAGTTAGATCGCTCTTGGAAATTTCGTTATTTATCTGCTTGTGGGCTGAATTGGTTCTCTTCTTTAGAAGATTTAAATTGCTCGGTTAGGGTTGCGTTCGAGGTGGTCTAGTTTTACTAACGTTATGAACGAGGTCTTTGATCAACGCGTAGCGATAAGATGCGAACCAAAATTTCGGCATGACCTATTCGTTAGTAGGTCATCCTCTCGAATTCGACGCGCGAGATATCAACGCGAGGATTCGAACGTCGATCACTCTTGATTTGGCCGACAAGGCCTAATCACTTTCCTCACCTCTCAAACCCAACAATTCATCAACCAATTCTATTTGTTCATAAACCCCCAATCTAGATGCATATATGATAGCACTCGTCTAACATAATCAATGAAATTCTTAACTAATTTAAAAAAATCAAGGTCTAAGTGACTTAAGTAATTTAAGTTCAATTACCTTGGTTAATTAATTAAGTCTAGGTGACTTAATTAATTAAAGTCCACTTACTCAATTAGGATCAAGAGAAATTTGGTTACTTAAGATCCTCCCAATTTAATTAGTTAAAGTCTAATCTATTTAATTAATTAGAGTTCTTCTAATTAATTAGTAAGGTTCAACTAATTTAATTTTATTAAAGTCCAAGCGCTTTAATAAATCATAGCCTAAGTAATTTAATTACTTGTGGTCAATCTATCTTTAATTGATCAAGTCCAAATGACTTAATTGGTCAAGACCTAATTAAATTAATTAATTAAGGCCCAATGCTCTTAATTAATTAGAGTCCTCTCAAGCTAATTAATTAAGTTTAAGTAACTTAATTAATTAATTAAAGTCTAGCTCAATTAATTATTAAGGTCCATCTAAATTAATCAATTAAGTTTAAGTATCTTAATTAATTAATGTCTAATTATAATTAATTAAAGCTTATCAACTTTATTTAATTAAAGTTGATCTAAATAAATTCTTAAGTCCAAAAGATTTAATTAATTAAAGCCCAACTTCAATTAATTAAAGTCCAATTAAAACTTGATAGTCCAATTCTATATGTACTTATGTCCAACACATTTAAATTATATGAGCCCATTCCTAAATAATATGTCCAACCAATTAATAATTGCGGCCCAAGCTCGCCCATTCGTATTTTCATCTCGCCCAGCAGCATTTATATATAAATAAATCCAGCCCACTAAGAATATAAATCCTGGCCCAACTATTCTATTAATACATCCAGCCCAACTTGAAAATATTAAAACTAAGGCCCAACCGAAAAAAAAAAACATGCAGGCCCAAATCCAAACCCACTACTAAACCTACACCTCACCCCAGCCCTCTCCAGAACCCCATCTCATCTCAGCGGCGCTACCGCCGCCTCTCCTTCTCCACGGCGCTGCTGCCGCCGCCGCCGCCGCCAACGCTCGATCTCCTCGCCGTGTCGTTGCTCTCTCACTCACATAAGACTCACGCTTCTCTCTCTCTCTCTCTCTCTCATCTCAGCGCCGCGACATCACCGCCGTCTGCCGCCCGCAACGCGTCGTCGCCGAGTCGCACCGCCGCCGCCGCACATCTCTCTCTCTTATGCGTGGTCGGTTGCAACCGCCCGCGACGTGGGACGAAGGCCGTTGTCGTCTCCGTCCTGCCGTTTCCTCTCGCGCTCTCTCTCCTTGCCGTCACGCCACGCCAGCCGCTGTCGACGCCACGCCTGCTGCCGCTGCACGGTCGTCCCCGCAGAGCGCCGTCAAGGCTGCGTCCTCTTCGACGGACAGCAACGAGGGCTCCGACCGCCTTCCTTTGTGTGTGAGGTGTGTTTTGATGCAAGCATAGAGGGGAGGACAGAGCGAGCATTTCGTATTTTTTGAGTTTTCAGTTTATTTATTACTGCTTCTCATTTAATGCGTACGAGATTTGGTGTGCATATATGAATTTTTACTATGTACAGTTATGGATGAAAGGTATAAATGGAATGGCTTGAAGCTTACCTTAATGAAAATCTATGTCGTGTGAGTTTCTGTTTCAGCCGAGTCTCAACCTGAAGGAACCTTTTACGAAAAAAAAAAAGAATTGGAGTTGGTTGCTGTTTAACAAAGTAAGGGTTAAACGTTTAGAAGCTGAAGTGATTACCTTGCTGCTCTTCTTTTCTTGTTTGTTTTTCTGCCTCTTCTCTTTGTTTCTGGGGTGATGAGGAGTCTGCAGAAAGAAAAGAGGAGTGTGAAGAGGAGGATGTAATGTGTCGAGTAGTGAAGGGGATTTGGATGAGAATGTATAAGGATTAATAGGATCAAGTATGCAGAGGTTGCTGTTGTTTGCAGAGGGTATGAGAGAAATCAATTTGTCTCATGTTGCAGGTTGAATCTGTTTGCAGAGATTGAGGAGGTACATGAGAGATAGGAAGTGGTAGAAGTTAAAAACAAAATATAAGGTCAACTTTCTATTTTCGGTAGTTTTAGATATCATGAATAAGTACGATTACGACTTTTCACTCGCTTTGTTCGAACGGGAATCGGTGATCGTCCCGCAGATTCGTAATCCGATTTCGAATCCGATTTCGTTATTGCTCGATTATAAATAAATTAATCTTCTCGTTTATAAAAAAAAAGATTAATTAACAAGCTTTAAAAATTTTATCGTTAACCACGATTTTAACTTTTACGGGGTATTACATGAATATTGCAAAATTATAATAGTATTAGAAAACTGAACACCCGTAAATTTGGTAGTTTTACATCATTTTTGTAGAGTTTTAGATTAGGAATTTACTTGGGGACCTAAGAGAGTATTTGTATTGTATCTTTTTTTTTTGGTAAATTTCATACAGAAATTTAAAGGCCGGGTCACGGTGAACTCGAACCCGAGACCTTTGGCCTCGGGCATTAACCACTCTACCACTAGGCCAACACACGCACACAAGTATTTGTATTGTATCTATTATATGACAAGTGTATTAGGTTTTAGAACATTTCAATTCTATGCTGAAAATGGTTTCCTTCAAACACTATTTTATATTGATGGGATTTGAGAATAGCTGGTATTTTTTATTTTTTTATTTTGTAAAGATAGGGTCTTGAATGAGATATTGATTTACAAGAACTATTGCCTGTAAAATATGTGGTGTTGTGATAATATTAAAGCTTGATTATTTTAGCAGTAGTAACCAGTGATGTGAAGCAAATGAGGTGAAAACAAAATTATTTCTCTTTTATACTTGAAAGATGTGATTATGTGAGGATTATGTGAATTGAGGCAAGTATTAAATTAACCATTTTATTTAAGCAAAGATTAATTCTAATCACAAAAATAAAAATATATTAAATATAATCATTCCTACCTAAAATATCTTTTTATATATTTTTTATTTTAATAATTTACCTAATAACAATAATATGAAAATATAAAATCTAGAAATATAACAAAAGTTAAAATTTTCAAAACACATTTCAAAACCTAACCTAAATCAAAACCTCCTTGCCGCTGCGCTCCTATCCCGTCCCTCCCTATACCCAGACGCCACTTCTGCTGCCCAACAGCCGTCGGAGGAACGTTGTTTCCAAGCCATCGTCTCCAGCCAGCACCGTCGGTCCGCCGTTCCTACTGGTACCATCTCGTTTCTCCATCTTGTGCCGCCCAGATGATGACACCGCCACCTCTGTCTCTGCCAGACGATGACGCTGCCGCCTCCATCTCCACCAGACAAGCGTTGTCGCCCTCTGTACCACCGTCGCCTCTCTCCGCCGTTGCTGCACATCCTGCTACAGTCTCCTTCATCAGAACTGTCTCCACGGTATTTTTTTAATATTTACATTATTTTCCTTAATATATATTATATGTACGAATAGAGTTGTACTATTTTGACGTTTCACTTTCTGTGTGGATATTTGTTTCGTTATCTATCTCGAATTTTTTGTTTCTTAAATTCATTGGTAGTAGAAAATGGCTTCTTTGGGGGAAAAACATCATAATTTGTCGACACTAAAGTTCGAGGATCGATAAATGTAACGACGACTTACGGATTAACGGCTGACCCCACCAACCAACACGAGTCTTTTCAGTGTGCTTTGTCCTCACTCATACACTTCCTGAGAAAACTTCATAAGGGGTCACCCATCCTAGTACTATTATCGCCCAAGCACGCTTAACTTCAGAATTCTGATGGGATCCGGTGCATTAGTGTCGGTATGATTGTACCCTTAAACTCCTGATATTGGGGTCGTGGTGTTGCAGTCAGCATCTCTCTCCTGGGGGTCTTTCGCTATATCCTCCTCGACCATGTAGTCTGGCTCCTCCCCAGGAAATTGGGACTCTCCTGTACCTTCGTCTGTAGTCGCGACGACGTGAGTGGAAGGCGGTATCCTCCACTTCGGTAGGTAGGGGCTCGAGGTGGTAGGTCCCCACCATGCCGTATTCGCAGAATCCTCATCCTATATGGGGTCTTACCTCTTCACTGAACTGCATAGCCTGCGCTATGGTCCTATCGATGCCGGCCATGACTGCAGCGAACTCCTCACCTCCCATAGACACAAGATGCTGTTGTGATGGAAGAGATTGGTAGACAGTCGGCATCGGCAATGGAAGATCTCGGCGGATCTGAGGACGAGAGGGTCCTACCTCGTCGTCTACAAGAAGCAAAACTCTAGGTAGGAATCAACTGTGGCAAGTCCTGTGGATGAGTCAGTGGGGCCTCGGAAATAGCTGCTCCAGAAGCAACCTCCGGAGGTGCCTGTGGTACATTGGCATAGAGGTCGGCCCCTCCCTATAAGTAGTCTTCAAACCTCCCATAGGATCCTCTCGAGATGTTCTCGTACACGATGAAGTAGTGCTGCAATGTAGAGATGAAGTCGAGAAAGTCTCCACACATGTAATAGTCAGCACAACGAAAGACATAATTTGGTAATATCTCATCGGCCCATCCTTGCCAATCTGAGGGCAACAGAGGAATGAGTCTTCGAATGCCATTGTACCCTGATACTCCATATGCATTGGCTTCGATCCAATGTCGATGATAGTTTGCCAGGAACTACCCCAGATTGTCTTCATAGTAGTGGACGTAGGTCCTACCACCTGACGCTCTCGGGGCTAGCGTGCCTCGGGAGTGGCTTCCGTCGGGTGTATCTTGTCCTAGCCATCTATCAAAGAAAATGCTTAGTCGCGGCGGGTGTACCTTGTCTTTATAATTATAATTCAAGAAATTTTTTGAATTATAATTATAGAGACAAGGACAATGCGATAATTAATCTTGTTGGGTAACAAGTTGAGTTTATTTGAACACCTCAATTACCTCTATATAAGGAAGTGAGAAGATCAGTAGCATAAGACATTAGAGAAAAACTCTGGTGTAAGAACATAGTAATTTCTAAATGTTTTAACACACCAATAACTCTCGGTATACGTATGTAAGTTTTAAGCAAAGTGATCAGTATGATAAGATGCCAGTAAAAAAAAATTAGTAGCTATGAGAAATGTTGGGGATTGCTAAGTCATAGTCACGAGATCTATAGAATGTTATTGTTGATATATCATAGTCATGAGATCCAGAATCTTATTGTTGATATATCTTGTGTATACATATAATGAGTGACGGCTAGAGCATTTTCTTTGATAGATGGCAAGGACGAGGTACACCTGACTAGGGATGGCAATCGAACCGCGGGTATCCGCCCGATTATTCTTGGGTTTGGTAGGCATTTCGTACCCGTGGGTATGTTCGTGGTTTAAAACTAGTACCCATTTAGTTCGCAGGTACGGAAATGGTTTGGCACTACCCGTGTACCCGCGAAAATACCCACGAACCCGTGAAACCCTCCCATTTAATAACTTATTTTATTAATTAATTAATTAATTTCCAAATTCTGAAAATAGGTTAGGAACCCTAGTTCCCACTTCCCATTCTTTCATTTCACCGCTCTTCTTCTCACGGTCTCACCTCTCTTACACGGTCACACCTCCGCGCCGATGCGCCGCCTCCGTGCCGCCTGAACCTCCCGCACTCCACCACCGCGCGGCGCCTGCACCGCCGCACCTCCTCCCGTGCTGCCTGAACCTCCCGGCTCCACCAACCTCCCGCACCTCCTCCCGTCCCGCACCAACCTCCCACGCCACACTCCTCCCGTCTCCACCACCTCCCGCTCACGAAGCTCACTGTCGAGACACAACGACGAGCTGCAATTCTTCTCCCGCCGGCCCGCTCCCCGACAGCGGCCTCCGCCGTTAGACTTAGGTACTCGTACTTCAAGTTCATGCATTTTCAGTTTGTAAATATCAATTCATCAATTTGATTTATTTGACCGATAAAGTGAATATAAAACTTGGTACAACGTTAATCCTCTCATGTATGTGAATATTGAACTCACCCTACAGAAAGAATAAAGCTGACCTTTCAGATAATCTTTTTAACTGCTGAAAATCAGAATTCTCATTGTGCTAGTGAAATCATGTAACACAATGCGCCTAGTTCAACCAATATAGTTGGATTTACAGAGATTATAAGTGATTTGTTCTGCATAAAGATGTGAACATGGTTGCATGCAGTGAACAAAAGCGTGCCACGAGAAAATGCACAATTCTTTACTTCATTAAGCAAATCAAATCAACTACTCCATATTTTAAAGAAAGCACAATAACTCCAGGAAATGCCTTGTATTCTAAACTGGCAAAATAGAAATTGCTTCTGGTCCCAAGCACATTACGAATAGTAAAACTCTAAGGCCCCCACTAAAAATCACCCCAAATCAGTATACTAAGCCAAATGAGGTAGAGCATTTCTTGACTTCTGTCACGTTACAGAGTTCCACAAGCATCCGAGTTAGTATCTCTGTATCTGGAAAAATCAACTACTCTTGAACTCCACTTACATTTAAAAACAGAGCAGCTTAAGTAAGTCCCTATTTTCTATTGAAAGTTCAATTGTTTTCCCTCGTCTAGCCTGATTTATTTGGGTGTTTAATATAATTAATACCGTATAAAACTTGTTGTAGTAAAAAGGTGGAATGATGATATTTGGGAGAAAGTTGGCCTAAGAATTTCACGATTCCTAACGACGGAACAAAACATTTTCTCTATTCTTTTTATCCCCACGTCGTTAGGGTTTTGAAAGGCCAAAGCTTTTTGGTTTAATCGTGTTCCTTTGTGTAAATTGCATTTGTGTGAAATAATTTGAACACCCTTTTGCTTTTGCTTTCCAAGAACCCGGCATTTGGTTTGTGAGAACTACACTGAAAATAAAAAGTGGGAAATTGTTGTCTTTTAGAGTACATTGTTGTATTTTGGATAGTGTTTTATTGTGAATTTCAGTTGTGGATTTTGGATACATTGTTGTCTTTTAGACTTCTGTTGTGAATTTCAGTTTGTGAATTTTCAATTGTGCATATGTAGGCATTACAACAAATAGGAGCAAGATGTCCACTCCAGCAAGTAGCAGTTTACCCTTCTCACAAACCTCGGCTCATACTCCCAAACATGATGAAGTTCCTCCACTAACACTAACCGAAGAACCTATTGAGGTGTAAAGTGAACATGTAGACGAGGAAATGGATGATAAGGAAGAGGAGGGAAACCCAAATCGTGGATTAAAGAAACTCACTTGAAGGTGTGGGATGAATTCTTAAGGAAGAAAGTGAAAGGAGTTTGTAAGGCAGTGCATCCATTGTGGGAATTGGCTCTCGGGTGATCAAGAAATGGTACTTCTCGTTTGAAAAGTCATTTGGGGTCTTGCGTTTATAAGAAAAGAAAAGATGGGAAGGTGCGATCTAGTTTGAGGTTTGCATCTAGCGAGAAGAAAGCGTCAGTTGAAAATTATGTGTTTGATCCGAAATTGCTAGGAAATGTTTCTATTCGATGATTATTCTTCATGAGTATCCATTATCCATTGTTGATCATGTTGGGTTTCGTGAATTTGTTGGTGCATTGCAACCTTTATTGAAAATGGTTACTCGAAACACGATTAGGAAGGATATATTGGATCACTACGAGGAAGAAAAAGAGAGCTCTTCTTTACTTGCAAAAGAACAATGGGAGGTTTGCTATTACCAAGATCTTTGGATGACAGATAATAAAAACGAGGATACATGGCGTTGTTGGTCATTTTGTTGATGAGTCTTGGAAGCTTAAAAACACTATCTTGAGGTGATTAATTTGCTATTTCATTCTTTCTTAAATTATCAATTTCTATAAACTCTTATTGGTAAAGATCGCTTATTTTGTGTTAAATTTTGTAGGTTTATATATGTGCCATGCCACCATCTGGAGAAGTTTTGGCGAAGCATTGTATCAAAGCCTTCAAGTTGGGATCTTGATTGCAAGTATCGACTTTGACTCTTGATAATTGTTCTACAAATGATAAATTGGTTGAACACATAGAAAGTAAGATTAGGGGCAGCTAATCTTTTGTTGGATGGGAGGTTTACACATGCGTTGTTGTGCACATATTCTCAACTTGATTGTGAGGATGGGTTAGAGGTCATAGCAAAGTCCATTGAAATTATTCGTGATAGTTGTCTTATTGGACTACACCAAGAGATATGAGAAATTTGAGAAACTTGCAACAACATAAGGTTGAGTTAACTAAGAAGTTGTGTCTTGATTGCAAAACTTCGATGGAATTCAACCTATATTATGCTTAGTCTTTGCTTTGCCATATAAGAAGGTTTTTGATCGTTGCAAGCAAATTAATAAGAAATTTGATTGTTGCCGAGTGTTGAAGATTGGGACTTTACTTATGTTTGTGATAGATTGAGTGTGTTTCATAAGATCCTTGAACTATTTTCGGGAAAATATGCGTGACAACCAATACTTTTTCCCAAAATATGTGATGTGAAAATGAAAATGAATGCATGGCGGCAAAGTGAGATCAAGATGATTGAGAGATGCTGCAGCCATGATTAGGAAGTTTGATAAATATTGGCTTGATTCATGGTTTGATGGCTATTGCTATTATTCTTGATCCGGGGCAAATTGACTATGTTGGAAGCTTGCTATATTTGTCTCTTTGGTGAAGATAGTCTTGATACACATGTTAGTGAGGCAAGCTTCAGTTAGATTGATGGATCAATACCAATCTCAAAATGAAGAAGGGTGTGTGACCTCTTCATTTGATGTTGCCAAAGTTCTATTAGCTCTTACGAAGTGTTGTCGATATTAAAGCGCTTCTTTGGAAGAAGAAGAGTAATAGCGTTGTGAAGTCGAAAAATGAGTTGGACCGTTACTTGGAAGCGAGACAATCTTCATACATTGATGAGAACTTTGATATACTTGCTTGGTGGAAGGTGAGTGGGACTCGTTACCACATGCTTAGTCTTATTGCTCGTGATATCTTTGCTATCCTCATAACAACGATGGCAGAATCGACTTTTAGCACTAGCGGAAAGTTCTAATTGAACATCGCGATCGTCTCACGCATGAAAGCTATTGGAAGCACTAATGTGTTGTCGAATTGACCGTAACAAACATGAAGGTTTGAAATTTAAATTACAAATTTACAATGAGTCTTCTTTCTATGTATCTAATGTGAATAGTTATTTATTTCATAGGTGAAGGAAAGAATGAATGTTTTTGGACATGTCTTCAAGATGAGGAAGAAGAGTTCAGAAACTTGCTCTATATCAACCGTTGAATTGGAATAATATAACTTGATCTCCTCATTTATTGTTGTTAAATTGGATTTGAACTTTCATTTAGTGTTGTTGATTTGTGGATTTGAATTTTCATTGTGTTATTGATTTGTGGATTTGAATTTTCATTGTGTTATTGATTTGTGGATTTGAACTTTATGATTTATGAATTTGTTAGTGATATTTTCGTGTTTTGAAATGCTTGGTTTCGGGTGTGGTGGTCCATGGTGAAGGTTCAGCGGGTAGTCCGCGGGTGGCAGTGGCGGATGCCGTCGGGTGGCGGGTTCGCATGTATCCGCCAACGGAGTGTCGGTATGGTGGAATCTCACTTGCCGTCGCGGGCGGATCGTTTCGCGAGTGCGGATGTGGTTCGACACTATCCGTGCCCGCTCATTCCATTGTCATCCCATCTCCGCCAGCGGTGGGCGTAGGTGCAGTGGGACCGCTGACACTCTCGGGGCTACGCGTCGCCGGGGTGGCCTGCAGCCGGTGTGGGGATGACAATCGAATCTCCATGTACTTCGATGGAGTTGACACGATCTTTGAACTTCTGCTTGTGGGCTCTCGCAATCCCTCGGCCCATACCCCACTGCTGCAAGCTACGAACTCGATGTCGACTTGGATATGGTAGTTCCACCAGCTCGGTGGATTGCCTTCTCGTACTCCGCGACTCCTCAACCAAGCTAGCCTCTCCATGATCGATTCAGTCGCTCCTCCACTTGTATAGGCCTTGGATAGCGTCGCTGGATAAGTCGCGCCGGACTTAGTCCGTGCGATCCTCAACTTTGAGCCTCGTTCTCGGCCGGAGGGGCCACTTCGATCAGCCTCGTGCAACCTCTTCTTGGTGGTGGGCGGCCTCGGCTGACATCCATGAGACGAAACTTGGGTCATCTCGGTGAGGCCACGACTCGAGCACCTCTTATCGCTTACCGCCAGGCGCCTCGGAGCCTCTTTAGCAGTCAACAATTAGCATGATCGAGTCAAGGCATTCGGTGTGGAGTCTTGTAAATAAACAAGACAACACACATTTCAAAATGTTGCGTTTATTACTCAAAAGTGGGAAGTATTACAAGGACCGAGTCCTGTCGACTCAGGTTCGAACTATTTCATCGGTCCATGACCTCGGGCTGTTGCGGATTCGCCCGACCTCACGATGCTCTGCGGTTGGCCCCTCGGTGGGAGCTCAACACCGCCTCTGCTCCGCCTCGCCACTCCTCCCCTCCGCCTCGGCCGCCCTTTCGGCGAGGAGCTCCGGAAGCTCGGGATCTGTCTCCTCCTTGCCTGGCGGCGACCTCGGCCGTCGGGAGGTGGTGGGCCTTGAGCCTCGAAGCCAGGGAAGGAGCCAGCCACGGAGATCACCGGGCGTAAGCCTTGTTCGACTCTCGGAGGTCGAGGCCTCGGTCCGCCCGTACTTGACCCTGTCAGTCGGGCTGGCGACGCATTTCCCAGGTGATCGACAGCTCGGCCATGGCAAGATCGGCAATAAAGGCTAGAAGCTCTAACTCGATAAACTTCTTGTGCAAGGCCCTCGTAAGGGTCCACAGTCGGCCACTAGCACCTCCGTTCGCGAGCTCCTTTTCGCCCGGCGACAACCTCCGAACCTCTTGACCTCCCGGGCGGCCTCGAGTGCCCAAGCCCTCTTCTTGAGGCGGCCTCAGGTGCGAGCCCTCGGTCTCAAGCGCCGCCTCGGCCCGCCAGCGGCACGGTGGTCCGGCGTCCATCCGCGCCGACAAGCTCATTCCGTACGTATCGGTGAGCTCGGCTGACCGCCAGCGGCCTCGGCAGCTCGGCAACAGCTGCGGGGCCCCGATCAACACTCCCACCAAAAAGCGGCCTGAGTTAATACGGATCGCGGCGTCCAAATCTAAATGTGGAAGAACTTTTGTACCTCGGGGAGGGTGCGGCCAAGCTTGAGGCGGTACCCGTACTCAGCGGCCACAGGCGAGACTCCGATCTTGGGCGGGGACCACTTTGAGGCCCACTCTCAGTTGCCCGTATTGTCGACCTTCTTCGGACCTTGGTAGGTCAGCCAGCTTCATCTTCCTCTGCAGGCTCGCTCTCGGCATCGTGAGCCACTCTTGCCCGATCGGCTTCATTGCGTATTACGAAAATCGGACGTATAAGGACTAAGAAGATGGGATGCCCTCGGAGTCGGACCCAGATCCGGACTTCCCGTAAATACTCGGCCCGTTGCCGGGTGGTCCTCGGTGTAACTTATGGATAAATCTACCAAGGCTTCTCGCCTCCCTCCATATGGCCCGAGGGCTTGATTTTCGAGTCCGCCCCGTCACGATCGCCTCATACCTCGCGCCTCCGGCCCGAGAAAAAATACCTATGCGCGATGGGACACTTTGGAAGGGGCTACCTTAAATTTCGGGGAGACGGATAGTACACTCCTCATGGTCTTGACACTAAAAGCATCCGTTACCTCGAAGGAGAACTCCTCGGCAATGCCATAGCAGAGAGCCTAGCCCGCCCGACCTAATGGAATTAAGTCAATTGACAAATGGGGATGGAAATACTCTTGAAAGCTAAGATAAATGGGGGCGGAGGATACCAAGACCCGCCTCCAAACTATCTACATACACGGTAATAAACCCATAGGGACCATACACCTATCGTCCATTGCCGCACCAACGCCTCCTCCGGGATCGGTATTCCTTTACGACTTCAAAAGTTCCTCCGATTATCGAGCCCGACCGCCACGCCGCATACCGTCCATGCCAGGATACGGCGGAACCCAGAACTCGAGTCTATGGACTTACCCGACCATTATAGCACTATAGTCTTTTCGTCGGGGCGATGGCGGAGCCGGGCGAAATGGAACTTTCGGGCGAAGGCGGAGAAGAAGATAAAGAAAACATACTACTTTTCACGGAGTATATGGCTCGCCCGGGAGATCGGGATCAAGTCGAAAATTTCTAATTTTTATCTCAACAAGGCGTCGAGGGAAAGTGAGCGAGTTGACCTCGTTTGGGCTATTTATGGACAAGGCGCCTAAGCGCCTTTTCAACCGACACGTACTACCCGTGATTGGATGTGGAGTCACGCACCGCGTTGAGTGCTTACTACCGCTGGCGCGTATGAGCGTCGCTGGCGTAAGATGACCCGATCGACCTAAATCATCATACGGACCGGCGTCCTGGATAAGCGCCTCGGTCGTACCTCGGCCCCCCAAATAACGGGGATCCGGATCGGACCTCGGCGTCCTGTCAGCGCCCTCGCTTCGGGAAACGTCTCTCGAGATCAGACTCGGCGAACCGGCCCCAGTTTGGTGCCGCCGGCGTACCTCGGCTCCCTAGAAGGCGGTCTCGGGTGGACATCGACACCCCACAGGACAATACCACTCCGGATCGGACCTCGGCGTAACCTCGCGGAGGTCGATATCGGTCGGACTTTGACTTCCCGGTAGTACGTCTTTTCAAGCGGACAGACAACGGACCACGACTCGATTCGGCGGATCGCCAAATAAACCCTCGCTCAAAAGACAACACCTTGACAAACAACTGGCGGCACGCTCTCGCGTGCGCTTTTTCACTCGGCGCCGGCATCGCGTCCCTCGACCGGAAGGGGCTATGATGGGATATAGTGACGATCGGGCCACTGCAGCCCACGGTGGGCTATATTTGTAGCAGCCCCGCGGTTGAACCAGTGAGCCCTAGTCATTCGAAACCCACCCTAGGAGAACAAGTGGGCCACCCACGTGGCACCAGGGGGCGTCCTGCCGACATGGAGGATCGCCGAGAAGAGCCCGACGATGGAGATCGCCCGGAAGGCCCCGGCCCGATGGAGGCAGCGGAGGAAGAGTCCGACCATGGAGGTTGAGCGGCGATTCTGGGCTCGGGGTTGTATAAATAGAAGGAAAATTGTGATAGAAGGGTTGACAACTTATCGAATACTAAGAGCTAACTACACTCCTGTACTCAAATTATAGTGAAAGTATTGAGAAACACTCCTCAGTGGACGTAGATCTCGTTAACGATCGAACCACGTAAAAGCCTTGTGTTCTTTGTTGCTTTACATAAATCTCAGCACTTCCGTAACTAGATTTATCATTGATCAAGTTTTGATCAAGTGGGTTTGCGTCTCGATGAGGCAACTTGGATGGATGTGGTTGATGTTGGTGGTCAATTTCCATACTTTCGCCTTGAGGACAAGGATTTGTTTGGTGGGGGCTATTGATAGCATCGCAGACCTTGGGTGGTTTATGCTCATGCAACGTGGCATTGTTGATTATTGATATTAGTTTAATAATTCTTTTACTATTTGATGGGTTGTTTGCATGAGTGGGACCCACGTGTGCATGGTGGGCTTTATCTAGTTTAGGGTTATATTTATAGTTGTTTTCTGGATAGAGATAAGGGTCTTACATATCAGGATTTTGTGGATGACTTGCGTAGGCCTCTTTGAGGATTTTATTATTTTGATTTCATATATTCGTTCCTTCGCCTTTCACTCTATCATTTGGTTATGGATTCTTTCTTCTTGAGCTCATCTCAGGAGAGCGAGCTGTTGATCTTGCTCGACTCGCCAATGATGCTGACACGAAGTTACTGAATTGGGTGAGCCCTGCTCTTAACTGCAAAGCTTAGGGATTGCAAATCATTTAAATAGTTGGATGCTTAAATACTGTGGTGATAAGAGATATTTTGTATCATTATGTACTAATTGTGGTAATGAATATTGGCAATACTTGCATTTGTAGTAGCAATTTCATGCCCTGTTGTTACTTTCCTCAATTAAACTTAGTATTATCTTTTATAATTTTGTTACATGTGGATTTATAATCTTAAATCAGGTGAAGGAATTTATGAGGAGAGAATGGAATATGATGGTTGATACAGACCTTAAGGTGATTTCATAGATAAAGAGGTGGAAGGGTTGTTGCGAATAGCTCGTCTGCACAATAATTGATCCAGAGGTACGTCCGACAATGTTGGATGTCAGGTGTTAGAAGGTGAATATGACTTGGCTGAGAGGGAGGAGGATATTCCAGAACATGGAGATGTCGGAATTTTACTCTAGATGAACTACAGGCTGCAACAGAGGATTTTGGCAACAAAATTATCAGTAAAGATGGTTTCAATATGATCTACAAAGGCTGGTTAAATGGCTCTCCTGTCGCAGTTAAAGATACAATTCTCAAAGCCTAGAATATTATTTTGAAAGAGAATTAAAGGTTGGCAGAACTTGTTTTCATCCAAATCTTGTTCGTGTGATTGGATATTGCCGTAGACCAGAGGAATGGCTGCTTGTTTTCCGTTGATGGCCAATGGAAGTGTCGAATCATGGTTAAGGGTAAGCTTGACTTACTGTTATTTAATTTCTCTTCTATATTTGTATGAATATCATGATTCTATGTTTATGAACACAGAGAGGCATACTGTGATCTCTTGAGATATACTTGCATCTTCTATTTGCTTATTTTGTTCATAGACGTGACCACCAACTTTGATCAGATTTTGGTTTTAGACACAACTTTTAAAACGTTCAATAATGACCTCACTTTTTGATGGTAGTAAAATAGAAATTCAATAATGACCTCAAAATCGTGTCTAAAACTAAATTGGGTCAAAGTTGGTGATTTTATGTTGGCAATTAACCCTTACTTTATTAGGTTCTGATTGTTTATACAAAGTTCATTTGAATCTGTATATTATAGCGATTCATGATGCATGGTAATAACTATGTACGAGAAATGTACCGTTTTCTTAATTTTGTACATGATTCATTTCCCCTTTTGCAAGTTGTAACTCGAGCATGCCGATAATGTTATATTTAGCACAACTCTAATATCAACACAACATCAATGTTTTCCACTTATTGTGTGTGTGTTGGCCAATAGAAGTGGTTAATCTTGAGAGAGTCTGGGTTCGAGTCCACGTGTGGACTTATAAATTTCTGTATAATTGATCCAAAAAAAAATGTTTTCCACTTATCGAAAATTACACCTATTAACATTGCTTGATGTGATATTTTGCAAGAGCATCATACAGTGTTAAATTACAATTTCTTATTTTATTGCACCATGTTACAATTTACATGTTGCATTAACTCAAAGTCTCTGAATTTACTAAATGAGCAGGGAGACACGAATCACGGCCTCCACTCACTTGGCTAAAAGGAAAAGGATAGCACTAGGTGTTGCAGGGGTCTAGCTTTTCTGCATAATAAATCCAGAAAGAAAATCATTCATCGCGATGTCAAAGCTGCAAATATTTTGTTAGATGACAACTTTGACGCAGTTGTTGCTGACTTCAAGATGGCCGAGTTCATCCACTGCGACAATACTCATATTACCACGGTCGTAACAGGAACAAATGGTCATATAGCTCCCGAGTACCTTGCTAGTGGTAAGTGTTCGGATAAAACTGATGTTTTTGGTTATGGGGCCTTTCTTCTTGAGCTCATCACAGGAAGAGAACTATCGATCTTCTTCACATAGCGATGACAAAGACATGATGTGTGCTGATTGGGTGAGTCTTGCCTTTTATGTGATGATTTTAGTGATGTTTAATATTTTCACAACCACCCTCATCTCATACATCTCATCTCAGGTGAAAAGAAATTACGAAGAGAGAGATTGGGAATTGATGGTTGAACAAAGATAGTGGTGGACGTAAATTCATGAACTTAGTGGTGAAGCAGCTGGTGCAAATAGCTGTTCTCTGCACACAGTACGATCAGACAAACGCCGAGGATGTCGGAGGTTGTGAGGATGTTGGGAGCTGCTGGTGGTGCGGCTGAGGGTCGAGCTGTCAAGGAAGTTCTATTCTGGCAATAGAAGAAGAACTATCTGGGCCAAGATGATCAAGCAATATTTCAATCATCTGGTTTGGTTGCATAGATGGAAGATGTGCTGTGTGGTAATGCACTTGGTCATAACATCTGATGAGTTTTTATTCCGTGTTACAATTGCATGTATATAATTAGGGTGTTTGTAGTTTGGTTTAAACCGTAAATTAAATTGGATGGATTAGATCAATAATAATAAAATATAAAATATAAAATTAATTTTTAATTATTCAGCATTGCATCAAATATTAATTGATTTGTTAAAGTATGGGTGCTGATGCTTATTTCATTTTTTGTATCATGGGGAACTACATGACCGTTATCTTGAGTGCGCTGTAAACCTCAAGTTCACTTGTCTGATAATGTGATAAATCTAGTATCGAGATTTATAAAAGCGATAAAAGCACGAGAGACTTTTCGTGGTTCGATCGAGAATAAGATCTCGTCCACGGAGGATGATCCTCAGATGTTTACTATAATTCGATTCGAAGTATCTCGAAGGGCTCTAGTATTGATAATTTCTAACCCTTTACCTTGATCAACTCTATTTATACAAAGCGTAAACCCACGAATCCCTGATTGGCGGGCTCGTCAGTTCTCCTATAAGCCATGATCTCCGCCCATTACTTACCCATGATTTCTAAGTTACCTCATTACGTTACCCGTGATTAGGGTTTGGGATCGTCGTTTAGGCGTGTAGGAGTAGAGCGACATAGGTTAGGCCATGTCGTTGAGACTCATTGTTGGGCACGAGAGGTTGGGCCTATCCTATCATAGCCCACGAAAAGTCGAATAGCGCAGGGTGAGCGGAGAATGTCTTTGCCGGGGCGGGATATTCTTTTGAGATTTCGTTGAAGGTTTGTCTTTTCTTGTATTACTTTTTTAAAGGACATCGGGTCGACAGAAATCGGTGGTCGAGGTGGACATGGGCGCACCCGATGCCCAAGTCGAAATCATTCTGATTACTAGCGGATCGGTCCGATGTCGGGAGGTCGAGGTCGAACTGAAATACTGTTGGTATAAGGACATGGTGGTGTCCGATGTCCGGGCTCGTATAATCATTACGTGATCGGTGGCGGTGCATTTTCGAGAGATCGTCACGCGGCGGTAGTTGAGCACGACGTGCGTCGTCGGTCACCAATCGTAGATGGCACGTGTAATAAGCGAAGCGGCGGATTTTGGGCGCCATTTATCCTTAAATAGGTCTAAAAGAAGCATTGTTCATTTTCTCCTTGACGTTTGAATCCAGTATAACCTTAGAAATCCATCTCTTTCACACTTTGTTGAAGAAATAAAATCCGCCTCGGAAAAAGTAGTATGTATTCTTCACCTTCATTCCTCTTCTGCTCGATAACTGCGTTCGGCGGGTTACGCGTCAGATCGATGTGAGGATTATATATGCCATACGCTGCTGGTAAATCCATGGGACTTAGTTCTAGGGTTTCACCGGTGTCTTGGTATGGGATGGCCTCGAGTTGGTGGGGGGGCGGATCAACTTTGACGAGGGGCTTTTGGTGGTTCTTGAGAAATACCACGTCGAGGAGGATGCATGGTGGTGCTTCTTTGAAGATGATAGGCGATGGCCTCGGAGGTTTATTACCATTTTGTAGATAGCAATAGTGGGCTTAGATTTCATTTGCCCCCTTTCCTTAGCTTTCGAGTATTTTCGGATCCTATGCCAGTGACCTCCAATTCTATTAGGTCGGCGGTTGGGCTAGGTTGAGCTGTTATGGCATAGGCGAGGAGTTCTCTTCGAATCTTGATGTGTTTTCGCATCAAGTCTATGGGAGGTATATTACATCGTATCGTGCGAAGTTTAAAATAGCTTCCCGTGAAGGTATCCCTTTGAAATAGATCTTCTTTACGGGTGAGGGTATCCGAGGGTATGAGTGGGGCCTCGGGCGATGAAGGATGTGAAAATTAATCCGGGCCCTATGGAAGGCATTGAGCGATATGGGTGAGATCTGTCGATCGATTATCTGAGGATGACTTGAGCGATCTTTGGGTTGAGTGTTTATAGGTGGAAGCTCAGTGTCAGTGCGATTTGGGTGAGGCAACATTCTTATCTTTATTTCCCTAAATCGATTTTGTGGTGCTAATGAAATTCTCATGTTGTATGCGGTGAAGGTTGACCCTACGGAGAGTCGATGTGCGATCTCGGCGCCCTGCATCACTACGAGCGAAGGGGCCGCGAGGAAGAAGGCAGAGGCGAGTCCACCCGCAGCCCGTGGTGGTGGGCGCCTGAAAACAATGCCGGTCCTCGGACAACCTCGGGCCGATGGAGATCGAGGTCCATGCCCGACCCTCTGC
This sequence comes from Salvia rosmarinus, assembly GCA_036937905.1. NCBI lineage: Eukaryota > Viridiplantae > Streptophyta > Magnoliopsida > Lamiales > Lamiaceae > Salvia > Salvia rosmarinus. Next base: position 8,201,828 of record CM072820.1, on the reverse strand, counting down.
CCAGGGTGCCGGCTTCAACTCCTTATCCTTCCCAAGGTATAAGTCGCTTCTCTTCTCCTTGTAAGTTTGTTGTTACGTGTTGCTAATTGTTCCATATTGGGATCGGCCTCGATGGCGGTGAGATGCACCGCATGGCGGGCTTGTTGTTGAGGCGCCCATGATATGAGGCCATGGAGAAGGCGGCGGCTAACGGACAAGCGGGGTGTGGTGAGATCATGTTGGATCTTGCCGGGCGGGCCTTGAACTGCTAAGGAGGCGAAGGCCAGTGGCAGATGGCGGAGGTGCCCTCAGAAGAAGGACCAGGAACTGCAGTGGCCCGTGCCGAGTGGGCGCCCGAGGAGGCCCGGTGAGGAGGCAGCGAGAGACAGCCTTCTTGCTGGGCGAGGACCTATCTTGAGGGCCTTAGCGGCGAACTGCTCAGTCGGAGAGTTTTCCTCTTTCATCTCAGACAGGCATTTGTGATGGGCCAGGGTGATTTGTGCCCACTAGAAGTTGGCGGAGAGACGGATTTTGACAAGGCCCACCACGGTTGGGTTGAGTCATTTTGTCGGGAGGTATCAAGGATTATGCTCGCATGTCAGTTGAGGCGACCTCTTTTCCGTGGTGGATGCCTTGGCATACTTCGCTCCGGCGGGCCGTAACTTCAGTCTGAGGAAGATGAAGACTTGGAGCTTCACTGCTGGTGAGGCGAACGGAGCCGGGTCGAGATCGGACATTCCTTGGGAGATCGGCCACCTTCGGCAGATCGACAACAGTGAGGAGCGGCTGAGCGGCGGGAGGCGGAGAGTCGGCAATGAGCACTGGTCGATGGACCTAATGTAATAAGGCGATTTGCGGGTCGATAGGACCTTATGTTGTCTAAACTCCATTTGAATAATAGACATATCTTGTTAAAATGCTTTGTGTGTTGTCTTATTTCTAGCATTCTTCATCTCAATACCGGACTCGATCATGAGTTGCTAAAAAGTTGAAGAAGTCAGGGTGCTCTTGAGAAGGATGAAGAGGTGATCCTTTGGAGGAGTCGGTCTGGGTGACTCGGGGTTACGGCGGTATGGATGTCGACTTGGTATCGTCGCGATGAAGCGGAAGTTACATGAGGTACGACTCCAAGTGGTCCCTCCTTCTTGAAATGAGGCGTTAAAGTTAAGGATTACACTATCTAAGTCGGGGCGGTTGCTCTGCGGATGTAATCGAGGCGGCGTCTGATGCGAGGCGGCTGGTGACAGAGGAGTTGGCTCGGATCTGGGAAGAGCATGCAGTATGAGAAAGTAATCATGGGTTGGTGGAACTACCATATCTGGCCGACGACGAGTTGAGCTTGTTGGCGAGGGCATGGTCTTGAGGGATGAGGAGGGCAAATAGCGAAGTTTGAGGCGCCTCGACTACATCACGAAATACATGCAAATGTCGAGATGGTTTACAAGCGGCGTATGCCCCAATCCATGACACGTCGGTGGCGTCTACGGTCGATAATTGAAGAGCACGAGGAGGAGGCTCTGCGATCATGCGAGTGCTCGTCTAATGGGTCCACGAAGAGAGTACAGAGGGCTGCGCGGGTCGGAGGCGTGGCCGGCGGCGGCTGGTCGGTGGAAGGGTTTTATTCGGGACAAGGGCATGGTTACGGCGGAGTTAGGCTCACGGGGTCGGTGCGACCTCGGGCATAAGATCACATTCCCGAACCGAATCCGCTTTGTCGTGTCGGAATGCACTGGGCGGGCCGGTGGTGCACCGTCCTCCATAGATTAGGTGGAGGGACCGAGTTCGTTCGGGTATTCATCATCGAGTTTTGTTGAGAACTATCTCGACGGTGAGTCTCGGCGAGGAAACCGAATGAGGGTATATAGTGTAGGACTTTGTATATAGGTATAAATGTATTTAGACTCGTTTGAGTGTCGTTTTCCTCTTAAGAGGTATAAACATAACAGGACTTAGTTTGATTAAGTAAATGTATTTATCTTTATATAGTCATAATTTAGTAAGGTCATTTTGGATGTCTTATACATGTAGATTTTTTCAACAATGAGTAATCTATATGCATGTCGTAACTTTCAAACTAGTGAGTAGTGCGTATCGTTGCCTTGAGGCGTTGATTCGATGAGTAATCTCCGAGTGCGACGCAGCGCAGTGAGTACCTGCTTAGTGGGTTTTCATCTTCTGAGGCGTCACTCGTGAAGGTTAAATCGGTATATCGAATAGATGTTAAGCATCTGAATAAAATGATGAAATGAAATATTAATTAGAAAAATAAATATTTTATTCAACAAATATATGTGCTTGACACAAGCGAGTAAGGTGGCTAACATAGTGATCGAAATTGAAACTATGTAAAGTACCTCAAATAGAAATATACCGGTTAGGGATAAGCGCACGGATAAGTGAGATAGCTTATAAGCCCTTACCCGAGTTCGTGAACACGGTATGGGCCCCATGTTGGATCGACTTGTTAGGCGCTCGGCTCTCTTGAACACATTATTTCGTGGAGAGTGCGCCTACTTGGGCGCGAGGTTTGACCCTTTTGTTGTCTGGTGCGACACAGAGCCTTGTGTTGCCCGTTTATGAAGGGAGGCTCATGACTTCTCCTCGGGCGTCGAGGTTGGCCGGTCTTCCGTTCGGCACTGGTCGAGTGAAGAGTGCAGGCTTGGTGCGCCGATCTCGGCGGTGGCGGCCTCGGTGCACGTGAACCCGGTGAAGGGTTTCCGTCGCGACGTCAGGGTGTGGTCTGTGGGACCGAGGAGGACTTGAGGAGATTTTCGGCCCGTCGCCTAGCTCGGTCCAGCCTCTTCCAATCCTTGTGCGATCGTGCGGTTGGTGACCTCGATGCGGCCATTCGCTTGTGGGTGTCGACCGGGGTGAGCGTTGATCGATCTGAAGCTCTTCGCCCCTCCTTGGTTTTTGTCTATGAATTGGGTGCCGTTGTCGAGACGAGCGTGCGGTATGCGCGGCGGACTATTTTTCCACGAAGGTCTGAATCCTCCGCTCGTGAGGCTCGATGGTGGCTCGGCCTCGACCCGTTTGTGAAGTAGTCTGTAGCGACTAAATATCGAGGCGACCCGGTGCTCGGTCGAGCGGACCAGCGATGTCGATCCCGTTGCATGAAGGCCATGGGCTCTGTAAATTGCTCAAATCGATGCAGGGGTAGCTTCTTGGCAGTGGAATGAAGTGACACCGGACATTTTGAGTTCATTTGAATCTTGAATAAGGGTGGGCGATAATATCCGACCTCGTCTTCTTTGAAAGAGCTCGAGGCGATGTAGACTCGCAAGATCTCATGAATCTCATTAAGCACGTGGTAAACTTTGGTCACGGCAGGGAGGGTTGAAGGTAAGACTTCCAGGTGAGAGCCCTCTACTCGAGATATTTAAGGATTTCACCATCTCTTTTTGGCTCTGGCCGATCACGAGGTAGTGTGCCAACTTCCGGTATCTTTTAGGGCGTCGTCCAGTTTGGTTCGACCCTCGAGATATGACGATGTGGGGCGCCTCAATCTTACGGAATGAACTTCTCTCTTGGCGGTTTATGGGAGCCGAAGCTAATTTACTAAGGATGTCGGCTCGGCTATTTTCTTCTCGTGGGATTTGATGGATCTTGAAGTACTGAGCAGTCGTATCTCTGCCTTTTCTCGGTATTGTTTCTTCGGTCTTCCTTTCGTATTTGCCAACACAGGTTCACCGACACAGGAATCTCGAAGATTTGGATCTTGTCCACCCAGTTCCTTGGCGGTGGTCAGGAGATCGGGGCCTCGTACTCCACTCGTTGTTGGTGGTGGGAAGGTGGCCGGGTGTGTCAATTCTGCTTGCTCGGGCGGGGAGGATGCAGCTCCAGCTACGCATCTTGCATGAGCTCAGTCCACATGACGCCCTTCAGCGGGTGATGCAGGGCAGATCTCCGCGTGGGGGTGGGAGTGACCTCATTGGTAGGCGACCTCGGTGGTTTGATCTCCACGGAAATCAGCGAGGCTTGCCCTTTATGGCGGGGGGAGTGAGATATCGTGTTCGCAGAGGCTCAGGTGCCCATTGCTATTCGTCGAGATGACTCGGTTTGACAAGACTTGTCTTAGAGGTAAGTCCGTTAGTCACAGATGAATGAGCTTGAAAGTGGCGGACGGCTTGGCGTTCACAGGCTAGAGCTACCTTCTCGAGGTTGGTGTACCTCGTCTCGAGGTCCTTTGAGGCCCGGCTAATGAAGTAGATGGGGAGTTGCGTCCCGTCTCATCTCGCTGATCTGACACTAATTGCCCGTCAAGGGGTGGCGAATAGCGATAGAGTTTCACGCTTGCTTTGGGGCGAGATAGTGTGTGGTCGTGAGATATTCCTTGTTGTCGAGGCGACCTGGTGTTCTTCTGCCGGTGAAATCTGGGCTCTCCTAAGGATCTTGAAGAAGGGAAGGCTACTCGGCACTCGAGATAGGAATCGGTGAGGCGGCGGGCATCCGGTGAGTTTGTGTATTTCACGGATGGTTTGGGATGCATATCGAGCACCGTTTTCACCTTGGTAGGATTGGCTTTCAGGGCCTTCTTGAGAAACCACATCGAAATTTACCCGTCTTCATACGAATGTGCACTTACGAGGATTGAGCTTGAGGTTGGCCGACTGAGGAGTTGAAGGATAGTTTGAGTCGATAGCGCGAGTTCGACTTTTGCTTTTGACTACTATAAATCGACATAGACCTCAACAATTTCTCCTATGTGATCCTTGAAGATCGTCCACAGTTCTTTGGTAGGTAGCTCAGGCGTTTTAGGACGCAGCATCTTTCGGTGGCGAAGCAGAAGTCGGTAAACTATTTTTGCGGGCGTCTTGGACTCATCAAGACTTGGTGGTACCTGTATAAATCCGAGCTGAAGATCTCATACCTTTGCTTCCTGCATCACTGGATGTCGGGAGGGTAGATCCTTTAGGCGGTGTTTATTGAGTCGGTATAGTCGACACAATCGCCATCCACTCGCGCTTCGAACTACAGGATTAGCGTCAAGTTGGGTATTTAACCTGTCTGAGATTTTAGCCTCACGCAGGTTGGGTTACCTGTCTCTTATGACTGGCTAAGCTCATGCAAAACTTCTCTTACTTACGCGGCTGGTTTAGTGGCGGATCAATGTTGGCGATGAGTTATGAGCTTCGGTGAGACCAGGTCATATCTAATGGAACCATGTACAAATACATCTCTATTCCCAGAAGCATGACTGTGGCGAATATTGGTGAAACTTGGGTACCAACCTTGACAACTTTGGAAGAATTGTAAAGTCGTATTTTGAAGATTCTCGATCGGATCGTCCAGGGTGGCAACTTGGAGGGTTACTGTAATTACTGGGCACGAGGTAAGGCCGCGTCTTGGAGTTGAGACTCGTAGGCATTCTTTAGGCCGTTTGGTCACCACGAATGTAACTCTCCGCCAGGGGTGGGTATCTTAATGTGAGGTGGTACAGAGCTAGAATGACTCTGGTTGACATCTGGATATCTTCCAGGATAATGTTGTATGGAGAGGGAGCTCGGACGAGGAAAAATTGAATGGCTTTGGTGCACACAGGCGCGCCTACGGTGGCAGGAAGGTGATGACACCGCGGTTGAACGCCTCTTGAGTAAAGCTCATGGCCGGGAAGGTGCGGGGTGTACAATTCCTCCGCCAAGTTTATCCGAGCGGCTACGGAATATGATGCTAACGGAGGCTCAGAGTCAATGTGACCGAGTGTACATTCTTGTTACCACTACGGCTTGTATTGTGGCATCCTGGTGAGGCATGATCTTGAGTCTTGGTCGTCTTTGGAGAACAGATATTTTCTCCTCCGGGTCGCTTGTTTTCGACTCTTGAGGAGATCGACCTCGAGTTCGTTTCTAGCGGCGACCTCGTCGTATAGGTAGCGATCCGATTATAAGCGTAAACTGCTCCATTGCATTGGGACCTTCGTCCTCGTCGTCTTGGTCGGGTTGCCGTTGAGGTCGATCATGATTGTTACCACCTCATTTTCCCTCTGCGCTTTTATTACCCGGCCGGATCGGCGGTGTCTCTTCGGCTCGCTTGTGTGAGCTCGTCGATACGTGAGCTCGAGGACTCATCTTAGTATCGTGACCGTACCGGTGGTAGTCACAATACTTTCCGTTGACTTTTTGGATCCTCGCTTTCATGGAGATGAGGTTTTGGAAAGAGCTCGATGGAAGCTCAAATATTTCATACGAGTTTAAATAGAGGCGTCGTTATTCTGAGGGTTTGCGAGTCCGCCTTGATTCTCTTGGCCCTTCTTTATTCTTTTGAGCGACTTGATTCGGCACTCGACCCCGATCCTGCGTTCCCTTCTCTCGGTCCATTCTTCGTCGGATCTCTCTCTTGCAGGTCCGACTTGTCCCCTGACAAAGTTGTCGAGCGAGTCGAGGCGACTAAGCGGTCTTTAGGCATTCACGGTGATCTCTTTTTGGAGCTCGAGTCGGATCCGGTTCTTGAATACGTTGATGATGTAGAGATCGTTACTCTACGTATTTTAAGGATTCCATGATGCAACTGGACGAAATCGACATTGTTTGTCCGTCCTTGCAGTTGTGGCGGTCGGACGAAGGTTGTGGCATCTTACGTAAGCTCATTTGAAGCGATCCGTGAGGTCTTTGAAGCAATGGATCTTTGTTATGGTGAGCGGAAGTGAACCAGCGTCGGTTGGAGATCATTTCATGGGAAAGACCTTACCAGTAAATCTTCCATCCTGGGTTTGCCATATTGGTGGTATAGGCAAATAGGAAGTCGGAAGGATCTCCAAGGCCATCGTGTGCGGCAATATTTGGGCCGGTATCGGCTGGAAGGGTGTATCGAGTCCTTGAAAATGAGATAATTAGTCGTGTCGTGAGATCCGGGAGTCGTTACCATCCTCTCGGAGTGGAGATCGATATGCATCATGCGTCTTTGGGGGTTCGACTTCATCTCCTCAGCTAACAGTCCGTCTCAATGAGTATCCGCGTCGAGGTGGAGCGGGCTCAGCGGAGGTGTAGGGCGAATGAACCTGGTATCGGCGATCATTATGCCGTGGTGAGCGTTGATTGTTTAGGAGGTGGCGACCGTTACATCACCTCGCGGAACTCTTGAGGGCCCGCTCCGTTTATCTCGGTTGAAACTGCGGAATTGATTGAGGTTGGCATTGAGGAACTCGGACCTTTGCTTCGACCGAGGACCTCGTGGGGCGGTGAACCTCGCATGCACGTCTTTGAGGTCGGTGTCCTCACCCGTTGGGGCGGCGATCACGGGTAGTGGAAGCATTCTCCATGTAACCCTGGTGTGTGACCGCTGGTGCGTCATAATCCCTTTCCCGGCGTTGTGTGACCACCGATCTCTCCCTTCGGTTATTACCGAGCATCGCCCGCTGATCTTAGCGTTTGCACGTGTCCTTGCCATTAGATTGTAGAAAACCAGATCTTTTGTTGAAGTTTCACGAGGCGGCGCCATGATAAATCTAGTATCCGAGTTTATAAAGCGATAGAAACGAGAGACTTTCGTGGTTGATCGAGAATAAGATCTCGTCCGGAGGATAATCTCAGATGTTCTATAATTCGATTCTGACCAGATATCTCGAAGAGGCTCTAAGTATTGATGATTGCTAACCGCTTTGTCCCATGATCTACTCTGTTATTCACATGACGTAAACGCATGATCCAATCGATTGGGAGACTCATGTCTATATTGTGTACCTGATCTCGCATTATTACCCGTGATTCTACCTTTTCCTCATTACCATTACCTATAATTAGGGTTTGGGATCGTCGTTTAGCGTAAGTAGTAAACGACATTAGTTAGGCCCATTCTGTTCAGACTGATTGTTGGGCACACGGATTGGGCCATATCCTATCAGACTGCTATCTTGGGCTAAAAGCTTCAGGTTCGTACAATATGTATCTATCTTGGGTGCTCTTGTCTGATAGGATACTGAACCACGTTGGATACAATATGAGCTGCTATCTTAGGTGCTATGAAATAGGATCAAATCCACGTTGGAAAATTAGGTGTGTGGCTCAACTCGTAGAGGCGTTTGGTGGGGTTGAACGCGTGAAACTATAAATCAATCATGCTTGAATTTGAATTTGTTGGGGACATTAATTTCCTTTTCTTTCCTTTATGCTAGATGTGTCCAATGCCCAAAGCCAAGCTCGTCAACCATTGTTATTTTCGGGTTGGGTTGGGCTGTGAGATTTTCAGGCCACAAAATGTATAGTCTAAAGTCTGTTCAAATATGGGCTGGTTCGAGGCTAGCCCATAACCGAGACAGGATCTTCAGGTTCCAGCCCATCGGACCAATTCATCTTCCGAGTTGAGTTGTATTAGAATATCTTGCCATGTCAGCAATTAGTTGACAGATTTAGCTAATTTAAAGCAATTAGTTTTTCTGTTGTACTTCGTGGCAGTTCCATTCTTTGTCTTGTATGAATATAAATAATAAAGATCACCAATCTATTTTGGAATATCAGGTACAATAGTTGTCAATAATGATAGACCAAAAAAAATTATCTTGAAGGGCAATTAATAATATTAAAAATAGTATGAAGAACTTTAAAGTAAAGTCAAATGTTGAAAATATATTCAATCCAGTTATAACATTTTTAATTATGATACAGAGTAAAAGATCAACTAGATGAAGTTAAAACCTTCATAGCATAAAACTTTTTTTTATAAAAGCAAACAATGAATAAGATTAATTAATGAAAACATATATAAAACTTAAACTAGAAAAATTATATCAAATGTATAAATATTTTACAGTCAATTATCAATATAGCTAATAATTAATTATTCAGAACACGATTAATATTCTTAATATCGATGTTAGAAGTTACAAATTAATAAAGGTTATGATTTGTTAAATCAAATTATTAATCAATAATGTATTTTAAATCTAAATTCGAAAAATATATAAACTTAAAATGCTGCAAAAATATATATATTTGAAATTTAAATTTCTAAGATCTAACAAATATGTAAAGGAATAAAAAAAATAAGCAGAACATCACATTAAATTGAATTGTGCATTAAAACTTTGTTTTATTATGATGATCTGCACTCTTCCTCAACATAATAATAATAATAATAATAATAATAATAATAATAATAATAATAATAATAATAATAATAATAATAATAATAATTGTTAAGTCGATGTTGACTACGGTCGATGTTGAATGGGATGTTGGTAACATTCGATGTTAATAACATCACAGATGCGATCGACATTCACAGGTCGGCGCGAAGCTAAACTTACTCTCGAGGGCGTAGCGTATATAAGTAATCTTTCCATTCCTACGTTTTATGTTTTTGTTATTGTCTAATAAGCGTGGATTGCGAGTTGGAACAAGTTTGAATAAGTGGTTAGTTAGATCATGGTTCAGATCATGGGAAGTTAGTTCCTATTTTCTAGGAGCATGATCTCGCCTAACATCTGACCGATTTACAGGTGTGGTTGCGATAGTTATAGGAGGTTTATGGGCGTGGGATTTGAAGCTTGACCACGAAACACTCCTCTAAAAAGCTGCAAGATAGCTCTCTGCCTACGTTTGAAGGCTGAATTAGAGAAATCATTGGTTGTATCTTTGGCGAGTTTGGTTGAACTTGTATCAATGTTTCCTGTTACCACTATTACAATCTCTACTCTGATTGAATACTTGATTGCATATATCTGTCCTTATCCATATATAAGTTAGATAAATCGTTTGTGAAGATCACGAGTTTGTATGATTGGTGAACTTAATGAGATATAAAAAGTTTCTAGGTGAGACAACTTGAGGACGAGTTATCGGTATAAATTTTGAGTATGATGAAGTGACTTGACTTGGTTTGCTTGTCTGTCTTGAGCGTCTGCGTATTGAAGGATCACGGATGAGATGTGTTCTTGTCGAGTCGTGAACGCCGATCTCTCGGTGACTTCGTGATCTAAACCTCGATAAGGTATTGGTGAGTATGAGTCGTTGACCATCACTTTGACTTGTTATGGGTGAGGTTATATGTTTTAACCAGATTCTCGCGCATCTTGGGTGGTGGCGACTTATGTCCTTGGTTATCATGTCAGTCAGTGTCCGTTTAGGTGATGGCGTCCTTAGGGAGCTCAAAGTTTTTGTACTAAACCACTAGCGGTTGAGTTAGCTCAGAGTACAATAATAAGGTTGAGTGGTACTTATGAGGAATATAAGATTATTAATTATTTAAGCGGTCGATATGCTATAATATATGGACGGTGATATCTTAAATCTGGGGATTCGTAATGTCTAAGTGCAAAGACGACTCAACTTATAATAAAGGGGTAAGTCGGCATTCTTTCTCTAGTGGCGTGATGAATGTTTATAAATTAATTTATGGTAAATTTGAACATAGATAATTAATTTATTTGAGTCATCTTTATTCATTGCAGTTTGATCCACAATGTGTGGGCCCGATCAGACATGTAACATGAAAATCGGTCCTATATCTCTCTGATGAGATTTTATTCTCTTTATCCATGACGAGGATGTTATTATATTATGGTATATGCATAGATCCTTTCCATATAAGATTATGGTAATAATCACAGGAGATGGATAATCAGAGTATTAATATCAAGGGTGGTAATCCATATAAAATTATGGTAATTTCCATATGGGATTATAGTAATTTCATATAGGATTATGATAATTTCCATATGGGATTAAGGTAGTGCATTATAAATATAAGGTATGAGATAAAGTCTAGGTTAGCTACATTATTAACAACTGATATTTTCGCATAGATAGTAAGTATATTTGAGAGATTTGTGATAGGGGTCTTTGAAATGTGAGAGGCATAGGTGATTTTCGAGAAGCATTCTCATAGATCGTCCTCGCTCGGCGTTAGGATGTGGCGGCGGGATCGGTCGAGAAGGTCAAGCTCTGAGTCTCGCATCCGATTCGGTCGTTCGATCCGGTCAGTGAAAGCAACAAACCTACGTGTTGCATTAATTATATATGCGCGATCTGGAGTATATAATCAGTGTATGGTGAATTAAATATCGAAGATAGATCCTCGAGGCGAGGGCTAAACTATGTTTTCCTACGAAAATCATACAGCTCACGATGACATCGTCATTTTACGAAGCGGAGAAGAAGCATTTAACCATGCTTAAAGGCGGGCGGTGTTAGGCGTAATCTGTAAACATCGACCACGGTATTGCTAAGCGAGCAAGAGTAGGGTTGAAGACCAGTCGTCTTTTACATTCGAGTTGTTTGTCGATCTTTGTATTGGCTGTTTTGCTTGTTGTTAACATTCGATTTCTTGTGTTAGACTAGGTGACTTATCATAGGATGGATTCGTCCGTAGATAGGTCCTCATGTATAACACTTGTAATCATTCTAAGTTATCAATAGAGCTGGTTATGGCGAGACAATCGGGTTATCTTCATAGCAGAATTATCTTATGTGTTGTTACTTTTTCCTCGTGTTACTTGGAGTGTTATTAACATTGCTAGTAACATTACTCTAACATTCACCGGTGTTAATAAGTAGTAATTGGAGCCTTTGAATTCTTTCAATTAATGTCAGGCGGGTTCTTGACGAACTAAGATCTTTCTTGTGTGCCATATTACTGCGATGGGCCTACAAATGCTAGATTCGACCTCCGACTCTTGATAGTGTCCGAAGAACTCGCGTGGAAATCGTGTAATGATGTACGTCGATCCATAGATGAGCGTGCGTGGCTTGCGGTGTTGAATGGGTGGACTCGTCCGTGTGAGGCGGTAAATGATGTTGTCATCGACAAACATGAGAACCGATGGACTCTTGAAGAGACTCGTCTCAATCTCAATGCGAGAGCTTTAAATGCTATTTTTATACGTGTTGATGTCCTTTGTTTTACGATCTCTAGCGCATTGAGGCTCGAGATCTTGTGTCTATAGGAACAATGTGAGGGATCGTAGTGTTAAAGCGACATGCGAGAAGGATGTTGACTACGGTTTGAGATGTTGAGGATGAGAAGATGAGACCATACCATCTATGAAAAGGCGATGAAATTGCTAGCAATTTGTTGGACTTGGAGAGCCCATTGCAAATGAGAGATTGGTAAGCAAGATGATGAGGGTCTCTGCAGGAAAGGTATAACATGAAAATTCCTCTATTGAAGATTAGATGCGATGTTACAACCATGAGGATAGGTGATCTTGTGAGTAGATTGATTACTTTTGAAATGAATCTTGACCAACAAGATTAGCTATAATAAGTCAGAACAAGTTGCTTTTCATCTTGAAAACTCCAAAGTGGTCTCTAATGTGTTTGATGATGTTGAGTATTCGGATCGGGAACATGAGCACGATGAGGTTGATCTTAACATTGCCATGTTGACCAACAACTCAACAATCGGCTAAATCCTTGAAAATGGAAACAAAGCTCAAATCGAGAGGATATCGGAAGCTGGCGGGAAATCTTGAGTCCTACTAACATTCCCAATGTTACACGAACATTCAACAATCCTATCTTTGAGAATAACGTTCTTGACAATGTGCGGTCACGGGGAATGTTTAGGGATGGGACATTGTGCTAATGAATGCCTACGTAGCAAGAAAGAAGCAACGATGTTGCTCGGGGCGGTCGTATTCTTCTTTAAGTGATGATTCGGACAGAGAGGAAGAAAGTTATCCTCATTGCAAGATCGATGATGTTGATGAGTCGGAAAATGAAATGATTGAAGCCATAGGCGACCGGAAGAATGTTATGAGGAAGAACTCTACGATAAGGATAATGTGATGAAGTCGTAAGAAGATGTTGTTAAAACGAGAACACCATGGTTAACATTGATGGACACGTCTTCTCAACATCAACAACAAGCGGTATAAAATGACTCTTCTTGATGAAACTAATGTTGCCCAGAGAGCGTTTGTTGTGTTGGGTCCACGAGGAAAGGTTTGATCCTCCAAGCGATTAGTGATCTTGAGTTCTTTGTGATGACATTGATGCTCAATGTGAGGAACGAAAGGACATCCTTGTCTGTTGGATGAAAATCAAACTTTGAAGGATCGTGTCGTGAGGTTGGAAGTTCTCCTTACCAAAAGAATCTTGAGCTTTTGACTTGAGGTAAAGTTTACAAAGCGAGAAAAACTTTGATAGGTTTAACAAACCTTTGCTTGTCTTGATGAGTTGTTATCTCGAAAATCTTGGGAGTCATGGTATTGGTTTTGATTAGGTAACACTAACATGTTAAATGAGAACTTGATTGCTCTTGTGTTTGTTAGGAAGGAGATGCTAATGTGTTTGTGAGGTCGAATGGAGGAAATTCCCAGGTAAGAAGAGGAACAATTTGAAGGAAACCTATGTATGCCATTCTTGTCAAGCACAGGGCATATCAAACCTTCTTGTGAGAAGTATTTGAATGATGTTCTGGCGTAACATCATTCGGAGATGTTTGAAGAATATCGATCGATGTTGGGAGTTCCTTGAAAATATTTCTATCATGATGACAACATTTTCTCCAACAAATGCAATGTTGTTTTCACTTCTCTTCATGCTAACCTTTCATAATTGGTACTTTGATAGTGGTTGTTCGGCGTATGCATGCAACAGGGAGTTTTGATCGATTGCTAACAAATGGTGGAAATGTTACGGCGGAGGTGCGAAAGCGAATTGTTGTGAGGAACTTTGAATGTTAAAGACTTCCCAAACTCAGAATGTTCACCATGTTGAAGGCTTGAAGGCTAATCGATGATCGATGTCGACCAATTATGTGACGGGATGTTTGTCAAGTTTGACAAGAACATTTGTGAAGTGTTTGACATAACCAACAAATGTGTGATGGTAGGTAGCGGTCTCGACAAGTGCTACAAGGCCGCAATGACAACATCTTGTCGTGCAAAGATGTGAAGTGGATCTATGGCACCTTGGTACAGGACATGTTAACTGAAGAATCTCTTGAAGCTCATAACAAATGATGTTGTTCATTGACTCCCAAATGGTGATCGAGAATGATGTTGTGTGTGGACGTATCGAGGGGCGGATCGAACTTCCGTCCAATGTTATCAACATGCGGTATACAAGATGTTTGAAATCCTTCACATGGACTTGATGGGTCCATTGAAGTTGAGAGCCTTGGTGTGAGGTATGTCCTTGTGTGTCTTGATACTACTCTCGGTATACTTGGGTTGAGTTCATGCGTGAAAATATGAGACCTTCTTGTTTCAAAAACTCATAAAGGTTTCTTACTCGATATGGTGAGGTATTATCGGGATCGGGCGGTCATGGGAGGAAGTTGAGGATGTATTCTCACGATTTTGTAATAACAATGGTATCTTTCATGAGTTTTCTTCTCCCGAGACACCTAGCAGAATGGCGTTCTTGAGAGGAAGAATCTCCTCTCAGGAGATGGTAGAGCAATGTTGCATACCAAAATCTCTCCAGGCTATGGTGGGCGATTAACTGCATGTCACATCATCAGCAGTCTGTTGGAGACACAGTACAATGTTGACACCGTATGAGATCTTGAAGAGTAAAAACCTAACCTCAAATATTTTCATGTTTTTGGTTGTGTTTGCTATATCACGAATGATAGGGATCATTTGACCAAACTTGACTCTAAAAGTGACAAAGGAATGTTCCTTGGCTACTACTTGACCGTGCCTATAGGGTATACAACCGGACTATGACCATTCGAAAGCGGTGAATGTGGTTTTGACCATATGGTGAGTATTGCAGGCAGTGCGATGAAGAAGATGTTTCGACTTACTAGGATCAGATCTATGCCCAAGCAAGCTCATGAACAACATGTTGACGGATGTTGGTCAGCGTCCGGTGGTGACCAAACTGTCGAATGAAGACGAAGGAAGTGGTTGTAGCGGTGATATAGAGATGATAATGGTGAAGATTTTCTTCATGATCCGGTCAGCGTGACCTCCGGGAAGAATTAGGAAGAACCATCCAAAGATCAAATCATTGGTGAAGCCTAAGATTGAAATCTGAAGCGAGGAAGAAAGGACAGTGAACTACCTTGATATGGTAAAATTGCGTGCATATACATTGTGTGTGAAGAAGTTGAGTTTGCTTGTTACTTATCTTCTGTTGAACCTAAGAATATTAAGGAGGCTTTACTAGATGTTATTTGGATAAATACTATGCATGATGAACTTCAATCGGTTTGTTCAATGATGTGTGGGATCTTGTTCTGAACCACGTGATAAAAATGTGATAGGTACGAAGTGGATTTTCAAGAAAAAATCTAATGAGAGCAGGAATATCGTTAGAAATAAGGCTAGACTTGTTCTTAAGGGTATACTCAAGTTGAAGGAATAGATTTTGATGAAATATTTGCTCTGTTGCTAGGATTGAATCCATTAGACTCTTGTTTGCTATTCTTCTCGACTTAGAATTTCTTTGTTGCAAATGGATGTTAAGAGTGCTTTCCTAAATGGAATGTTATGCGAGGAGGCATCGTTGAACAACCAAAGGCTTTGAGGATCACAACAATCTGAGCATGTTTATAAAGCTGAAAAAGGCCTTATATGGATTGAAACAAGCCACTCGTGCTTGGTTTGAGCGTCATTGTGTTTACTCATTGGTTTGGATTCACTAGAATTCGAGTTGACAAGACTTTGTTCATTAGAAATGTGGTAGTACTATTATCATTGCTTGGATATATGTTGATGACATTGTGTTTGGTGCTACTAACAACTGCTCTTGTGGAATATTTTGAAGCCGTGTCAACAACTTTTGAAATGAGTATGGTAGGTGAACTCAACTCTTGGCGGTACTACAAGTTAAGCAAACACCGAAGGAATCTTACACCATAACAAGTATCAAGGGATGGTCAAAGATTCGGATTGGAAGAGTTGCTAGCATGAAGAACTCCCATGGGCTCTGTGACAAGGCGGAGAGATGATGTTGGCGTGGATGTTGATCCGAACATCGTTGGGAATGATAGAAAAGTCTGTTGTACCTTGCTGTAGCGGACAGACATTATGTGATGTTGGTGTGTGTGCTCTATCGATCCATGCCGAAGAGTCACATTTGAAGATGTCGAGAGGATCATCCGATATTTCTTTGGAACAAGCTTGGAATGTGGTATTCTAAAGACTAACTCTAACATTGTTGGTTTTAGCGATCTTGATTGGGCGGTGATCGGATGACAAGAAAAGTACCGTGGTGGATGTTACATCTTGGGCAACAATGGGTATCATGGTGATGCGAAGCAAAATGGTGTCTCGCTCTCCCGGAATACATCTCTGCAGGATTGTTGCTCAAGCCTATGGTTGAGCGGATGTTGAAAGACTATGGTATGAAAAGTGACATCCTTCTTTGTTGTGTGATAATATAGTGCTATTGACATCTCTAAAATCACATACAACATTCTGCACTAAACACATTAACATGAGGCAATTTCATAAGAGATCTAGTTGAAAAGAACTGATATGCATTAAATTAGATTCCTCTGAGAACCGATTCTTGACATATTCACAAAGCCTTGGATTACGAGAGATTTTGTCACCTTAGAAAGTCTCTTGGCCTTTGTTGCGTCTAGTTTAAGTGTGTGTGATGCAATGTTGGGACTTAGGATTTTGTTTGGCCAAACATTCTGTTTGTTTCTTGTGTTTGTTTTCTCTTTCTTTAGGCATATGCATGTGTTTTTCTAATGTTCTTTGTCTTTCGGGGGATAAAGTAGTTACATTCTCACCTCAACTTATACGTGTTAAGTGTCATAAGCAGATGTTGATCAAAATAACATGTGATGTTATAAGCATATGTAAAGTGAGCTTAATGGTGAGAAAATTTCACTAAGGGATGTTATTAGCTCTCATCTAAGTACTGGGCACGGCAGTGTTCTCGGGGAAAAAGTGTTAGCAAAAATAATCCCACAAAGCATTCTAAAGAACAAAGGTTTACGTGTAAAGTGACGAGCAGATGTTGGGTGAGAATGTTGTGACTTTGACCTAACATTGATTACCAACATCGGATGTTGTTTTGCGTCTAGAGCATCGCATAACCATCTTTCTTTCTCCACTTGTTTCGGATCTTTGGTTAATATGTAGGTGATTGAAATTTCTAGGAACTTATTTGATTCTTATCTTGAAGATTATCATATCTCTTGATGATTGTGTGATTGATACTCTTATAAAGAGTTATTATATGACCACTGATGATAAAATCCTTGGTGAAGCAGGTTACATTTGTTTAATTCGATGTTATGTTGTATGTTTTGTTATGTTTGCGTGTGTATGTGTGAAGGTTGAGTGCAGGTGAAATCAAAGGGTTTTAATTGCATTTATGCATTTTTCTAATTAGTTTTGGCATGTGGCGGGGAGAAGAGAAAAGGTGAAGTCCGTTGAGTCAAAGTCGAGCCCGGTTGAGCAGCGCAGCAGCCGAACTCGTGAGCGACCTTGACTTCGATGTCGAGGAGGTTGAGCGAATAATCTTTGGAGAAATCGCGAGCGAGTCGAGTGCAAATGAAGTCGGCCTGGGAAAGTGAAAACCGGGAGGCGGAGGCGAGCTAGACTCAGGCTCAAGACCTCAGGCTCAGACTCAGAGCTCAAGACCTCGAGCTCAAGACTATCGAACTCGTGGCGGAACCGAACTCGGGAAGAAGAGAGGGGAGCTACATGACGGTGAGATCAAAGATTGAAAAGTTCACAAGTATGAAGACAACCTCGTCCGTGCTAATGGCGGTGGGACTCGTGGTGGTCGGACTCTGGCGGTCGGACTCGTGGCAGTCGGACTCGTAAGCAAGGTCGGACTCGTGGCGGTCGGACTCCTGGCAGGTGGGACTCACTGGCGGTCGGACTCGTGTCACGGTCGGACTCGTGCGATGTCGGACTCGGCGGTCGGACTCACAGTGAGTCGGACTCTTGGCGGCTTCGAGGCCAGTGACCACAAATGAGATCGGATTGGGCGAGGGGCAGGCCCGTTCAAGGTTGAGCTCGGAAGAAAAGAAAAAGCGAGGACGCATATGAGCAAGCGAAGAAGAGTTTTGCGGGACCAACGCCATGGCGGCTGGCCACGGCGCGATAAAGAAGCGCGTTTGCGAGCCAGCGAAAAGGAAAGATCGGTGGATGAAGGGTTTGCATGTGCCTGATCGTACACTAAAAAAGTGTCGAGTTGGTTATTAAAGGGAGGCGACAATCGGGAGAAGATTCATTCATTATTGAGAATCGGAAAGAGATGAGAACAGCCTTGGAGAAGAAGCTATCGGAAGGCGGCGATTCAGGAGAACACGTGATTCGGCGACAGTGTTAACTTTGAATCTCGAATTCCTTTTACTTTGCTATGACATTTGTGTTTCGAATTCTATCGCCTGACTCATATGAGCTAAATCGTATAAACGATCTTTTGATGAAACCCATGCTCGTGTGTGAGCCCGTTCTGCTTATCTTGTTCGATTATTATCGTTTTCTTGGCGTTTATTTATCTTGCTTGTGATTGATCACCATGGGTGAGATCTTAGCTCTATGATTTAGGGAAGCTCTGGGTGGAAACAGAAAGTGTGAAACATGATTTAATTATTATGTGTGAATAGCATAGGAATATGTGTTTGCGTGACATAAATGAATGGAATAGTAAAGATACTCTTAAAACACTTGGGTAGGAATATCTTGATGGGTTTAAAGGGTGTAATCTTAGATTTGGAAAAATACTAAGAATCGAAGAGTTCATGTCATAATAACTAGGCGAGATAATGTTGACCGTGGCGAGTACAGAGCATGGGTGGAATCAAGTGATCAAGTCTATTTTTCCCGATTCACATTTGATAATCTTTTATTGTCTAAAATTTCACCTCGTCTCGGTGTGAAAGTTCTAGTTAATTGTTCTCTCATAATCACAACAATTTATCTCGGCGTGGTTTAAAAGTCGTTCACTGTGGATTCGATCTCGGAATATTTTCGTATATTACTTGTTGATTCGTGCACTTGCGTATCTCGGTTGTATATTTCAACATCAAGTTTTTGGCGCCGTTGGGCTAATTATAAATTCGTTGATATTTCATTTTGTGTTTATTATTAGTGGTTAACTACTTTATTTTCTTTCGTGAATCGGGTTTGGATTGTGGTATATCATAAAACCAGTAGCGGTATTGTACCGCTAGATCCGAGATTGAGCAGCACTTTCCGAGGAAGCGTCAAAGCGTCCAGTGGCGCAAGCAAAATGGCATAATGGAGAAATGCAGTAGTCATCGTGATGGGGAAAGGGTATCGTGACTCGCTAACCCCATTTAATAGTGAATCAAGGAATAACGGACCGGGTGTGAGCGAACATTTAGTGAGCGGTGATGTTCGAGATGCTCAGACGGTGGGGCGGTTCGGTGGGAAGCCGCGGAGGATCCCATCTCCATTGGTCGTTCACGGGGTCGGTACTCATTGATTGCGGGTGTTTCGGCGAGACTTGAGTGTTCCACTTTCTCGCTACGAGATCGTGCAAAGCATGGTGAATGGTATTCCATCAGACTACATCACTTAGTGGAGCAGGCTCGTGAAAAATTCTTGATGAAGTATTTCCGCCTACAAAGAATCGAGGTTCGAAATGACATCATGTCGTTCGGTAGAATGATGGGATCGATGTGCAGAAGCTTGGGAGCGTTACAAGGAAATGCTACGGAAATGCCCTCCGCGGCATTCCTGCGCATTGATTGGAACATTCTATAATGGGTTAAGCGCGTCCACACGCTTGGTACTCGATCCTCCATAAATGGAGCTATTAAATCTTATAATGAGGCATATGAGATCTGGAAAGGATCGTAATAACAATTGTCATGGTCATTCTCGAGTTCGATGGGAAGAAATGCATTGCCGGTGTTTTGGAAGTTGATGCCTTGGCGCACTAAGCGCTCAAGTGGCGTCTATGAGCAATATGTTGAAAGGCTTGCAAATAGCCAATCCGTTCTCAGCGACAAGTGTTCGATGGTCGCGCCCACTGTCAGTGAGCAAGTGTCGTGTGTTTATTGTGGGGAGGGCATACTTTTGATAGTTGTCCATCAAATCCGCGGTATGCTACATGGGAAACCGAATGGCCGCGAAATAATCCGTATTCGATAATGTGACAATCAGGTGGAGAACGGCATCCTAATTTCTCGTGGGGAGGACAAGGAGGTGGAACAAGTGGTGGTGAAATTTTGAGAAAACACGTATCCACAAAATTTCCGGCGAGCGACAACAGACGACTCCGCCCAAATCTATGGAAACCTTGATAAAGGTATATGGCGAGGCAGATGCGATGTCTGAGACAATCCCGCTAAGGAATTTGGAGGTTCGGATCGGTCAATTAGCCAGCGAGATGAGGAATCGGCCACACGGTGTCACGAGTGACGGAGAATCCTCGGAAGGATAAAGAACATGTCAAGGTGTCACCTGCTGAAGTGGAAAGAAAATGCCACAGGCTAGCGAACCGAGAAGAGGCGAGTCAAACCTAAAGTAAGGTGGCGAGTGATCACACAAAGCAAACCCTCAATGCCGATGAGCTCGAGGTGAATCCCTGCCGAGAGTGGGCGAGGGTTCATGTCCACCACCTGCTTTCCCAGAAGGTTGAAAAAGCAAGAAGACACTCGGTTTGAGATTTCTAGATGTCTTGAAACAAGCATCATTAATATTCCATTGGTGGAAGCACTAGAACAAATGCCAAATTATGTGAAGTTCTTGAAGGATATCTAACAAAGAGGCGCTGGGGAGTTGAAGCAGTGGTGGAAGCGGTGGTACCTGTTAAAAGCAGATTCCTCAGTTGAAAGATCTAGGGGTTTCACAATTCCATGTTCAATTGGAGTCGCGGCGTTGGTGGGTGCTCTATGTGATCTGGGGGCAGTATAAACTTAATGCAGCTCTCGATATTGGGAAGCTCGGGATAGGAGGCTCGGCCCTAGCGGTGACCACAATTGGCAAATCGATTACATGGCTCGTCACGAAGGAAAAATTGAAGACATCTTAGTAAAAGTGGATACATTCATTTTCTTGGAGACTTCATCATTCTAGATTGATCACGAGGTGCTATAATTTTGGGACGTCCTTTCCTTTGGCGGAAGGACTTTGATTGATGTCAAAAGGCGAACTCACAATGAGGTGTGAATGATCGAAGGTCGTCTTTAATGTTTTCAGCGATGAAGTATCTGACGAAGTGGAGGAATGCTCGATAATTCATGTATTAGGCGGTCGTCATGGACAAGATGTTGGAGCACTCGTCTCGATTGAAGAGCGGTGATAATGAAGTTGCCGACCTCGTGGAGTTAGGCGGGAAGGGCGACCTCGACAATTCTCTAACGAGATGGCGGGTCCTACCTCATATCGCCGAGCTCGGGTCACTCGGGCTCGCGGATCGGACTTTCGGTATCGAACCCTCGATGGGCAGGCCATGATGCTTATTCGAAAACTTTGCCGACCACGAAATATGCTGTCACGGGCGAGGACAAACTCTTCCGGTAATCATTTAATGCTCGAGCTCGACAGGAAGAATCTACGCTACGGTCTGCGCAAATACTGAGAGAGCTATTGGATGGTCATTGCGATATCGAGGGATCAGCCCGGCTCTGTGCACAAGATATTGTTGGAAGATTACCATAGCACTTCTGGAACACGGTAGCCGTCTTAATCCGACCGTGAAGAGGTGTTGAAAAGGAAGTTATTAAATGGTGGATCTTGGAATCATTTATCCGATCTCGAGACGGTTCTTGGGTGAGCCCGATGCGGTGTGTTCTAAAAAAGAGAGTTCTTGTGATTTCTAATGATCGGCGGAGTTAATTCAACTTTCGGGTGATAGCG
This sequence comes from Salvia rosmarinus, assembly GCA_036937905.1. Taxonomy (NCBI): domain Eukaryota; kingdom Viridiplantae; phylum Streptophyta; class Magnoliopsida; order Lamiales; family Lamiaceae; genus Salvia; species Salvia rosmarinus. The sequence continues at coordinate 8,180,158 of CM072820.1, read as the reverse complement.
GATGGCGTGTTTGTGTGGATTACGGAAGTTGAACACGGCTACTAGGAAAGACCATTTTCCTCTGTCATTCATGGATCAAATGCTTGATAAACTAGTGGAAGCGATTCTTACATTTCCTAGATGGGTATTACGGTTATCATCGGATCGCCCGTTTACAGATAATCGACTGAAAACCACCTTCACTTGTCCTCGGCTCTTTTGCCTTTAGAAGGATGCCTTTTGGACTCTGTAATGCCCGGACGTTCCAGCGTTGCATGATGGCCATCTTCTCGGATATGGTAGAAGTCGGTCGAAATCTTCATGGATGACTTCTCCGTGTTTGGGGATACTTTTGAGGTATGCTGGGTAACGGGAAGGTCTTGGGCTGGGCAGCACTAGTCTTGAATTGGGAAAAATATCATTTCATGATGAGGGCATAGTGCTGGACATCACATATCGAAGGGGATCGAAGTGGATAGAGCAATCAGTGATGACAAACTTCCTCCTACTCGTAAAGGGGTGCATAGTTTCTAGGACATCGGGGTTTCTGAGAAGGTTCATAAAGATTTTTCAAAATTTCTAAGCCGTGTGCCTTTGGAGAAGAATAGCCACTTGAGTTCTCCTCGGAATGTCGGCGTTTGACATTTTAGCGAGCTCTAGTGACAGCTCAGGTAATCATTGGACGAGCTGGGCATTACCTTTCGGTGATGTCGCGCTAGTGACCGCCGTGGGGGCGTCTTGGGTCAGGAAGGAGAAGTTATTCCACTCCATCTATTATGCTAGTAAGCGTTGGTGGGCTCAGTAAACTACACCTACTGAGAGAAGAGTTGCTGCGGTGGTGTTCGCATGTGAAAGTTTCGAGCCTACCTCGTTGGTTCAAGGTGATTGTTTACAGATCACTTGACCATAAGATATCTAAATGCGAGAAAGATGCCAACACGGTTAATCCGGTGGATCTTGCTTCTGAATTCGATCACGAAATTAGAGATAGGAAGGTGCGAGAATCAGTGGCCGACCATTTATCTCGATTGCCAGCTAGCGGCGAAGACACCGTGTCAGTTAGGATGCATTTCGGATGAGCAACTAATGATCATGCACCAGCATGTACACCTTGGTATCACGAGACTTGTAAATTTCTTGGTGGGTGGGTACTACTGCTCCGACTTCTCTTTTCAACAAAGGAAGGTTCTTTTAGGGGTGAACCATTACTTTAGGATGAACCATTCTTGTATAAACCTTTGTCTTGATGGATGAGCGTTGTGTCCCATGAGGAAATGGAATCGATTCTAGAGGATGACATGCTACCCGTGTGGTGGTCCTTCAGCAGGCGAGCAGCGACTAAAGTTCTAATCGAGGTTATTTCGGCCGACCATGTTTAAAGATGCTCATGCCTTTGTCGAAAATGTGATCGATGTCGGAGAGTTGGGAACATTTCTTCTCGAAATGAGATGCCAACAAATTTTATCTTAGAAATAGAACTCTTTGATGTCGGGGCTAGACTTTATGGGTCCTTTTCCTTCGTTTGGAACCTCTACATATTGGTGGCGGTTGATTATGTCTCTAAATGGGTGGAGCCGTAGCTAGTTCGACTAATGATGCAAGGTTGTAATCAAGTTCTTGCAAAGAACATCTTTACCGTTTAGCACTCTGGGCTAGCATTAGTGTGAAGAACTCATTTTGTCACAAGGCGTTGAGTCTTGTCTGGCAGTACAATGTTAGCCACAAGATTGCCGGCATACCACCCCAAACCAATGGACATGAACTCTCAATAGAGATAAAGGCATATTGGAGAAGGTGGTAAACCAGTCGGAAGGATTGGTCCATGCATTTGGATGATGCGTATGGGCTCTGGAACAACTTTCAAAACACCATTAGGGATGTCCCTGTCGGTTGGTCTATGGGAAAGCTTGTCACCTTCCTTGGAACTCGGGCATCGAGCCTGTTGGCGATAAAGCTGAATTTTGAGCATAGCAGCTGCTGGAGAAGCTTCGCTTGTTGCAACTAAGTGAGATGGATGAATTAGTTGGTTTGCTATGAAAATGCGAGAATTGTACAAGGAGGACAAAGAGATGGCATGACACAACATCTTCGGGGAGTTCTTCAGGGTCGACCAAGTGTTCTTATTGAATTCAGGTTGAAGCTATTCCTGGATAGTTGAAATCACGATGGTGGTCCTTCACAATTCTAAGGGTAGCACCGGTCTTATTACATTCTGAAGGGACATCGGGTTGGGAATTCATGGTGAATGGACGTGTGTCAAGCATTATTTTGGTGGCGAGTGGTTCGAGAAGACCTCAACATCTGAAGGGCCTGACGAGGTATCTTGAAACTGCCTGGCGGCGGTATGGGCAGCCCCGTTATTCCGTTGTACATATTTGTTTTATTTTAAGTTTTGTCTCGGTGTTTTTGTGTGATAATAAATTGCTTTGCTTGCTAAAGGATGAGGGATTATTTTGGGATTTTTATTGCAGTGCGTGCGTGCACCTACGGGGAAGACTACGAGCATGGTGCTAATTCTTGCCTCGATAATGGATTTGGAGAGGATTAAGAGAAAGTGAAATAGAAGTTGCCAATTTCAGTAAAAACAAAAGAGGGAAAAATTTGGTTGACTTTTGGGATTTGAAAGACCGCGCCTTTTCCTTTTCCACCTTCGTCTTCTAAATCTTTTATTTCCCCAATTTTGCTACATCTTTGCTCTCGCTTTCACGATCATTTCTCCGTGCTCACGATTGTGCAAATTTGTAGTCTCCACTCTTCCCCTCTGAGGTTATTATGAGGGATTCGGCGGCGGGGATCGGGGGGTCGGCCATCATCCATTCAAGCAATGATCTTGCCACGCCCGTAATTTCAGGACGAGGTATCACGGAAGCTTCACCGCTCGCCACGGCTTCGTCTCTTTCTCCAAAGAAAGAATAATCCGTGTGACAAGGGAAGGCTAAGATAGTGGAGGCGAGGAATCGAAGATGTTCAAAGCGAAGGCGAGTGGACAAACCTTAGTCACAAAGGCAAGAGTTTCAATCGATGCCATCCTAAATTCGAGCTCACGGTGGGTTTGAAAGATTTAAGCGCTTAAAGCCTGGCACTCGGATGGAAAAGGGTTCAGTCGAAAACCCAGGTGTTTGTGGTGGAATTAATTTCCTTGAATGGTTGGGCTACATTGGCGATACCACCTCATCCCATTACACCCTTGTTAAGGAGTTCTATGCAAATATCACGCCTTTGCCTAATAAGGAAGGTTTCTAGCGTGGTTAGAGGTAAATTAGTGGTTTCTCTCCGGAAACCATTAATGCTTTTATGAGTTAGACAATGAGGTGGAGGATGCTTTCCCACCATGAAGGAGCCCTTCGGTGAAGACCTCGGGAGGCGCTACGATTGCAGGTGTCGAAGGCCGAGAATGGGAGATCTCCACACGGGGTGTCGTTCCATTAAAAGCGCATCATTAAATTGGGCTCATATCGGCCAACCCGTTAAAAGTGGATTTTCCCCACCCCTGATACCACCGTGTCGGAAGAGCGAATCTTTACTTCTCTGCATTTTCTTTGGAAGGTCCGTAAATGTGGGCGCTAAATGCGCCGAGGTGGAAGAGTGCGAGAAGGAAGAATGACTATTCTTCCTTCTCGATTACTCAATTGTGCATAAAGGCAGAGTGCCTTCGGGATGATGAGGATCGCCTCGTTGAAAGCTTTCATAGATATCAAGAATTTGCGATCATCATGGTCGATCCGAGACACCTCCATGTACGGCGGGTTGGTCTACCGCCCATACCGACCTACTTGACACTCTTGTTCTAGACATGCGAGAGTGCTCTGCGTGCAAGTCCAGCCCTCATGCTTGATCCATTGCACTAGAAGGCGGCTCTTAAGCATTTTTGGGCGTCTTGTCTTAGAGATGGTTATTGGAGGATCGCCTCGGTCGTTATCTCTGATAATCTGCCATCCTCGAATTCCCAGTGGTATTCAAGCTTAGCCTCTGAGTTTTGATTACATCCTTTGGGGTGAGAAGAAAAATGCAAGGCCGACGAGCTCGGTTAAGTAAGAATCTTGGCCAAGTCGAACTCGAGCAATCGACCTCGCCTAGCGTCGGGCCGGCCTCGACGTGCGCACCTCGGCCAAGGCCGAGTGGCGTGTCTCTTGAAACCCGTATTTAGCACACCACCCCGTCTACACCTTCTCCTACTCCCCGGGTTCTCCAAGTGTAGGCTAAGGCGTTTTCTAACTAAATCCTTGTTTTGTTTGTGTTTTTGTTGTGTCTGCTTTGGTTGGTGTTTTGTTGGGTTTGTTTTGTTTTGTTCAATAAAAGCATGTGATTACATTCTCGATGATTTCTAAGGATGATACTTGATTGGCAAGGGATAGCTTTATGATGTTAATCTGTTTTGTTTTTCTTGTGATCTTTAGTGCGTCTTATTGCTCGTCTAGTCTTTACCCTTATTTTTTGGAATGTACCTCTATTAATTTTGGTATTAGCATATTACCTATAGGGATTAACCATTGCATCGGTAAATCTTAATTGGCTTACGATTTTGTATGAGTTCACATCTCATATTTGGTTGGTACTCACTTGAGACAATATACATGAGTGTGTCGACATGGAAGCGTAGGCCACTTTGGATCGATTGTGCCTTTCTAGCTGCCGTAATATCATATTTTTCCTAGGGTCCCCTTTGAGCTTACAAGCTTGTTCTTTCTTGCATCACCAAATATTCTCACAATATACCCATATATTCCTTACCCTTGCTCTGGGCATACCTAATTGTGGTTCGGTTCTCTCATTTCTATAATAGTGCCGTAGTAATCTCTATGTCTCAGATATGAGTGTCTCACCCCTCGGTTTTGTATAAGTTTCAACATTGGGGACAATGTTATGTTCTCGATTTGGGGTGGGCGGTAAAAGTAACCTCGGAAGTTAAGGGTGAGTTGATTATAAAGTTGAGGTGAGGTGGTTATAAAATATGATAAAAAAAAAAGATGATAAGCGAAAAAGATGAAGATCTGGGTCTCTATAAAGAGAAGAAAAATTCGGGATAGTTGGAACCGAGAATGAGTTAGGTGCCCGGTGCTTTGAGCTACATTATCCCAAACAATCCTACGATCGCCAAGCTTTAACATTATAAACATTAAAGACCTCGATCGGTATTGATGACTATCATGTTAGTGGAGGGGTTGACGAACTAAAATGTGGAGACATACAGTAGATAATCAAAGCATGGTCGTATTAAGAAGAACTAAGTTATGGGAAGATTCATGTAGTGGCTAATGTGTTACATACTGTTGATATCGAAGACGACATCCTTGCATTCGAGGTGATTGACCAGATTTACAGAAGAAGCTGAATGATCCTTTTTAACTTTAAAGAACCATGGTGACGACATCCCTAGCTGATTAAGTCATCATCTTGGTTATCGTCGGAACATTTTGAACATCGCTTCTTGTTTTGTGGGTGTGTTTTTGTTGTATATGAGCATCACTCGAGGGCGAGTAATGAGCTAAGTTTGGGGTGTGATAACTCTTATAAAGAGTTATTATATGACCTTTTATGATAAAATCCTTGGGTGAAAGCAGGTTACATTTGTTTAATTCGATGTTATATTTGTATGTTTTGTTATGTTTGCGTGTGTGTGTGTGAAGGATTGAGTGCGGTGAAATCAAAGGGTTTTAATTGCATTTATGTCGTTTTCTATTAGTTTTGGCATGTGGCGGGAAGAAGCGGCGAGAAAGACAAGGTGAAGTCCGGGAGTCAAAGTCGAGCCCGGGTTGAATCTGTAGCGCAGAACTTCGTGACGACCTTGACCGATGTGCGAGGAGGATTGAGCAGATAGTGGAGAATGCGAGGAGGCGGGAGCTGCAAGGCGAAGTCAGCTCGGGAAAAGTGAAAACCCAGGAAGGCTGGAGAGCTCAGGCTCGAGCTCAGACCTCAGAGCTCGAGACTCGAGGCTCAAGACCTCAGAGCTCAAGACTACCGAACTTGTGAGTGGGCCCGAACTCGGGAAGAGAGATGAAACCCGACTGCATGACCGACCGAGATCAAAGATTGAAAAGTTCACAAGTATGAAGACAACACCGTCGTGCACGTGGCGGTCGGACACGTGGCGGTCGGACTCTGGCGGTCGGACTCGTGGCGAGTTGGACTCTGGCGAGTCGACTCGTAAGCAGGTCGAGACTCCTGGCGGTCGGACTCACAGTGAGTCGGACTCTTGGCCGAGCTCAGGCGGTGACCACAAATGAGATCGGATTGGGGCGAGGGCGGGCCGTTCAAGGTTGAGCTCGGAAGAAAGGAAAAGCGAGGAAGCCACGCTTATGAGCAAGCGAAGAAGAGTTTTGCGGGACCACGACCACGTGGCGGTGGCCACGGCGGCATAAGGACAGCGTTTTGCGAGCCAAAAAAGGAAAGATCGATGGATGAAGGGTTTGCGGTGCTGCTGATACACCAAAAGTGTCGAGTTGGTTATTAAAGGGCGACAATCGGGAGAAGATTCATTCATTATTGAGAATCAAAGGGAATCGGAGGGCGCGGGGAAGAAGCTATCGGAAGGCGGCGATTCGAGGAGGAACACGTGATTCGGCGACAGTGTTAACTTTGAATCTCGAATTCCTTTTTACTTTGCTATGGCATTTGTGTTTCGATTTACATCATACGACTGCTATGAGCTAAATTAGTATGACAATCTTTTGATGAAACCCATGCTCGTGTGTGAGCCGTTTTCTGCTTATCTTGTTCGATTATTATCGTTTTCTTGGCGTTTATTTATCTTGCTTGTGATTGATCACCATGGGTGAGATCTTAGCTCTATGATTTGGGAAGCTCTCATAGAGTGGAAGCAAGAAAGTGATCGAACACTGATTTAATTATTATATGTGTGAATAGCATAGGAATATGTGTTTGCCTTGCGTGACATAAATGAATGGAATAGTAAATATACTCTTAAAACACTTGGTATAGGAATATCTTGGCGGGTTTAGAGGTGTAATCTTAGATTTGGAAAATACTAAGAATCGAAAGAGTTCATGTCATAATATGACGAAGATAATGTTGAAGCGTGGCGATGCAGACATGGGTGGAATCAGTGATCAAGTCTATTTTTCCTCACGATATCTGTTTGATAATCATTTATTGTCTAAAATTCCACCTCGTCTTGGTGTGAAAGTTCTAGATTAATTGTTCTCTCTTATAATCACAATAATTTATCGTCAACGTGGTTTAAAAAGTCGTTCCACGTGGATTCGATCTCGGAATATTTCGTATATTACTTGTTGATTCGTGCACTGCGTATCTCGGTTGTATATTTCCACATCGATGATGTTTATCCTATTGCTTAGTCATGCTTATTCTATGGGATTTGAAGATCTTTTTAGGGTTTTACGAGTGTGGTTGTGTGTTTGTTTTCTAGGGTTATATATTTTTCATTTGTGATCACTAACATCCACTAACCGCTTTGCTAGTTTCTTTGTGTTCCTCGTTTTACGTGCGGAATCGAGCAACATGGATCAAGCGGGCACTTGCTCTCGTCATTAGTCGAACTTTGGAACACTGAAATGTGCCAAACCTCACTCTCTCTCAGCGAAACGTCTCAAACACTCCTCCAAATCCTCGAGTTTCTTTACTCAATCCTCTCTTCATCAACCTTTTTCATTTCTCCGTGCAGAAAAATGGTTGGCTGACTGCTGCCGATGTTCTTTGAAACCAGGAAATAGGCTTGAATGTTGAACCTATAGCGATGATCTTGCGGAGGACATCGAGAAAAATCTAGATGATGTTCCCATCAACGTCACGCTCGGCAAAGCGGACGAGAATAGGGCTCGGAGAAATCGGCCTCATGGGAGAAGGAGGCGGAAGCTCGGTGACAAGAGCGAAACTTCCATGGATGACACATCGGTGACACTACAGTCCCTCGTGTGGATGCAACAAGTGAGGAATCACAAATCTCCTCCCAGTGAGAGCGAGTGCGGTGGTGATGAAGCTCGATGGTGGAAGTAAGCCATCCTCAGCAGCAGAGATGGAGGAGTGCGCCCGCCTAATGTTGATGAGGAAAAGATTAGGAAGATGTTGAACCATGGGCATGTTCTTGAGGAAAAGGTTCTGAGGCGGATGTTGAACCAACGGGGGATGTTCTTTGCGAAACCCTTGTTGGATCGGAGGATGATGTGCAAGTGATGAAGGAGACCAAATCTACTCGAAAGGACAAGGAAAGATGCTCCCCATGACTCGGTGGGCCTGGTCGCACCCGGATCAAAGAATCCGCTCAACCTCGCCCTGAGCTTGAATGCGCCCTACGAAAGAGGCGGCGTTCTCCCACATCAATGGCAAGCTTAAAATCTCGTGAAGAATGAAACAAAGGAAAAGGACCAAGCTCCATCTCGGTCCTCGTCTAGTCCGGCGACAACTCGAGACGAGAGACTCGAATCGATTATAAAGTAAGAAGGGCTTACTCACTCGTTTTATTCTCGTGAGGCTAAGAGCATCTATGAAAACCTTGTTATGAAAAGATCTTTTTGAATGAAAAGGTTGATGATCTTTCTTCTCTAAGTATGGTTTAGATGTCTTGTTAAAAGAAAGAAAGTTGTGGAAAAGCATGGTGATTTCTATCCTTATGATGAGAATGTTGTGAGGGAGTTCTAAGCTAACATGTTGAAGGAGGTTGCGATGTTCGTCTAAAAATACGGGAAGGTGTATGTAAGAGGAGATCTATATGATTTCACCCCTCTGTTATCAACAAGATGTTAAGCGCAGATGATGTTGATGAGAACTTTCAGGAGAAGAGTATGATGAAGACCATTCTTGGCAACAAGTTATGCGCATGGAAGCACGGAGACGACAAGCCGCAGCGATGTTATATGCGACCGCACAAATCTGCATTTACAACTAGGTGCCAAGCAAGAACATGACAGCCTTACCGAGATCAAGGTGAGGCGGATTATAAAGTTGGTAAGTCCTTGGACTTCAACTTTGGTAAACTTGTTTTGCTTATATAACACGTGCGACATCAAGGCGATGGGCTCCAACACTCGCCATTTCAAGTCTCATCTATCATCTGCGACAACCAATGGCTTGAACACCTCGAAGAGGAATTGGTGGAGGAAGTTAACACCTTGGGTTTGTCGAGGCTGATTCGAGCATCGAGATAGGGTGAAGGATCGACGCCTGAACCAGTGAAGGACAAAGCATGTTGCACCAACATCAAATGTGGCCAAGAAGAAAAAGAAGATTGTTGCCTAGAGAGCTCGACTCTTTTGAGGCTACGATGAAGATGTTGAGCAGGGGCGAAGTTGTTGTGGAGGAAGGCAGCGTTGAAAATAAGCCTCAGACGGGCTCATCTTACCTTCTTCCCAACATGCGATGCTGGTACCTCAGAAGGTGCCAAGGCAAGACTTCAATGGATGTTGATGAGGACGAAGTCGCGGCGTCTGGATATTCCGTGGATCCCGAGAACTTGACATGCTATCGAAATTTAGTGGTGTGAAGGCATTTGGACCGATGTTGGAAGCTAGTGAGGCTGCACAACTACACAGGAGGTGTGGGATCATCAAGTCCCAAATTAATGCCTCGATCAAAGTGCATGATCACTCACTTTCCTTTCTCCAACAAAAATGGGAGTAGATGTGCGCTTTGCATCACTGAGTGCCACTGCTTCCGATGTTGCACATTTACGATGTTCTTTGTTTTCTAAGTGCTAGACACTTTGTTTTTCTTTGGACACATTTGTTTTGGTTTTATGATGCATGGACATTGTGGTTTTTATGGGTGTATGGACACCTTTGTTTTGCTCAATGATGCTGATCGTTTTTGGTTTACATACATTGTTGGCTCACGATACCATGTTGGTTACATTGTTGTTAGATTGTGATTCTTGTTTGCGGTGCCGTGAGGTCTTGGCCTTGGCCGACCTTCTCATATTTAGGGGAGTTTGAATCTCTTCCTTATATGTTTTAGAAGTGTTACTTTAACACTTTGTCTAATTGTTTAGGCGTTTACCTCTTGTTTGATTGAGGGAGCTTTAACACTTTCCTTTGATCGAACTTTGTAACATAGAATTCTTTCCAATAAATAGTTTTTACGTTTGTTGTTTTCTTGTTTTTGTTGCGGGGAAGGTTTTCTCGTTTTCTTGCGGAAGGTAAAGATTAAAGGGAGATTGTTAGAGTCAATGTTGACTACAATCAATGTTGAATGAGATGTTGGTAATATTCGATATTAGTAACATCACAGTTCGATCGACATTCACGAGATGACATGAAGCTAACCGACTCTCAAAGCGTATGTATATAGTAATCTTTCACTTCCTTCGTTTTATGTTTTATTTCTTGTCTAATAAGCGTGGATTGCAGTTAGAACAAGTTTGAATAAGTGGAGGTTAGTTAGATGATGGTTACAGATCATGGGAAGTTAGTTCTATTTTCTAAGGAGCATGATCTCCTTGCTGTCTGCACGATTCAGTGATGGTTTACAACGGAGTGGATTACAGCGAGTTATAGGAGGTTTATGGGCGTGGGATTTGAAGCTTGAAGACTACGAAACACTCACATAAAAGGCTGCGAATAGCTCTCTCTCACTAATGTTTGAAAGGAATTGGAGAGAAATCCACACTTGATCGACTCGTCATTTTACCTAAAATGCGAGAAGCACCTTCAACCACGCTTAAATTGAGGCGTTGTTAGGCAGCAATCTGTAAACATCGACCAGGTATTGCTAGGCGAGCGAGTGGGGTTGAAGACCGAGTCGTCTTTTACATTCGGGTTGTTTGTCAGGTCTTTGTATCAATTTGTTTGTTTGTTAACATTTAGTTCTTGTGTTAGACTAGGTGACTTATCATAGGCGGTAGTGCATATCCGTGAATGGGTCCTCGTGTATAACACAATGTCTGTTCTAAGTTATCAATAGAGCTAGTTATCGGCGAGACAACAGGGTTATATTCATAACCATAAATTATCACGTGTGTTGTTACTTTTTCATTGCGTGTTACTTGGAGTGTTATTAACATTGCTAGTAACATTACTACTAACATCCACCGGTGTGAATACGTAGTAATTGAGCCTTGAATTCTCAATAATAATAATAATAATAATAAAAATGTCCACCTCCCTCAATCACTTCATGACACTTGTAAAAACTTCAATTTGATCTTAAAAGTATTGGAAATTTGGCTAAAATATGAAGTGCATCCATACGAGAAAATGTAGTGATTAGGTTTTGTGTTCGAGACTACTCATTGCAAATGTACGATGTTGGAAACACACAAGGAAACAATAATGGATATAACTATGACAATGTTAGTAGTAATCATGTATGCATGTATGAGTTCTATTTCATTTTGATATATTCTGACAATCGTTAAAGAGTTTATGTTGGATGCGATATAAATAAATATGAAGATTAATGCATGATCGATAGAGAATCTATTACTTGTTTTAAAGCGAGAATCTCTCTGATTTTCATTGTTCATAACTTTCGAAGACCATGGCCAAACACGATTAATAACGATTCATTAAAGAATTATTGAATTTGAATGAAAATGTAACTAATGGATTATTTTGAGTTTTGATTTAATTCATTACTCGATATCTAATTTGGGGATTAGGTAATGAAGGACCGTACATGTATGAAGATTTATATTCAAAGTAGGTTTACTCATTTCAGCTTGTACTAGGTGGCCATCTTGCTAGGTGTTCCCTTGGTTTCTGAGGTTCTTGAAATTAAGTGTTAATTTCAAGCTAATTAATTATTGGACAAATTAATTGAATAAATATTATTTGTTTAAGTTGTAATTTGTTACAAACCTATTACTAGTGCTAAATAGTGAACCTAAGAGGTTACACACAAAAAGCTATAAGCGTGTCGATTGAATTGATTCAATAGTTGAATCGATTAATTAATGATCGATAGCTAAAATATGAAGTGTATCCACGAATGTAGTGATTAGGTTTTTAGTGTTGAGACTACTCCTTCAAATGTACAATATTAGAAACACACACAAGAAACAATAATGGATATAACTATGACAAATCACGAGTTTGGTAAACCTGACATAGGATTGAACAAATTATGTATTGACTAATTTGTAAGGGAGATGGAACATATCCATTAAATTGTTAAGCAATTATAATCTCTTAAGTGTGTGATGTTCCAATTTCTCTTGGAGCATATCCACCAAAGTTGTTGGTGACAAGACAATATTCTTGAGATTGGACATTGGTGCAAGCTCGATGGTGATCTCCTCCAATTTGTTCATGGAGGTCGACTACTTTGAGAGTTTAAGGTTATTGTGTCTTTTAAGTAGTTATTATTGTAAATACAATAGATTAGACTAACGTCATATTAAAGAAAAGTTTTTTTATAGCCATCAAGTTAAGAGATGTCAAATTATAGTCCCAACATAAAAATGTTAAATTATAGCGACTTCTTGACCATATTGGAATTATATGCACCAAATAGTACCAATAGGTCCAACTATGAGTTTTTAACTACAACAACTTAAATATACGTTATTGGGTGGAATTATGCGGTTGCCCAAATATATAGTCCATAAACTGTTCTTGAGGTATTCGCCATCATGATGGACCATGCGATACAATGCTCGATTATATTTTATGATATTGTGAGGTGCGAAGTGATGAGGATTTGAAGCAAAGTAAATATTCGTCACTTTTGATTTGAGTTATGGAATATGTAGTAGACTAAGGCAAGAAAACAATATCGACCTTGAAACAAGGCAAAATAGGGTAATTTTTTCGCTCACGAGTTTACCTCGGTTAAGAGTAGATTTTGAATAAGGACCACGGATCGAGTCTTAGTAGCGGTGTTAGAATTTCACATTTTTATGGCGACTCATTGTGGACACTAAGCACAGGTCCTCGTAACTAATTAATCGTTGGATCATATTATTTAATCCCTCACGTTCTCGTAGTCTTTGGGGTGTGGGATGTTGGATTTGTATACTTGGGTTTGGTTGAGCTTGTATACAATGTTTCTTGTTACCACTTATTACAATCTCTATCTCGAATTGATATACTTGATTGCATATATCCTGTCCCCTTATCTCATATATAAGTTAGATCATCAGGTGTGTGAAGATCACTAAGTCCGTATGATTGGTCGAAGCAATGAATATAAAAGTCGCGTGACACTTGAGGACGAGTTGTCGGTATAGGCTGCGGTATAGATAAGTGACTTGACTTGGTTGCTTGTCTATCTTTGATGCGTCTCGCGTATTGATGGATCACGATGAGATGAGGTTCTTCTATCGAGCCGTCTGAAAACCTAGATCTCGTGACTTACGATGATCTAAATCTCGATAAGGTATTAGATGAGTATGAGTTCGCGACATCACTTTGACTTGTTATGGGTGAGGGTTATATGTTCTAACCCAATATTCTTCGCATCTTGGGTGGTGGCGGTGTTGTATGTCATGCTAGTTATCGATCAGTCACGTATCCGTTTAGGATGATGGCGTCCCTAAGGACTCAAAGGTTTATTGTACTAAACCACTGCGGTTGAGTTAGCTCAGTACAATAATAAGTTGAGTGAGTACTTAAGGAATAAGATATTAATTATTTTAGCATCGAATGCTTAAATAATAATGGACGTTCGATATCTTAAATACGGGGATTAGTAATGTCTAAGTGCAAGCGACTCACCTCGGTAATAAAGGGTAAGTCGCATTTTTCTCTAGTGGCATGAATAATGTTTATAAATTAATTTATGTTAGTTTGAACATAAGATAATTAATTTATTTGAGGCCCATCTTTATTCCTTGCATTTGATCCAGTGGCCCATCAGACCCATAGCAGTCGATGCCTAGTTGCTCTACAGGAAAGATTTTATTCTCTTATCCAGAGGATATTATTATATTATGGAATATGCATGATTTTTCTTATGAATTATGGTAATCATTTTAAATATAAGGTAGAATAAAATCAGATTAATCTAAATTAATCATGGAATTTGTCCTCCATGTATCATATTGGAGAAGATTTGAAAATTATGGGATTATGGGAAAATTTTATTCTCTTTATCCTATATGGATATAATTATATTTATGGTATATGCATAGATTCTTTCCTTATGAGATTAAGGTAGTGCATTATAAATATAAGGTATGAGATAGAATCAAGGTTAATCATTTATTCTACACTAAATTTTCAGTGCATCTATATCATTGAGAGGATTCTCGAAAATTTGTGAGTGAACATTAGGTGATTTTCGAAGCATTCTCCATAGATCGTCTTCACTGCGTTGGAGATTGGGTAGCGGATACTGATCAGGAAGGTCAAAGCACGAGTCTCGATCCGCTCGATCCGTTCGATCGCTTGATCCTTCACGTTCATCCTCGGATTGAGGAAACACGAGAAAACCCCTCGTGTTGCGATTAATTATATAGGCATGCTGGGAATATAATCAATGTATGGTGAATTAAATATCGAAGATAGATCCTGGTGAGGTAAACCTAGTTTCCAACAATTGGTATCGAGCACGGGATCGAATCTTGGCTCTTGGATTAATCACGTTTGATTATTACGTGCGCAATTAATTGTTGGATCTATCGTTCATCGTGGCTCGTTTATTTTTAGATTTTTTTTCACCACGAAAATCCGTAGATTAGATTTATTTTCGTAAATCTTATCGTAAAAGAAGAACGAAACAACACGAAGACGAGGCAGCGGAAGACAGAAAGCGGCCGCCGGTGCGAGGGTGTCGGCGCGGCACGCGTGCGTTTTCGGCGTAAATAGCACAGCCTCGGCGCCATGCGTTCTGGTAGGAAGGCGATAGAGCGGTAGGGCGGGCGAGGCGCAGGCGGCGCATGCTTCGGCGCAGTGCAGAGCTGCCAGCGCGTGCGGATCACTCGCGCCACCGGCGCTCGGCGCTCGTCATGAGGGAAACCTCGAGCGCTATGACCCCGTGGCAGCATCGCGTATGAGCATCACCCGGCAGCCCGGCGGCAGAGCCGTGCGAGCACGTGCTGCGCCGGCCGGCAAGCCTTGGAGGCTCTCAGCGGTCTCGGCGTGGGGCGGCAGGCGTGCATTTCTGGGGCGCCCGGCAGCACTGGCGTCTGGCTCGACAGCGCTCGGCGGGCGTGGTGTGCCATGCAGGTCAGATCGGCCTCGGCAATGAGTAGCCAGCGGTACGGGCCAGCGGCCTTGTATGAGATAAGTGGCCAGCTGTTTTGGATCGCCGTGTTCCCGAGCCTTTTCCGTGCCCGTTGAGGCCAACCCGACCCAGAGTTTGTTTTGCATGCCCTATGTAATAGATTGTAGAATGTGCGGAGTTCCACGAGTGGGCCACGATGAATGCTTTTATTTTATTTTTATCGTTCATTGCATGTCGTGGATGTTTAAATTATGCGTAGCATGTATGTTTAAATTACGTGACAAACATTTAAGTTTTCACGTAATTAAGTGCGCTAATAAGCATGCTAGGTTTATCGCGTTTTCAAGCATATTTAGAATTCTGCGAGCATATTTTACATGTTGAGTTCTATAGAAATGCATGCTAGGATTACGTGATCTGCATGGACAAACCTTTTGAACAAAAAGACTAAGCAAGCAACCCGACAAATTAATTTTCAAATTAAAATGTCAAGACCTCACTTTTTGATCTCCAAACAAAGTGATACATCGTGATGGCGATCACGCTGGCTTGCTTACGCTTGTTTGTCTAAGTTTGTTAGATGAGTTTCTAAATAAAACATTTAATCTATTGAGAAGTGGGAGTTTCATGTGTAAATGTCCACACGTGGCTTCATGTCGATTTCATAAGTTCTCTAGAGATAGATATAAAATGAGATAACAAAAATTTGAATTGGGCGGTATGGTCAGTGAGTATGCATTCTAAGAATTCATTCTCTTTGTTAAAATTGTGGTCATGCTTAGACATCACCTCGTGTACAACTTCCATGAAGTCCTTCTTGCGATAGTGATGTGGTCTAAGTAAGGTCAATCGTTAATTTCATTTTCATAAGGATAAGTTGACATGGATTGAAATTAAGCGACTAAAAGGTATATTTTAGTTTGGTCGAGGGTTCTGTGTGGCGATCACAGCGTGGCTTGCATGTGGAATTCCTTGGCGATTGGAAGTTCAATTAATATTGTTTTATCAAGGTTACAAAATTATTATTCGAATTGTAATGCGATCATATGCTTATGTGTTTACATTATCGTTTTAGGATATGTCTCTACACGATTATCAATATGCTCGCAAAATCGTTATCAGTCAAATTTTATCAGTGGAAACAAAACATGGAATATGTTCTTATCATTTGAAGAACACTGTTTGTTCTCACTACTCCTAAACCGATGCTACGGCGATCGACTAATGAGCTCGGCGAAGCGGACTTTGGAATAAGTCGAACAATATGGCTAAATGCTATCATGATGACTACTATGTCCAAAGGCTTGCATTCGACATCGATCGATGGTGAGCCGCTGACGATATTTGGTCGAGTCTCGAGAGGTAAGTTTGAGCGTCGGATCGACGATCCTCCACGATGAGGAAATCTTTGCGTGTAAGATGGAAGAAGGAAGTTCGGTCCATGTGAACATGTCTCCACTGCTATCTCATGGATAGTCTTGATCGGTTGGGATGAGA